>JARYZH020000165.1:0-62877 GCA_030021035.2 Notholithocarpus densiflorus | reverse complement strand
AATGGGTAGCCTTTTTAACTAATTCATCAAGGGCTCATTGGTTTTTTTTATTTTTATAAATGATAAGAAGTGTGACTTTATTCAAACAAAGATAAATTCAATACAGTGAACTAAAACTGACTCAATGAATACCCCAAACTTTTCCAATTTTATAAAAATTTTCAAAAAATATATGATTAGCCTTCCAAACTTTTTAAATATTAGATTTTTACCCTTAAATTTACCTAAAACTTTCAAAAGAAATATGTTTAACCCCAAACTCATCATATTTCTTGTATGACATTATTAAATTGGTTCAATTTTATATTTGTTATTATTTTGGCCTCCCATTTATAAAATTCTAGTTCCGCCCCTAATTCCTCTGGCCCTTCATTTACTTGATTGCCGACGAGCTCTCATTTTGTTATTTCTGCACTTTATTAGATACCGTGAAAATCATGATGCTTGATGCTAGCAGTCAAACAAAGTAGCCACTAAATATCTCCTAATTGACTAATTGTACCAACTTTTGTCAACCAACAAATTTTTTTTTTCCAACTTTTGTCAAGTAATATTGCATTTTATACGAGATTATGTTATTAGTGGTATAATTTTATGATAGGAGCTGCAAAAAACACTCATAATATTAAGAAATTATAAAGTATTCATGGTAGACCACATCACCTTGTCTATTATTCCACTAAAAAACTCTCATTTGTTTAAAATTATTGAGTCAATTTATGATAAATTTTTTTTTTTTGTTAAATTGTTGATTCTATGAGGATCACATAATTTCTCTATATTTTTTTCTTCAAAAATTAAATTTAAAAAGAATTCAGATGGGAAAGAATTAAATTTTTCTGGGCATGCAGTACGAATGAGAGCCACGCAATATAGTATATGAATAAACCATATCATTTATAATATAGTATATGTATAAACCATAGCCATTTCACATGACAAGTGTATGTACCTAATAGGCTAATAATAATATATATGCGGCATCACTTGTCTTTACATTATCATTACATTGTCTTTTAAGATATTATCGTTATGACATAGTTTCTTAGTGCTCCTTAAATCTACCATAGGCTTGTTATTAGTTTTTTTAATTACTTAGTCACTTTCATTTTTAATTACTTAGTTACTTAGTGACTTTAATTACTTTTTTTTTGAGTAAAACTTTAATTACTTAGTCACTTTCATTTATACAATCTCAACTAAAGAGAAATTTAAATAAATCCAAAATCATTTGTGAATAAGGGATTGATGTTAATTGGAAAAACAGTTTTAGGAATGAAACATATAATATAGTATAAGCTTATAGGCATGGCTATGATTTAAATCTCAATTCTCAATAACTTTTTTAAAAAAATTTAATTTTTTTTAATAAAAATTATCGGTAACTACTAATTACTAACTACGGAGGAAATTTCTCTCAAAAATAAAAAAATAAAAAAAACTACGGAGGAAATTAAGGATAGTTATTATAACTGGAAAAATATTATAAAAAAAAAAAAAAAAACCTATAAACAAGCCCAATACACAAAAAAGTATTCACTTCCATATTTAGGATATCCAAATGATGATGTTAAAAAGGGATATTCTGAAGAACATGACGAATTCATGAAAATTCAGTTTGGATTTTTATTGAAACATTCAAATTATCTTTAGCGAAAATAGCATAATGTTTTTTTTTCTCAGTTGAAACATTATTTTATACATATATTTATTTATTTATTTATTTATTAAATTATAATACTAGTAACTTCAAATACTAGTAGAGAAAGGGAAGACTTATAATACTAGTAACTTCAAAAGGGCTTAACTCTTCAAGTTACTAGCAAGGTTTATAAACACCAACCCACACTTTTTTCTTACTGATGTATATAAATATTACTTAAAATAAAACAATTTCACAAAATTTGTGATGGATGAGATATTATTCTTATATAGGTCCATTACTAATACTATTTTTATTGTGCCATTTCAAAATCATTATAAAACATCTTGTGTGGGCTTGGGAAGTGATTATAAGTTAGTTTTTTGTTTAATTTCTTATACTACTTTTTATCTCAACTTTATTTTAAATAATCTAACCATTAGTTTTTTTTAAAATAAACTAATTGTTAGCAATTTGTCTCACATTACACAAAAAATAAGCCACTAAAATTAAGCAATTCCTAATCGGACACAAATTTATCACTAGATTTATTGGAAAAATAAAAGGGTTTTGTTGGTATAAATTTATTTAGTTCTCTTAAATTTTATTATAAGAATGAGAATTAAGAAGGGCCTTAGAATGAATTCAAAGAAAAATCAAGGGGCAGTAGTGAAATTTCCAAGTCAAACAATCACAAAAAGACAAAAAAGATATATAATAAGCTAATTTTCCAAGCAATTTCGTGACCAAAATGATCCTTGCCTTTTGCAAGCTCATCATCCCAGCAAACATAGTTGTACAAATATATCATTACATTACAAAATTACATACTATTTCTCACCCACCCATCCAAAAATTGTTTTACAAATAAATT
This sequence comes from Notholithocarpus densiflorus, assembly GCA_030021035.2. Taxonomy (NCBI): domain Eukaryota; kingdom Viridiplantae; phylum Streptophyta; class Magnoliopsida; order Fagales; family Fagaceae; genus Notholithocarpus; species Notholithocarpus densiflorus. Next base: position 60,361 of record JARYZH020000165.1, on the reverse strand, counting down.
AATTTATTAAAAAAAAAAATTTCTGTGTGATTCCCAAACTCACAATCACAGGTACTTTCTCTCTCTCTCTCTCTCTCTCTTCCAAATCGAATTTTAGGGTTTCGTTCTTTAATTTTTCAATTTTCGCGGAAAATTTTACAGGTTAGGGTTCGAAGCTCAAATTTTAATTATCCGTGTTTGGTTGCTAGGAAAACTGTGGAATGCAAAAGGAAGCGAAATTTTTTAATTTTTTAGTGTTCAATGTAATTAAATCCAATTACACTAGGCTTTAATTTTTGTTTTAATTATGTGAATTTGATCTTCAAAATTTTGTTTTTACTGCATTTTTTCAGCTGGTGAATCAGATTCTGAGTGATCCATTATTTTTTTGTGCTTCTTGATCAGCTCAAAAAAATTTATGTGAATTATAGTTATATGTAATGAGCATTGATGAGAATTATGGTGATTTCGTTATAATATAGTTTAATTTGTATGTATATGATTAAAAGTTTCTAATTTTTTTTTTTTTTTTAATTGTTCTTGATGAATTTGTGTTTATGTGGGTGATTGTGATTATGGTATATACATCTATTTGTGTTGATTTCAGGGGAATTCTGTGATTAGTTTGGGTTTGCACTCAATAAAATAGTTCATGCGGCTGGTTTTGGAGAGGTGTGGTGTGTGATAGTGTTTGTGAATCTTGGTTTGAGCAACCCAATAATAAGGGAGGTGGGACTGTAATTGGGAGTTATAAAAATGTACCGGACTGTGGCTACGGCCACAACCCGGGGTGGTGTAGCAACGGATAGTGGGGAGTCTATTGTTAGCTTGGATCAAGTCCCACGGTGGAAGGATGCAGAGCAAAGGTCTTCTTTGGAGTTTGAGACTGAAGATCCTTCATTTTCAAATTCGTACTTTCCTGATCCGTTGACATCTCCGGGGAAGGATAGTGGTAGCAATGCGATGGTGTCAAGGTTTCCTGTTGATCATGAGGTTAATTCAAAGATATATCTTTGGAGGGGGAATCCATGGAATCTTGAGGTTGATGCTGTTGTGAACTCGACAAATGAGGTGAGCACTTAATACTTTGTAGTCTGGCCTTTTGCAAAATAACTTTATGGCAAAACAACATAAATTTCTGCACTTTGGGAATGAAAGTCTTGAATTTGTTACTTTCACACTAAATGTGACATGTGGACATGCTTTTTGTGGTTATATATGGATGAGGAAACAACTTTAATGAATTAGCATGCTTGGGCTTGTGTGTATGTGCTATAAAAGGCTTTAAGCTTGGAATGAGGCTTGAATTCTGAACCCTGATGAGATAAAACAATGGGTCCAATAATTTTCATTGGAACTGTTATGTAAGATAATTCAAATTTTGGTCCTTTGCTGGGTTGCCTTTGGATCTTCTACTTGATTCTGTCTTCTGAACTTGCTTCTATTGAAATATTTTGGAAAATGCAAATTTATGCTGCTACTACACCTGATGTTAAAGACTTTGGGGTATGAAAAAAAACATCATGTTTCTTTTTAATTAATGTATGGATGGACCAGATTTTTGGCGGAAAATGGTTTGGCTTCTGATTGACATGAGGAACTTTAGCATCTAGAAGGTGCTGGAGCTGCCACCTTAGGGTTAAAATTTTCTTACGTAAGGAGTGATTAGAATATTTTCTTGAATCTCCATGTAAGTTTCACAAAGGGTGCTAATCAATACATGAGGAGCTTGCCATGGCAGTATGGTTTCTCAGTAAATTTCCTTCCGGTGGAGAAGTTTAGGATTTGTGAAAGTTGGTTTGAGTTTTTAACTCTACACATCCTAGGCAGCATGGTTGCTCTCTATTAAAGCACAACATTAGGCATGCCTGCATTGGACAACTAATAAGATTCACCATGCATATAATATGTTTTAATACCTAATCCTGTATGTTTTACAATTGGATTGTTAACAGAACCTGGATGAAGCACACAGCAGCCCTGGTCTGCATGCCGCAGCTGGACCTGGTCTTGCAGAAGAATGTGCTACACTGGTATGGACATTGTTTCTTTAGCCGAGTTTTTATCTAGAAATCTTTCAGTGGATATGGTCTTGAGGCATTATTGCATGATGCTTCATAGTTTGACATGACAATATGTACATATGGTTTTACAATGGAGGTTTAAAAGAAAGCAAATAGTCAGGATGTACCATGACATTGTCAAAACTGTAACTCATCCAAAAAAAATTGTCAAAACCATAGATTTCCCTGCATTATTTTGGGGTGAAGCAAGGTTCTTCCCCTCCCCTCTCTCTTAAATGAAGGTTTTCTGATTGGTGAAACACTTTGCTGGAGATAAGAAATGTCAACAGTAGACTCAACTGATAAATCTTTATTTCTTGACAGGGTGGATGCCGAACTGGGATGGCAAAAGTTACCAGTGCATATGACCTTCCTGCTAGGTGGGTATATTGGTGCATTTCTTTTTCTATAATTTGTCAAAAATGAAGAAAGCTGAAACATATGCAATTTCAGAAGCTTATTTCTGTACCCTGTTGCACTTCACATATGTTTTCTACTGCCTAGGAGATCAGAGACAATAATGATGTGCTATGATATTTAACTCAACATTGTAATACTTACGGCACACCTTTTTAAAAAAAAAATTAAAAAATAAATAAAAGAAGAAGAAATCATTCAGCTTGCCTTCATTGTTGCAGTTTATCTTCTAGTTAACGGGGTCTGAAGCATAAATTTCTGTCCATGTTGCTAGTGATTGTCTGTTACTTACCAGATTTGGTTGATGAATAAATAAGGTCTCTTTGGTAAAATAATTAGTATTTTTCATTGTCCAAGTGAAATTATTGTGAGAACTTCTTAGGTTTGGTTCTTGCATCAATCAATTTTGCGTTGATACCTCACGAGTAAAGCTATCAGTTTTGGGGATTTATCATAATGTACATGTTGCATGTTGGTTGGGATTCAGTATCCAAAATCTTGTATTTATCTATTTACTTTTAAGTTATATCTGTCATTTTGAATTTTGTAAGTGTTACATGTGTCATTTTAAGGCTTTGTTGTTGTGTTGTTGTTACATGTGTCATTTTGCCAATGATTTTTAGCTTATATGACACTTCCTCCTCCCACAAGAATGGGTGGAGGGTGAGGTCATGGGTTCAAAACCAGCTAAGTGTGTGGGTAACTTAACAGTTAAAAAAAGTGTCACATGTGTCATTTTGATGCACTTTGTCTCTAAATATCCAAACTCATTCTTTATTCTCAACTATATTTATGAATGTATAAAAAAATTGAATCCCGTGTTTCTTTGTATATCTTTCCAGAAGGATTATCCATACCGTTGGTCCCAAGTATGCGGTGAAATACCATACTGCTGCAGAGAATGCTCTTAGTCATTGCTACCGCTCTTGCCTAGAACTTCTCATTGAAAATGGGCTTAAAAGGTGGTTTAGTAGCAGATGCTACATCATTTTTTTCGTTCTAGTTTGCTCATCTCTTGTGCTTTTCCTGTAGTTCTGTAAATCTGGAACTTATTTTGCTTGACGTATATGAATGCAGCATTGCTATGGGCTGTATATATACAGAGGCTAAAAACTATCCTCGTGAACCAGCTGCTCATGTGGCTATAAGTGAGATATTTTCCTACTTGTTACAGTTCTTCAATTGATTGTTGTGATGTTTTCCACAAACTGCCAAAATACTTAGTGTATGTCAGCGCTGCCCATGTAAAATTGTAAATTGAACCTTTATGTGGGGTTTATGTACAAATTTATCATCATAAATGCCACCAGCAATAAACAGACAGCCATCAATGCAAACAATCAGAAAAGCTAAAATTCTGTTCTTATCGCAGAAAACTTTAAAAAATTAAATTAAATTAAAAAAGAAGAAGAAGAAGAAGAAGAAAAATGGAAAGTCTGTGGCATGGTCCAACTTATGAAGTCCCAAAATTGATTTCTTACTCTCTCTTTTTTTTCTGTGGTGGAGCCTCCAGTTTTCTTCAATGGCTCCAATCTGTGTTTTTTTCCTTTTAAGTAGTGGCCTCACTCAATCCAATGGATTGGAAAATGCTAAAGTTCAAATGCTTTAGCTGATACAATAGAGGCAGTGAAATGCTGTGAAATGACAAGGAGCAGAATTAATAAATGGTATTCATGTGATGCGCATGCTATCATGACTCTTATTGGCGTGAGTGTGAAGGAGATAATTTTTTGAATGCATCTAAGCATCATGTGAATGTTTATGAATTATTACATAACTGGCTGTTTTTGGAGGGTTAAATATTTCTAGTTTGTTCTTTCCATTTCACCTTTTGTTTACTCTTTCAGGAACTGTCCGGCGGCTTCTTGAGAAGCAGAAAGATAAAGTGGCAGCTGTTGTTTTTTGTACTACCACTGCAACCGATACTGAAATATATAAGAGGTATATGAATGCTGCAGTTAAAATGTCTAACCTTTTAGATGCAAAGTGTGTTTCTATTTAATCAAATGATATGATTTATCAGTTAAATTTTACAATTTTCTATTAATGTTGTGACAACTTGTTTTAACGACTGTGTAGGCTTTAAGCATCATCGCTGATCACATTTTTCCAATGTAGGTTGCTTCCACTCTACTTTCCTAGAGATAAACATGAGGAGGAGGTGGCCATCTCGAAGCTTCCAGCAGATGTTGGGGATGAGAATGGTGAGACAATTATAGATGAACGTAAAATCAGAATAAAGCCTTTGCCAAAGAAGACTGTTCCGAAATCTCCCCAATCTTCCCAAGCTCCCCAAGCTCCAGATGCTCTTCCTGTTAGTGATGTTGGGTTGGTACGAAGGTCAGTGAAGTTTAATACATCTAAGAAAATCAAATGCCACTATGAATGGTCTTACTGGTTGATTCTTTTATTGTAATCATTATATAGAAGAGTTGGAATGGGTACAGTCCAATGTTGTTGATACCATTCTGTACCAGCCACTAAACTGGTACAAATATCCCCTAAAACATATGGGACAAAATACCCTAAATCATTGTGTGTGTGTGTGTTTGTGTGTGTGTGTGTATTCATTTATAAAAATAGCAGTAGCCCCGAAACAGTACATTGGTATTAACCTATACCAAAATATTTCATTCTTCTAACAAACCTAAATGGTCTCCTGAATTATATTGACAACTTAAAAACAGCCACTATGAAGTTATATAACAAATGTGCCATAGAGCTCTAGCTCATATGGCAACTTCTCTCCTTGTAAGAGGAATGTGAAGGGAGAGGTTGTGGATTCAAGAGTCAAGACTTACCATACCAATAAGAAAAAAAAGTTATATAATACACGTGCATCTTTTACATTCACATTTCTCTTTCTAGTTTGCTACACTTCATTGCTACTTTACAATTGAATTTTGGATAAATAGCCTTAAAATGACTTTTAGTAAATGGTAATCTAGTACTAGTAGGCTAATGGTTAGGATTGCTTAAAAAGCATTCTGGTTATTATGAGTAAACCTACAACCTGAGTTGTTTCTTGGGGGTTACAATTGTTTTTTGTTTGTTTCATGTAGCTACACAGCACAATTGGTCACTTTAAATTTGTTGAGGGAAATTGGTATCATTGCTGTATATTGGCACAGCATTTTCATACAATTCTTATTTGATTCCAGCATTTCTTTGTGGTTTTATTTATTCTTTCATTGTGGATGTTATAGAACTCTACAATAATATTGTTCCAGCCTTTTACATCCAATGGTTATTGATAAATGGTTACTGAGAAAAGCTGGGAAATCCGATATTAACTTGCACAAATAAAAACCAAACTTCAACAAGCCTACTTCTCTTTCTTTGCTGGGTGCTTTTCTACTTCTTTTGAGTCCGCTATAATTGACATCTTAGTAATGATACTTCTCAAAGCAGAAATTAAAGCAGTTTAAGAAAGCATAGTAAAAGTATCAAGAAAGGTTGCGTTTTCAGAAGCCTTGGGGAAAATATTGACAGTGGATAATCTTTGAAAACGTAATAACCTGATTCTTGGTTGGTGTTGCATGTGCAAGAGTAGTGGGAATATGTTGAGCAACTGTTACTCCATTGTCCAATGGCACTGTGCTTGATATGTTGGAGTTTTGGCAAGGAAGACTATAGGAGAATATTTAGAATTGAGAGTACTAATCATATATCAAACTTTCTTTGTTGAGGTCCTTGTGTGATTGGATGTCCGTATTGGGCAGCATTCCCCCATTGTCTTTTATTGTTTTTTTAGCTTTTGAACATGAGATTGTAATTCTTTAGGAGTGGTTTGGTACACATTCTGTGTATGTGAACCTTATTTCTTTCTTTTAAATAAAATTATTTCTATTTTAAAAAAGAAAGAAAGCATAGTGTACATTGTAGAAGAATGTTAACTGGACAAATTTTTAAAACAGTTCTTCATCTATGATAACCTGTGTTACCTTTTGTTTCTGCCTATATCTGTTGCTATTGATGCACAAATTTGCTCTCCTTTTGTGTTTATCATTTTATTGTTCCTTTTGTAATGGAACTATTACTGGATTTTAGTTTTCAACATTCAAATACTTCACTAGACGAATGTGTTATTTTTATAGGAATTCATCACATTTGGATTCATTCCTGGATCCTGCCTTCATGTCATTAATCAAAGATCCAGATCAGAGACGCAAGGAACAATGGGAGAAAACTGCTCAAGCACAACGGGGTTGGAATTGTGCAAGAATGCTTGGATTTGGTGACCTCGGTGCACCTCCATTGTCTGTTGCTGAAGAATACTCACTTCATTCTAGATACCTTGCTAAAGCAAATTCTCTTAATCTTTCTGAAATTGCAGAGATGAAAATTGTGTAAGCACGCGTACTTCATATTCTTCTACTGCTTACCTGCCTACTATAGATTTTAATTGTTTATATAAATTAATCAATATTTTTTCCCATTAATATGCAATTCTCAATATTTAAGATGTCTAGGTTGGTTTAACTAGTGAATGTTCTTGAGTCTTCAAGTTTGTGATTTCTTTGCCACCTTAACAGCTGCAGATATAGTGATCTCTTTGGACCTAGATTCTCCATTGCCTATTTTGTATGTACACTTTCAGTGATTATCTTAGAAACCTTTTGAGAAACCCACGTTTACAACTTCATAAGGAATGTGCTTTTGTTCATTAGAACACTGTGATGCTGATATGTGGCTACAGAATAAAGTTTAAAACTAAGTGTGTGGTGAGCCCAATTATGAGATCTACACATGATAGAATTTTCATTTTTATGCAACAGCACTCTGTCTAGCAGTTTTCTGATATCCCCACTTGGATAACCTCGGGAGTGTTTCTTGTTTAGAGACATTATTATGTGTTGAAATTGATGGTGCTGGTTGGCATTTAACATCAGTTCTTTATTTTTATAACAGCTATCGTGGTGGGGTAGACAGTGAGGGTCGTCCTGTAATGGTGGTTGTGGGGGCACATTTCCTGCTGCGATGTCTCGATTTGGAACGATTTGTGCTCTATGTCATAAAGGTAATTTGGTTACAGCTTTAACTCGCATTAATTATTGTCTGCAGAAATATTTTTGCATAGCAGTTGGTAGTTGGATTAATCAGTTTCAGAATTTCTGCTCCTTGATATTGGAAAATGCATACAACTGTTTGTGAATAGTCATGTTATAATCTTCTAAATTTTTTGTCCTTCTATGAGTATTGTCTGTTGTAACTAAGATCATCATCTTTATTATCAAATGTCAGGAGTTCGAGCCCGTGATACAGAAGCCTTATACTATTGTATACTTCCACTCTGCTGCATCTTTACACCCGTAAGTGTTAAATGACAAACTTGCAAAATGCATGGCTTTTAACCAGCCCTCTGAGTTGCCTTGGTGGTTAGTAGCGTCTGTTGCTATCCCAAGTTCAACAGTTCAAAGGATGGTAGAAAATGCATGACTTGTATTTTTTTTTTCATTGTCCCAGTTCCATTGATGGCTATTGGGCCTATGAGCAACAGGAAGAGAGGTACCTTCTGCCATCCCATAAAATCCCCTTCTTTAGTGAAGGTGCGATTTGATCAATGTCTCTTGCATAAGTCTAAGAGACTTAACCTACTAAATTAGGTGGCACCTTCATAACTTCAATTGTCTTCCTCTCTGCAAATTTTGCCTGGCTTGTTTGCTAAGAGTAGTTAAATATTTATTGAGGAATGGGATTTCATGTTTTTATCCAACAGATTTCAGGTATATCGAGGTTAACCATTACACTATAAAATTGTTGCTAGCTAAAGTACCCCTTGTCTTATGTGATTTATGCCACAGATGGCCAGTATAAGTGGTATGATTTTTGCTTTGAGTGCAAGAGCTCGCCAGTTCGATTCTCACAACTCCCCCATTTCTTTAGTTTTTTCTCTTTACTATTATTGATGAATTAATACTTAAAAAAAATGGTGCTGGAAGAAGTAAAACTTGTGGTAATATGAAGAGGGTGAAGAAGAGGGACATTGACAGTTTTAGGCATTTAGATGGTTACTTGGAACATCTAAATTTATATTCGTCTAAGATGGTTGATGTTTAATGGTAACTGTTGAGTCATAACCTTCAGTCATGGAGGGACTTTTGAACATAAGAACGATTCACCTTCTCACATACTAAAGAAGACAAACAGTGACTTTTCTTTTGGAAGATTGAATAAGAATATTGAGGCATTGCAGGAGAACCAAAAAAATTAGTTATTTTAAAAGGAAGATGCTTTTTTTGAGCTCTTCTATATGGTTCTTAGTCTAAATGGAACTGGTATAGGGAATCTGGGTAGGTTTTATGCTGTATATGTGAAGTTCCTTCTTCTGAAAGTAATCTAATTTTGCTGATTCTATACATTATGCATGTTCCTTTCAATTAACAGTCAACCAGACTTGGGATGGATGAGAAGATTACAACAGATACTAGGTCGGAAACACCAGCGCAACCTGCACGTATGCACCACTGAATTATTTGATCTTGTTTGGAGCAATATATATACCATCTTGCTCTGATATCTTGATCTGCTTTGTATAGGCAATATATGTTCTTCACCCGACATTTGGACTTAAGGCTGCAATATTTGCTCTCCAATTACTGGTAGATAATGTGGTATGTCTAAAACTTATTTTCAATTGATCAAATATTGGAACCTGAACCAACTTATGGGTCACTAGTGTGCTCTTTTTATTTATTTATTTCTTATGTGGGAACCCCTTTTAGGTGTGGAAGAAAGTGGTATATGTTGATCGACTTTTGCAGCTGTTCAGATATGTTCCCCGTGAGCAGTTGACAATCCCTGACTTTGTATTTCAGTTGAGTGTTCTTTTTCTCTTTTTTCTCCATTTTTTTCTTGATTAATCGAAAAGAATTGGGTGAAACTTAGGTATAGTTCCTTTTGTGCTGTACTGCAGGTTCCCCCAATTAAATTTAAACACATTGTTGCATTGACCGATGCAAAGCAAATGGTGTTATCATACTCAATCACAATTAAATTCAATACCCTTTTTACTTGTAAAAAAAAAAAAAAAAAAAAAAAAATTCAATACACTTTTGTGTTTGAGTTTAATTAGGGAACCTAAGATATAGACCTAATGAAGTGTACCTAAGTTTTACCCCTAAAAATTTCATGCTTTTTGATAATGGCGATAGAAAGCAATTTGACTCTTTGGCAGACAACACTCATGATACATAGGGATTCCCCATTCATTTATATTTTACCAGTGTGCAAACCACAGGCTCATGATAGATGGCTGGTTTAACAGTCCTTTCCTGTATCACTTTTGTTGCATCTGTTTCATCTTGCATGCCATTTCTGGTCTACAATGATAATAACAAATATGCAAATCCAACAAATCATATATTTGATTCTAATGTTTCAATGACACGGTCTACCAGGCATGATTTAGAAGTGAATGGAGGCAAGGGTCTCATTGTGGACCCGAGAACAAAATATGTGTACCATCGACCCTAGTCACCAGTTGCATGAGGTGATAAAAGCAGGTCCACAATTGCGATTTTGGAATTTGTTTCTCTTCTAATAAATGTGCTAGGTGGGGTGATTAAATTTGTCATTAAATCTGTAAAAAGAGTATATATCTCAATTTTTTTATTTTATTTTTTGAAGCAGTTTTTTGTTTGTCTTATAATGGAAATAAAGTTATTTCCTTTTTGTATTATCTTGGATGAGTTTTTTAAAAAAAAATTCAAGGTGTATGAGTGTCATGAAAGTAGGATGCTTGTGTTTGTATTGATATTGAAAAATTCTTTACTTTATTTGTTTAGCTTTTACAATTGTTGAATTCACATTCTGCAAATATTTGGTTTGGTTAACTTTGCATCCACCACCTGATATCTAAAGGGGATTGCAAGCTACAAGGCATTCACTCAAGCCTGTGAATTCACACCCTGCAAGCAACAAAACATTGCTAGAAAACAATATTTTATAACTAATGTCCACTGTTGCTCTATCAACCAATAATAAAAAAGAAGAAGAAATTTCCACTGTTATTCTGTTATCTAATTACAAGAATTGACCATCAATACTCTGATGGCCACCTGATCTCTTGAAATTTGAAGTACAATCCTTAATCAGAAGAGGTCATATTGCATGAGATTAATTGTTCGGATCATGGAAATAAATAATAGAATATACCAAAATTTATCTACGTTTGTACTATGAAAGTTCCAATGTTGGCGAAGTCCATGGTTATTTTATTTTCCCGATGGTAGTAGTGTTATCTTTAGGCACTGAGATCTAGAAATTGAATAAAGCACAAGTTGAAGATAATCTGAAACACGAATCAATTTGATAGTAATTCCATGTAATATACGAATGGATTTGCAATGTCCCGAAAAGTAATGAGACTGGGGATTTAGATTAAAGAGCTTTGCCAATAATATAGCTGCAACTCAAAATTTTATTTTTTGAGATGGCATTTGTAACAATTCTCTTATCCAAAAATTTATTTGGGCTTTTTGATTTCCTTATTAATTGATTTTGGATTCCTTGTCTTAGAATTAAACAATCTCTGTTAGTTGAGTAAAGAATGTCAATAGGCCACACCACAAAACGTAATTGTTAGAATTATTTTTGTAACCTTTCACTTTTCACTTCTGTCTTGAACATTACTTCGTATTATTGTTGTGAATGTATTTAATAATACTGGGTTTATGAAAAATTAAAATAGAAAAATAAATAATCATATATAGAACACAAAGATTTATGTGGTGTGGCCTTAGACCTACATTCATGGGTTGTCAAATGGAAATAAAACTTAATTGTTAAAATAATTTTTGTTACTCTTTCTCTTCTCTACAATCCAGTTGATCAAGATGCACAATAAAGATTGTATCCATACGATTTTGCACTTCTGAGCAAATATGATCTGTTTCATTATTCTAAATGGTTATTCTATGCTAGATAATGAAGAACTTGTTATTCTTAACTCTTGGGTTCAAGAATTTCTATATAACTTAAGTGAAACAATCAAAGCCCTTTCCATTCTTTTAGTAACTGATTTATGTATAGAATTCAAATAGAAAATAAAATAAACAATCACATACAAATTATAAAGATTTGCGTGGTTCAACCTTAGGCCTACAACCATGGGTGAAGTCGAGGAGGATGTTTCACTATCAAAAGGGGGAGATTACAAAGGTAGCACAAAGGGTCAAATACTATGGATTAAGTGTTATTTCTTCTAAATCTAAATTAGTGTAAAAGTCCAATGGGTATTTGTCTATTTGACTTGGCAAAAGGGTTATATCTTCTTTATTTTACGATTTCTTCTTAATCAACAAATTACAGAATCTCCAATCTGTGGCTTAAAAATAATAATAATAATAATAATTAATAGTTAGAATCCAAAAACAAGACCCCCCCCCCCCAAAAAAAAAAAAGAAAAAGAAAAAAGAACACGCATGAGACACAAATAAAGAAATAGACAAACAAGGTCAAGAACTTACCCTTAAACTAAATAATAGTCTATCTAGAAAATAATATGGGAAAAAAAGGGGGGAAAAAAAGATATATGAGACACAAATAAAAAGGAAGAAAAAAGACAATCAATATGTCAAGTATGTAACCTTAAACCAAACCCAAATGTTCTAAAAAAAAAAGAAGAAGAAGAAGAAGAAGAAAGAACAAGATTGGAGATGGTTAGTATATCAAGTGAAGGTCTGATACCACTTGTTGGGGAGTTAACATATTAGGGAGCATGAACGGAACCATGTACAAGCAAAGGGGGGCTGTGGCCCCCCCTCCCAAATTTTTAAAAAATATTAAATAATAGGTATATATTTAAGATTTTAGAAAATAAGTTCATGAAAAATTATATTTGCTCCTCTCAAGAAAATTATATTTGCCCCCCTCGACTTCGAATCCTAGTTCCGTCCCTGTTAGGGAGACTCCAATAGAATATTTAAATAGCATATAGGGATACCAATCTATATCTATATATTACTAAAAGCTGAAACGTAGCATTTAATGTTGCTACGCTCACGTTGAGCCACAACAGCAATCACATCATCATTTTTTGTTTCCAATTTTTTTATATATTTTTTAAAACATTTTCTCATTTAAGGTGACTTAAAAACTCCATTATTTAAAAATTAAAATATCTTTTAATCATTATTTTTATTATTAATTTTCCAAAACTCTCCCTCCCTTTTACCTCTTCATCTCCCCACTACTTTCTACTTTAATATCATTATTTCTCTACCTTTTTATCTTCCTTTATTTTGAATTTTCTTATTCTTAACATCTTACTATAAATTTGACATTTTCTTTTTCATTATATGCATAGTTTTCTCACACAAAAAAGGTTACTTATCTCTCTCTCTCTCTCTCTCTCTCACAATTTGTTTTTCATTTTTTGTTTGATTTTTTTTTTTTATTGCATCAATTCTTTAGGTTGATGAATTTTTGTGTTTATTAGAATTTTATTTTAGGTTAATGCAATTTAGTTTTGTGTTTTAAGTTGTTATCTTTTATATTCTCTTTGATTAAATATTATCCTATTGCATTATATATACATATAGTATATAATAATATAATGTTCTTATATTACATAGAATGACTTGGATAATTTGAATTTTATTGCTATATATTTTATTTTTACTCTTTTTTCCTCTCATCTTATTTTATTCAACTTTTGAATCCAAACACATCCGCCATACTATTAAATTATGCAGCACAAATCAAGAAAAAGGCTAGACACAAACTTGCCTTCCTTACCATACATTGGGGAAATTAAAATATTTGTGTGATAAAGGGTCATATAATTTATAATTTAGATAGCACCCTTTGAATGTGTCTAGCCCCATAGATTGAGCAATTTGTAGACTTAAAAGGCTATTGAGAATGAACTTTTTGAATCAAGTCTAAAGAAATATGAACTACTATATATTATTTAGATAAAAACTTTTATCATAGATACATTAATATTTTTTTGCCACAAATTTAAATCATGCAAACTTAATAATTTTATATTATGTGTTAGCATCGTCATTGCTTCTTCTTCTTCTTCTTCTTCTTCTTCTTCTTCTCAAAAACATTATGTATCATCTATAAAGGATTGCCAAGTTGCCAACAATATTGATCTTATGGGAATAGTTACATAAAATATTGAGAAAAAAAATGTTTTATATTACAATCTACTAAAAATGTTTTTTTAAATATTTAAATATTTCTATTTTTCTTATCACTAACGTATTTTACAACTACCACATGTGTTAACTTAAGTCTTAATATTCTTAAGTTGTTTCAACAAAAAGAAAAAAAAAAGTTGTCACAAAAGAGTTCATGTAAAGTTTTTTTGCAAAATGAAATATTTGTTTTGTAAGGCCACCAAACTTAATAATTTGCAAATGATGGAACTATTCGCAACAATATTTGCATAGTTATATAGTTCCAGGCTTCCAGCTAAAGCAATTGTGTATACTTTTAGTCTTCAAAAAACACACATCTACCAGTGATTAAACGTTCATCTTGGATAGTTTTAACTTTTCATATAATTTTACCTTTACATATTCATCTATTTTCATTTAGATTTTTTTTTTCAAAAAAAAAACTTTAATTTAGATATTTATAAGTAAACAATGAAATAATGATTCATGAATAATAATAAAAAAATTATCTATATATATTTATCTTGTGCGGTTGTAAGTTTACATATAATTTTGCATTTATATATTCATCTACTTTAATTTAGATGTTTATAATTTAATAATGAAATCTATAAACAAGATAATTAAAACAATCATATGTCTACAATTCAAAAAGTCACAATTTCTTTTTTCAAAAAAAGGCCTTTTACATTTCCTTGGAATTATTTTTTAATTTTTTTTTATAAAACCTTTGACATACCACTAACCTAATCACTTCATACATTAAAAAATATTTAAGGCTCATTATTACTTCTGTTAATATATTATGGATATCTTAATTGATTGAGACCAAACTATAAAAATGCCTTTCATATTTCCTTGAAAATTCAGAAGGAAAAAAAAAACATTTGACATACCACTAACGTAACTACATTTATAACTATTTAAGCTATCCATGATATCTATTTCTTATTGATAACCATAAAATTTACAACTAGCAAGGGAACATACAAAGTAATAAAGAATAAATGAAGGAAGAAAAAAAAAATCAAACATCTATTAATAACCATTATTTGGAAAATAAAAATGGGTCAAGAGGAGTAAGAAATAAAATAGAGATGGTTATATAGAGGACATTAAAAACTTTATAGTGCAATAAAATCAACCATTACGTTCACTTAATTAAATCAATAATCAACAATTAAATATAATAATACAAAATTTAAACTTAAAACTAATCAAACTCTAACTAGGGAAATTTTATATATATATATATATATATATATATATATATATATAATCATAATCTTCATACACCATAACTTAAAAAAATTTAATGAATAGTTTTACCTTTTTTTTTTTTTTTGGAATATGGTGAATAGTTTTACCTCTTATTTAATGTCTATGTTATGCAAATCATCAACCAATAAATATATGATAATGGTAAAAAACGTTATAGACAAGATTATGAAAAATATGATAAAACTTTTTTTTTTTTTTAAAGCTCTTTATAAAGTATAGAGACTAAAATAGTATTTTATCTAAAAAATTATCACGCGCAATGCGCAGGTCTGCGACTAGTTAACTTAAAAGCTAAACTTTATGAGTTTGGGCCCAAGTATGATATATTAACAAATGTGAGACTTCACTCACACTTATATTAACAAAAAGGAAAAAGAGACAATGAGAATAACACACTCATCTCAAGAAATTCAATTCACCTAACTAGCAATACTTTTATCTTATGTGTGAGTGTGAATGACAATTGTGAGTCACTTTACATGATTCAAGTAATTAAATGAGGAGCACTATACAAGCAAATAATTAGTATTGTACATAATATTTATTCATAATGTCTTTCTCAGTTATAAATAGCACACATACTCGATATATTTTACTTCTTCTTGTTACTTTATCATTTGAAATAGTGGAAATGCTTTAGCCCATGTTGTAGCTAAATGTGCTACCTCTCTCAAATCTTTTTTCTGTTGTAATAAGAACTTCCTACCTGAGTCTGTTCAGAGTGTATGGAGGAAGAATGTAGTTTTTGTTTGGGCATAATGAAATTGGTGTTTAGCAAATAAAAAAATCATTTGAAATAGTGGAGGAAACCAAAGATTAATAAAAAAAAGTGGTAGTGCCCTTCTTAAACTTACTCCCATAATAAGAAATAAAGTAAATATTTAATATAGTTTTGACTTGTCATGATATGGGATGGTGAGTGAGAGTTGGGCTTCATAAGAGGAGGAGATTGCATCAGTAGAGGAGGCTACAAAGGCGGAGGCAGATGAGGCGACGGGGGCGGAGAAGGAGGCGAAGATGACAAAGGAGGGCTACAGTAGTAGATAAGGATGCTACAGAGGAGGAAGCAACCTATGTGGCAGGCCGTCCAACCGATTGAATAATCCTTCATAAATGATTGCGCGTTCTTCTTTAGTTTGGTAGATTTGAAAGTAGTCGTTCTATTGTGGGCATTTTGAAATATAAATCTATTTTTTCAATGCCACAATAAGTGAGTGATGAAGCCTGTAAATACACAATTTTAATTGCATCTCTTCCTTTTAAAGGAGTGATAAGTGAAGAACTCAGTAAGCGACGACACTGCTACTGATCAAGCCCCACAATATGTATAAGTGTGTCTTTCACTTCTGAAAATCCGTGATAATGTAAAGTTATTGACACCATATTGTTATACTCTACTGCGAACACAATGATGGACAAGTTTCGTTGCAGTCATCAGTCATACCAAACTCAATACACTGAGCACAAGCGTTCTTTGCCATCTGCAAGACACCGAATTAGTTTAAATCAAGAATTAAATAAAATAGGTAGAATTAGAAATTTGACCTTAGGGGAAAAATGTAATTTCGAAAAACTTGGGAGCAAAAAATGTAATTTGGAAAAAGTTTAGGGGTCCTTTTGTAATTTTGAAAGGTTTTAGCTAATGAGTTTCATGTTTGTTTCTTTTGGATTGGGCTGTGTTGTGTAGAGGTTTTGGACTTTTTTTATTTCAAGGGTGGGAGAATTGGGCTTTTGACTTTGAGTGGACTGCAAAACATTCCTTCGATCCTGTGAACTCTCATTCGACATGTGATATCTAAGTAGATTGCAAGCTACAACACTTTGATAAATATATATATATATTGATAGAAACATTGTTATAGTTTGATTGCAAGCCACATACAAACTTAGACAATATAAGTCTCATATTCATGACATTGTTCATATGAGCACATTATTATGTTAGGGTTAGAGTTTGATTTGCTTAATCAAGCCTAAACTTATACTTGAACTTGACTCATTTACTAAATAGACGAACATAAACGACTTTTTTCTTTTTTGAGTCAAGCCCGAATTATTTATGAATTGCCCGATTTATTTAGAGTCCTAGATTTTAATCCATAGAAAATCCCCTCTCCCATTTCCTCTTAATCATTGACTTGGAAATTCTCTCAACTCATACAATGAGCAACAGATACTGACAATCTCATAAGTATCAAACTATCTCCTAATTACCCTCATTTACTATGATCTCTAAATATTATCATGTCAAATCAAAATTCTTTACTATTAGGCCTTTTCCATCTCTATTCTTCCTACCCAAATTTTTAAGGCAGCCCATATTCGGAGGCAAAATGGTAGATGAACCAGGCCCATGGGCTCCTCTTGCATCAATAAATTTATTTATTTTTCCATCAAAATAAATATTTAAAAAAAAAATAACACCGCAGGTCCCACGTGTCAAATCTCTACCCACCAAAAAAAAAAAAAAACTCTTATCAATTTTTGTTTTCTGTACTAGTTGTAATAGTGTGCAAAATTTTTGTGAGGACTAGACAAAACTTGGGTCTTTTCTCGGTTTGCCAGCCTTTTCAAGCTTCTCCGGTAACCTTCATTCCGGTGACTTCTCCAATCATTACTTAAATATCAATACTTTCTTGGTTGTTTCTCCCAAAAAAAAAAAAAAAATACTTTCTTGGTTTTATTTAGTTGTCTCGATTCATGAATCCAATTTACTATGATTTTTTTTTTTTGGTTTCCTTAATTTCCAAATTATAGTTCTTTTCCATGTTTGTTTGTCTTAGCAGCAAGACAATGAATGAATTCCCGGATTTGACCTTTGAAAAATGTATTTGAGGAGGGGCAGTAAAACCCAGAAAGATTTTATGCAAATAAAGTGTTCTATCAATATACTTAGCTTATACTTACTTACCCACAAGCAAAAAATGAACTATATATGTGATTAGCTTATACTTAGCTTATTTTTGGGCTTGTGTTCTTTTTTTTTTTGGCTATACATATATATACACACACAAGAAGGTAAGGGCTTTGGGGTCTACACAATGTGAGAGGGATGATGTATATATCTGATGCATAATAAGATAATTATTGGTATATTTCTCTTACAAGAGAAGAATGTGTCATTTGAGTTTGTTCTTGTTGGCATGTATAGATTTTTATATATTATATAATTAGACTTGTTGGTAGTTTTGTAATATGGGATGCATTATGTATATGATGTTATATATTGCAAGTAGATTGGGTGACAAGGTAACTGGACATGCCTTATCATTGGGATGGATGAATTTTGATAATGAAAAGTTTGAGCTTTGCTTCAGCTTATAAAATTGGTGCCTTTTTGTATAGTTTGTGACCTAGCTATTAAGTTGAAAAAAATGTGTTTTTTTAAAGATAAAAAATAAAAGAAATGAATAACCCGGTCTTGTTTGTGCATTTAACTTGATCAATATATCAAAGTGAATCTATCTTGAAGTTTTATGCATATGTGTATGAAACTATGAATGCATTAGATTCCCTGATTAGTCTGTTGAAGATCATTGCAGACACCAAAATTTGGAACAAAGACTTGGTCGTTGTTGTATGAATGCCTCAGATTCGTAATTGTTATTCTGCATTTAACAATAAATAAATGAATAAGGAGATACTTCAAAGTTCTGTCTTAGTGACAGAGTGTTTAACTATTACTGATTTTAAAGTTGCCTTATTCATGCCTACAAGTTCTTGGTTTTTATACATTATATTCTTGGGTGATTTGATGTTTGATGGGCTTATTAGGATTTAAATGCAACATTTATGTTTTCAGTTTGATTGGATGTTCCAATGATAGGCTACCTACGTAGGTCGATTCCAAATATACCTTTTTGTCTGATTGCAGATGCTGCGGTTATCGAACGAAAGGGTGGAAAAATAAAAGTAGTTTATTTTGAAAAGGATACTTCATTGCATGGTGGAAATGGTGCAAGGTCTGTCATTAAGCACTCTTACAACCTCTTGTAGTAGTGGGGTTTATGGATCAATCCCTTCATGGAGAAAGCATTTCAAGCTAATGAAGAGAGGTCAAATAACATCTGCAACTGATAGACATTACATCTGGCATCAGTGCATGCAGCGTTTGTTCTTAACAAGTAATCCCAATATATTAAGACAAAGGAATTTTAGGGTTGAAGCTGGATGGCTGTTTAAAGGAGGTGGCCAAGGATTGGAAGCAAGCTGTGAGCGTAGTGAGAGTGCTAATGAGGATATATTGATCTTCTTTTTCCAGCTGGACTTGGCAACTCGAGTACAGGTTTGGGAGGCTTTTTTTAAAGTTTTTATTATTATATGTATGGCTGATATAGCATATATTGTAGTTTTATCGTGCTTAACAAGCCTTTTTTCTTGGTTTGGAATACACACATGGCAGTACGCTCTAAATTTGGAGCAGTATGAAATTGCACAACAACTGAGAAACAAGATGACCGAGGTTAGTCAGTCCTCTCTTCCTGCTTTTATGTAAAATAAGCAAGAGGACATATTAAATTGGGAGTCTGTTTCAAAGACTTGTTCAGAGGCATTGTATATTGTTCAATAGTTTTGCCAGTAATTTTTGTTTGAAATTCATTAAGTTTATACACACACACACACTAGCAGCTACATTTATTTCTTTTTATAGAAACACATGATTAAACTATGGTTGTGTTGTTAAAGAGGATTGTAGGCATTGCAACCTTTTGTATTTACAGAGTTTAAGACCGTGATTATGTGTATAATTTCCTGGACTAATTTGTTTCCATGTCCGTTGTAGAAGCCTCCTTGTATTGATGCATCAAATGATTTCCAGCCTTCTTATTAAGTCTTTCTCTTGGAAGGTTGAAGCAGAGGTCATGAGGCAGCAAGAAGCAAAAAGGGGCTCATCTTCAAAGAGTGAAGCTCAAGATAAGGCTATAAGTATCATACGCCTACGGTGAGTCCTTCTTTGTCTCTTCCTAGCATCTGCTTAAGTTCATTTTAGAGCACCTTTTGCTTCTTTCCTTGCAGTGCAGACCTGCAGAGTGCAATTGAGAGCGAGGATTATGCTTTGGCAGCTAACTTACGGGATAAAATTTCAAAACTTGAGGCAGAGTCCTTGGCAGCATCAGCAAAGGCTCTGGCATATACAAATGCTCAATATTCATTTCGTTTGGGGCAGAAAGTGAGGCATAAAATTTTTGGTACACAAATATAATGCACTTTACAGCATTATCTTAGTTTTCATTAGTTTGATTCCAGCATAAGGTTCAATCTCAAATAACATGTCTTTCGCTTTTGCTGTGAGCAGATTAAGTTTAAAGAATGTCATGATTGTGGAGTCTTTACAAGGAAATTATATTAAACTGCCTTATTCTATCCTTAAACTGTAGAGAATCCCAAAAGAGTTGAAGTAAAATCAGTTGAATCTGGAGTTTGCTCATCACAGTTTGATGAGTGAACAATCTCCTTCTTGTAATCTTCTCTGGTTGTCTGTGT
Source organism: Notholithocarpus densiflorus (assembly GCA_030021035.2). NCBI lineage: Eukaryota > Viridiplantae > Streptophyta > Magnoliopsida > Fagales > Fagaceae > Notholithocarpus > Notholithocarpus densiflorus. Next base: position 40,005 of record JARYZH020000165.1, on the reverse strand, counting down.
TACTGAGGACTCGTGTTATGTGTTCAGGCTATTGTGCTGTAATTTGTGGAATGGATCCTGTTTGCTGTGAATCAAGTTCATGGAGGGAGATTGCCCAAGTTGAAAAGTTGTCTCAGGGTTCCAGTCAGCCATTTTACCAGGTTTAACTAGTCTTATCTTTTTTTTAAAACATCTTCAAAGTTTGGAGGTTTGTTTTCATATTCAGTATTATTTGTAATTTTTTTGTTAGTTTCTAAACATGATTTCACGTCATTTTAAATACCTCACCCTTTTTCCTTTTGTCATTGGGGGAAGGGGGAGGGGATTGTGTAGAGGCATACTTGGCCCATTTTAGAAATGAATAAATCTTTCTGAGATCATATGGAGAGTCTGTTCCTTGCCTTAATTACATGAATTCATGGAAGGATGTGGGAAGTGTAATATATTGACTATTCTCCAAACAGATTTCACCATTTTGGAGTGTTTAGCTCATTTCATTTGCTTTTTTTTTTTTTTTAGCTAGGTAAATGAGTCGCCATTGCTCAAATAATTGTTTCCAATTAAGTATTTAAGTTCTTTTTATTGTTTTCCAGGTTTTGGTTGATGTGCAGGCAGACCCCAATCTACTGGTGGCTTATGGTAATTTACAGCTGCTTGTTTAATTACTCTTCAATATTATTTATGAGGTTTTGCTGATTGCCTTTCAAACGCCCTGATGAACATGTGGAATGGTTTTCCTTGTTGCAGTTCCTGAGGAGAATCTATTAGCCCTAGAGCAAGCAGATACGGTGATCGTCCCTTTCTCTTTTTTTTAATGAAGCTTTTTGGGTGTGTATAGAATATTCTTGAAGAACATGATTAGCAGTTCCTGCTATAATTCTTGATTCTGTTCTTCTGCTCTTAACCATGTACAGGGCAGGTTTGATCATCCCTATATTTCCTTTTTATTCTACGGGATGGACTCAGCTGGAGATTTCATCCCAATCAAGCAACTGCGCGAGAAATACAACAGGCCTCGATATGAAGTACCCATTGATCCAGAAGATGAGGAGCCTCATGGTGATGCTTAAGAGGCTAATGTCCATTGAATGTCCATTGAATGATCATGGACGCTTTTAGGAGTAGGATTACCTTGTGGCACCTAGTAGTTTATGTCTCAATTTTCTATGTGAAGGTTTATTTGGCTGTTAGAATCTCTTCAGACATGATCTTTGTAAACCAATTACTTGTAGAATTCATGATTTCAAAGGTCTGTCCTAGGAGGCAATGTACAGCATATATACATCCTGGTTCACAGGTTAACTTGTAGAACTTTTTTGACTTCAAAAGGCCTCTGCCCTAGGAGGCACTGTAGTGACTGTACATCATATATACAATTCTAGTTCACATATATCCCATTTAATTATGTTTTTAGGGGGAAATTTGTGCTACCTCTATGTCTTTTGAGGGTATGGTAACCCTTATGATCATAATCATGTATTATCTCATCTTTTTATTTTTGGATAATTAGTTATAACAATGGGGAACAGGAGATTTGAATCCTAGATGTCTTCTTTGAAAACACAAGAAAGTGCTAGTTAAACTCCAAGGCTCTTAGTTAATCATGTATTTTCAAGTGTTTTTGTCTTCATTATTCCTGTATAACATCAACAATAACAACTAAGTTTTAGTTCCAAAGTTTTTGGAATTGATTATAGATTCTCAATAGATTTGTTAGGTTCGGCCACATATATTTCACCCACCTTTATGTATATAAATAAAAAGCTAAGATTAAAACACTTGGAAATAAATGGTTTTGATTATAGCGGATACTGTAGCCCATGGACCAACTGGCGTATTCAATATGTAACGGTTATGTAAGTTTCCTCAACAGAAATTGTGGAAACTTTTCTGGTTTGTGAACATGTAACTGTTACAGAGGAACCTCAGGCCCTTCTGGCAACCACAGGAACTTATTCCAGTTTTTGAAGGAATTATCACTTAACAAGATGGATATTTTGAGTAGTGATTTGTGATTAACAGTAATAATTCAATGGTTGAATGTAACAAGAATATGATTATGTTATGTGGCGGAGATGGCTTCTCTAAAGTCCCCCTTCCCAAATCTGAAATTAAGGTAATCTTAAACAAGCACAGAAGCAAACAATCAATAAACTAGTAAACTACATACATAAACATAGGCAAACGGACTGAGGTTTTCTCTATTGTTTTTTGGGATATTTTATAATTACTTCCTTACGAAATGTCTTTAAAATGAGATATTCTATAAACATTACTACATATTTTGAAAATCTAACTGTTGAATTGCATATTTTTAACGCTCTTACTACACATGTCAAATTTTGTGTCAATCAAATATTATTTATTATATGATCTATAAGTTTATATTTTATGAATAATTTTAAACTACAAAAACTTACATTTTAAACAATTTATTGATGACATAGCTATTGATTTTTAATTTTCAAGAAATTTTGCAAGTATGAAGGATATAAGAAGAAGATGTAATCCAATAGTGGATTTATCAAAATACACCCCCAATAAAAAGATATTGAGTAAGGTTGTAACCTAAGGCTACAACCAATTTTGTAGCTAAACTTTATATTTGGTTTGTGACACTTATCTCCCTTGTGACAAGATCCATCCGATTAATTTTAACAAAATTTGATACTGTGGAAAGTATTAGCATCACCCATCATGTCACATGTTCTCAAATTCAGTAAAAAGATATCAAGAAGTATGTATTGTAAGTTATTAAACTAGTGTTGTGTGTGTTTATGATGGGGTAGAACTTAGAAGGGAAGAAATTTCTTTCAAAAAGAAAAAGAAAAAAAAATCTACATTTGTAGGTGATATTAGACTTGTTACATCATTAAATTCCTTTAAAGTTAATCAAATTGACTACAAAGTTTAAGCAAAGGAGAGCTAAGTATAGCAAACCAAATTACAAGATTCTCTGTTTTAAGGAGAAAGTATCTCATGTACCTGTTTCATGAAGCAAATCTCTTAGAAGCATCTCAATCCCACAACTCTTGCTTGGAGTTAAATTGTTTACAGCTGGATTAAATGAATTGCCCAAAATGCCCACAATTACAGCTGCAAAAAAATTATATCATAAAAAAGTGGGAAAATATCATAGATAAATAAAGGTATAAAGGTAAAAATACACAAATTTCTTTTCCCTCCCCTTTATAAACCAAACAAGGAAAGGAATGAAATTCTTTCTTTTCTTTCTTGTATCCAAACACACCTAAGGAAGCTAATATTCCCTAGTTTTTCTTTTCTCTTTCCCTTCCCTCAGGCCCTTCTGGCAACCACAGGAACTTATTCCAGTTTTTGAAGGAATTAACACTTAACAAGATGGATATTTTGAGTAGTGATTTGTGATTAACAGTAATAATTCAATGGTTGAATGTAACAAGAATATGATTATGTTATGTGGCGGAGATGGCTTCTCTAAAGTCCCCCTTCCTAAATCTGAAATTAAGGTAATCTTAAATAAGCGCAAAAGCAAACAATCAATAAACTATAATATATGAAACATAGGCAAAGGGACTGAGTTTTCTCTACTGTTTTTTGGGATAGTTTATAATTATTACCTTATGGAATGTCTTTAAAACAAGGAGATATTCTAAAATTTGGTTTGACACTTATCTCCCTTGTTACAAGATCCGTTAAATTTTAACAAAATTTGATACTGTGGAAAATATTAGCAACACCTATCGATGTGAAACTTTAGAAAAAGACATTTCCAACCTGTAACTTTTACCTTCTCAAAATCTACATGACCCATCATGTCACATGTTTTCAAATTCAATCAAAAGATAACAAGAAGTATGTATTGTAAGTTACTAAACTAGTGTTGTGTGTGTTTATGATGGTCAGAACTTAGAGGGGAAGAAATGTCTTTTAAAAAGAAAAAGAAAAAGAAATTCTACATTTGTTGGTGATATTTGATTTGTTACATCATTAAATTCCATTAAAGTTAATCTAATTGACTACAAAGTTTAAGCAAATGAGAGCTAAGCGTCGCAAACCAAATTACAAGATCCTTTGTTTTAAGGAGAAAGTATCTCATATGCCTGTTTCATGAAACGAATTTTTTAGAAGCATTTTGGTCCTACAACCCTTACATGCACGTGGGTCTCACGTCAAAGACCAGGTAATTATAAATTTTCTATTCTTTGAGGTTTGGTGTTTGACAAGTCTAGTTTTGAAGAAAACTGTCCTAAAAGGCTCAAAGTAATATCTTAGTAAGCTTTATTAAACAGCCAAACAATTGATTTGGATCTATCGCAATAATTGCATGGTGCAATTACTGTGCAGTTGTGAGATGTTAGTTAGAAATGTAAAACAGTAAAAGCTTGAAAAGTTTTTTATTTTTATATTTAAAAATCTTATCGTGGGGCTGAGAAGCCTGAGATTAGATTTAAGAATGAATTTTTAACTTTCAATCTTACACATTAATTAATTGTTGCATGGTGCAGCAATACAATCAGACCAGGCATAGAAATACTCTACCAAACAACCAACCAACTAAAGGTACAAACCAAAGGCTCAGCCTAAACACGGGTCCAGACTCAGACACAGAAGAACTCTGAAGTCGCCAACAACAACAAACACTATCAACTACATTGCTACACCATTCAACTAGCTAAGTACTGAGCAATCGTTACAAAATAATGCAATTTAAGACAGACCAATGAAACTTGGCTTTGCATTCCAACCTGCCTTTAATATCATTTTTTATGCATTTGACAATCTTGTCCTCATTTAGCACTACACCAGCTTGGATGATAACATTTCTTTGCGTTGAAATATATGATAGACAATGAAGCCGTGACTCTGTACCAAATCCTTTTTGCAAAGGGGCATTCAAAGAACAAATGGTTTTCTTTCCTCAATCCTAAATATCCCCATTGTGTTATCCTGTTTCTTGTGAGTAGATTATTGCTCAAAGATATCCATCCAATGAAAGAATGTGTTGGGATATACAGATGAAACCGGACCAATTTCCACCATTCTACTACATTGGATGTATTACTAACGTCCTCAAAGTTTGCTGTACATAAGAATTTATCTGAAGCAGTTGTTGTCAACAGAGCTTTGTCCTCATCTTTGAGTTCAATTAAACATAGTTGGCTTTGAATGTAAGCAAGGTCATCTGATCTGGCTAGCTTCTAGATCCATACCTTATTCCTAAGCAGAACATCTACCGTAGCTTGTTGGGTATTGGTTGAGTCATATATAATTCTAAACTCATACTTTGAATACAAGGCCCTGGCTTAATACTAGTTGTCATGCCAAAGATGGATGATTTTGCCATTTCCTACCTCAAACTTTATAAACATTTTTTGTTCATCCCTTAGCTTCAGTAAGGCACTCCATCCCCAAAAAGCAATCTTGTGGAAGCTTCCACTGAATAAGTTGGAGCATTAAGGATCCTCTTAAAAAACACGGACATGCATGGTACGGCGGGATACGCCTATTAAATAATTTTTAAATTTTTTTTATATTTTATATACATTGTTTAGTATTTATTTTTTATATAATATTAAAAAATATCAAATTAAGAGTAATAATAGGTAATAAAGAAAATTCATGACTATAAAGAATGTTTAGAAATTAGATTGAATACAAACCAAGAATAAAAATATTTATTAATTTTCAAATGAACTATTATTATTCAAAGTATGAATGCTTTCTTTATTTTGTAAAAGGGTATTTGATTCTTCTTGTTCTCATATCTTAGCTGTGTTTTGCAATTTTTTTTTAATTTTTAAAAAAGGACATGTTGGGACACGCATGCAAAGTGTCTCAGGCGTGTCAAGTATTTGACTCAGGTACGACACCTTAAATGAAGTGTACATACTTTCTAGCTTATCCCTAGTCCCTTTTTTTAATGAATGAGATTTTAATGTTGTTATTAGTAAAAAAAAAAAAGAAAAAGTAATGCTTTAGACAATAATTTTCACATTATTTTTTTGCAATAGTTGAATTTGCTTGTTTTTGTTACCACTCATTTGAGTTTACTAATGACATTACTTTATTTTTTATTATTTAGAACTTACTATGATACTATCTCGATAATTGTAAAATATTTTGTATAAATTTTTGCTAAAATAAAAAATATATATAAAAATAATAATAATAATAATAAATTAATTAATTAAATAATTAAAAAAAAAAAAACCTAGCAAGTGTTTCGTTTGACTAGCTATCGAGAATAAAAAGATCAATCCTAGAAGGTAGATACATATACAACACTTGCTATCGAGAATAAAAAGATCAATCCTAGAAGGTAGATACATACAGGACGGACCAAAACAACAGAAACACCTAACAACAACAACCTAAACCAAAAGCACCCTATTCAGAATGGATTTCTTAACAGAGCTTGCAGAAGATCAGCTTCATGTCTTAACCCTTTGCCACCATAAATTCTTGCATTCCTGTCAAGCCAAATATGATACACAGTAGCCTGCAAAGCCAGCTTACCCGACCAAAAGAGAGAGATTGGATTAACAACATCTCTTTCTTTCTTTTCTTGTGTCCCAATGGACTACCATCTCCCCAAAACCCCTTTTTTGTTGTACCATCACTTTTATGCTCTGACATTGAGTTAAGCTGTTCAAAAACAAGAATAATGACACTCTATATGCCTCTATTCAGGTCTTGTACCACTTTAAGAACACTAACCCAACTCCATGCCCATCTCTTTGTCACTGGCCTCCATAAAGACCCACTTGCCTCCACCAAACTAGTTGAATCTTATTCTCAAATGGGTGACCTCCAAACTTCAAGACTTGTCTTTGAGACCTTCCCTTCCCCAGATTCTTTCATGTGGGGTGTACTTATTAAGTGTTATGTTTGGAACCATTTCTTTGAAGAGTCCATTTCATTGTATCATAAAATGTTGTACCATCAAGTCCAGGTCAATGGATTTATATATCCTAACATTTTGAGAGCTTGTTCTGGTTTTGGTGATCTGGGTATTGGTGGGAAGGTCCATGGGAGGATAATCAAATGTGGGTTTGATACTGATGCTATTGTTGAAACTTCATTGCTTAGTATGTATGGTGAAATGGGATGCTTATATAATGCACGTAAGATATTCGATGGAATGCCGATGAAAGACGTGGTTTTGTGGAGTTCGATTATATCGTGTTGTGTTGAGAATGGAGAGGCAAGTGAAGGGTTGGATTTGTTTCATAGGATGATTTGTCAAGATGTTGAACCAGATTCGGTGACAATGCTTAGTGTAGCTGAGGCTTGTGGTGACTTGGGTATTCTGAGACTAGCAAGGTTAGTTCATGGTCAAGTTGTGACAAGGGCAATTAAAAGTGAAGGGTCTTTGGATAATTCTTTAATTGTAATGTATACTAAATGTGGTGATTTACATAGTGCGGAGAAGATCTTTCAAAATGTTACTCAACGGCATACTGCTTCTTGGACTGCAATGATTACATGCTACAACCAAACTGGTTGCTTCCAAGAAGCAATAGATGTTTTTCTTGAGATGCTAGAGTCTAAAGTGGAACCCAATATAGTAACCACGATGGTTGTCATATGTTCTTGTGCTAGGTTAGGTTTGCTTAGAGAAGGGAAGTCGGTTCATTGCTTTGTAATAAGAAAAGCGTTAGATGCTGACCTTGATTTTGTTGGGCCAGCATTAATAGAATTATATGCTGAATGTGGAAAACTAAATTATTGTGAGGAGGTTCTTCGTGTAATTGGGGAGAGAAATATCGTCTCATGGAACATGCTAATATCTCTTTATGCTCAGAAAGGATTGTTGAAGGAGGCATTAGTGGTATTTGTGCAGATGCAGACACAGGGACTGATGCCAGATTCATATGGCCTGGCAAGTTCTCTTTCAGCTTGTGGAAGTGTGAGTTCAATACAGCTTGGATATCAGATTCATGGTCATGTTATCAAAAGAGGTATTTTGGATGAGTTTGTCCAAAATTCACTAATTGATATGTACTCGAAATGTGGCCTTGTGAATTGCGGATACAAGATATTTGAAACAATTGAACAGAAAAGTGTGATAACTTGGAATTCTATGGTTTGTGGATTTTCTCAGAATGGTAATTCAGAAGAGGCAATCAGGTTGTTTGATCAAATGTATATGAATGGAATTGAGATGAATGAAGTGACTTTCTTAAGTGTAATTCAAGCTTGCTCCCATTTGGGTCATCTAGAAAAAGGAAAATGGGTTCACCACAAGCTCATTACTGGTGGTTTGAAGAAAGATCTTTATGTAGATACAGCTCTAACTGACATGTATGCCAAGTGTGGAGATCTTCACGCAGCCCAAGGAGTTTTCAATAGCATCTCAGAGCGAAGCGTGGTTTCATGGAGTGCCATGATTGCTGGCTACGGAATACATGGTCAGATCAATGCTGCCATCTTACTCTTCAATCAGATGGTAGATTCAGGAATAAAACCAAATGAAGTCACCTTCATGAACATTCTATCAGCTTGTAGTCATGTAGGATCTGTGGAAGAAGGTAAGTTATATTTTAGCTCAATGAGGGATTTTGGCATCAAGCCTAATACAGAACATTTTGCTAGTGTAGTTGACCTTCTGAGCCGAGCTGGTGATCTCAATGGAGCATATGAAATTATCAGATCAATGCCATTTCATGTGGATGCTAGCATCTGGAGTGCTTTGCTAAATGGGTGTCGAATCCACAGGAGGATGGACATGATTAAAAGCATAGAAAGTGACCTTGTAGATATTAGTACAGATGATACTGGATACTACACCTTATTATCTAATATATATGGAGAAGGGGGAGACTGGGATGAATTTGGGAAGGTGAGGTCAATGATGAAAGGTCTAACAAAGGTTCCTGGGTGGAGTACAATTGAACTTGATAAGAGAGTCTACAGATTTGGAGCTGGAGACACTTCTCATTTGCAAACCAATGAAATTTACAGGATTTTGGATAATTTTCCAACTTTGGCTCTTGAACAAGGATGTGATGTAGAATATAGATAAGGTCAATATCTAATTTTTCTCCAAGTTATTTTTTACAGTTCATAGTGAGAATTTAGCAATTGAATTTGGAATAAATCAATATCACTCTAGGAACGACACTATAGATTTTAAAGAACCCTAATGTTTGTAGAAATTCATTCTTTCATCAACATTGTGCAAGTCAAAGGCAGAGAGACTATTTCACGAAACGTGATTTGCTTTCATTTTTTCATGTAACATGGTTGCTCATTTACAAATCAAGACATTAAACAGGCTAGTTTTATGTATAGTGCATTGTATAAATTTTGCTTACTCCTAATTTGGGAGGAAATGAAGGGAAGAAGAGAGAAACAAAGTGTTTCAGTTGTTTCAGTATTATGGAATTTATAAAACGTGTTCCTTACTCACCAATTCCTCCAAAGAAGAATGAATTTAACTTTCCCTTTGCCTTTGTTTTGCTCTCCTAACCCCTTTTTTTTTCATGCTCCTTAATTTTGTTAGTTCTGTTAAACAATTTTTGTCTCAAAGAGTTCATGCTTTTACATATAATACAAATTTATAGTTTTAGGAAAAAGATTGATATTAACATCATTCTGACATGTATGAATATACATTTTTCACTATTTGAATTGTACCAGAGTCAAAATCTAAAACATGTTATTCTTGATTTCTTTCCTGAGCATCCCTCCGCATGCATAATATTTAGGAAACCAATACTTCTACTTGCTGGGTAAAACTTGACAAGATTGTCTGACGTGTATTGATTCTCTTACTTTTTGTTTTTGTTTAGGAGTTGCTAACGATTTTTTTTTTTTTTTTTTTTTTACAAGTGGGAGAGGAGGGGGATTTGAATCCAAATTTTCCATACAATGTTACAGACAACAATTTTCACAAATTTTTTCACGATAATTAAGTTAACAAGTTTTTATTGGTTCTCATTTGAGTCTACCGCTATCATTACTTTTTTACCTACTATTAACAGCATGCCACCTAGGCAGTGTCAACTTTTTGGTGAAAATATTTGTATACATCAACTTATTGCAAGTTTTCATTATTGAGAAAATCAGACAAAACCACTTAATCACAAAATTCTTGACAGAGTTGCTAACAAGTCAGTGAGCTCTCTTCTAGACATCCTGTACAATGTAAATTAATTTCCTAATAATTTAATTTTTTTTAGAAAACAAACTGATAAGAAATATATTTAATGTGCAATATGGATTAGCGAATAGATAGAGTATATAAAATAATAATTTAATCATTGTATATTTGTATGGGATACAATATGCCTAGAACATTTCAAAAAATAACAAAAAGGAAAATGTTTGTGCCCAGTCTTATTCAATAAACAAAGGTTTCCACATATTTTCCGTCAACTCTTACCAACATCTAATGCCAATTCTGTGTTACCCTTCTTGAACAATGGCTGACAATATCACGTTGAAGTCACCTGTCACCACTGACATTGAAGGCTTGACTGTCACCTCTAAACATTATACACTTTCATGGATGTATTGTAAAGTAAAAGTATCACTCTTCATAGTCATGTTAGGTGGTCTTATGCATATATTGTAAAAGCATAAGACTTTCAGAAAGTTATATTCAGGGTTATTATATGTTGAGGTTGCAGAAGCCAGAAAGAATTTTCACAACAATAATGTGACTCTTAGCCAACTCATAAAGCAGAGGTCCCAGGCTCGACTTCTCCCATCAGGCCATCACAGTCAGCCCCATAGGACTTGTTCAGGTATACTTGGCACATGTAGGTAGATGTGCTTTCATGTGTCGAGGAAAATAGTCTCGCCTACAAGAGAAGATACCCTTGTTACCTTAAGAAAAGGTGCATAAAACTGCTTTTATGGGGTCTAAGAAAGGTAGTTGGTAGGCAGCTACATCCCCAATTTTGAGGAAGCTAATTCTCAATGGTAGTTGTTTTTACACAACATATCACTTGGGGAGAGGACACTTACCATCCCACCAAGGTCCTAACTCTACTCATGATATCTATAAATTAGAATAAAGTAAAATATAAAGCCTACAATCATTACTATTTTAGTAAATAATTTGATACCCAGCCAAACAATGTATTTCTTAGAAAGATACCTGTGTCTTGAGTTCCTGTGGTTTATCTCATCATGGTGTTAGTAGTATGTACACTTTAGAGCATCGTAAAGTAACTGTTCCAACTTCCAAGTCACCTCTCAGATACTTTTCAACAATGGTGGAGCAAGGCAGTTGGCAACAGTCGAATGTCAATTTCTGAAAGTACTGAACCTTCTATTATACAACCCACAAAAATTGCATTCAAGTTGGTGACAATGAGCCTCACAGCTTTGAAAACTCCTTATCATCTTATGTTGTGCATGTATGATAAAGCATATAACTACCGGAGCGATGCAAATTTGGGAAGTGAGATATCATCACTGATATCCATCTCCACTTGGCTACACCCAGGGGACTTCCTCAATCCTCTTTGCTTCATCAGCTCCCTCACCTGATTAACCTGACTCCATCTTCCATCTGAAGCATACAAGTTACACATGAGCACATAGTAACAAGCTTCATTAGGATGCAACTCTAGCATTTTGCGGATTACCACTTCTCCAAGATCAAACCTTCCATGGAGTCCACATCCATGGAGAAAAGATCCAAACACACTAACTTCTGGTTGAATTGGCATATTCTCAATAAAATCCAAGGCTTCTTCAAGTCTGCCAGCACGAGCTAATAGATCTACCATACATGCATAATGCTTCATGGAAGGAACAAAATTATAGTCCCGGCACATCAAATTGAAACACCTCCAGCCCTCCCCAATCATCCCTGTATGGCTACAGGCTGATAATATAGTTGTAAAGATCACTTCATTTGGCTCTAAATTTTCTTTCAACATATCACTGAAAAGTGCAAGGGACCCACTACCATCCCCCTGCATTCCATAACCACCAATCATTGCACTCCAGGTGATACTGTTCTTCTCTGCCATCCCATCAAAGACTATACGAGCAGACTTCACATCCCCACACTTGGCATAGAAGTTTAGAAGTGCAGTGCCCACATAGACACTAGATGATTGTAAGCCCCCCTTTATGGAGAAAGCATGAAGTGAAGAACCGACTCCAAGAGCACTAAGGGAAGCACAAGCTGAGAGAACACTAACAAGTGTGACCGCATCAGGTGAGATAGAATCTGATCTCATTTGATGAAAGAGTTCAAGAGCTTCATATGCAGAACCAACTTGGGAATACCCTGAAATAATTGAGTTCCAAGTAATCACGTCCTTGACCATAACTGCTTCAAATATATAACGAGCATCTCTGACAGCATGGCATTTTGCATACATATCTATAAGAGTATTTCTCACTGTAGGATCACCTAACCCAAGCTTAATCCCCAGACCATGAACTGACCTTCCCAAATCCAAACTGCCTAGCTGCCCACATGCTGAAATCACACTTGAAGCCGTAACCGAATTCGGTAATATATCAACCCACTCCTCATCCATAAACAACTTTAATGCCTCACTGGGATGACCACACTGTGCATACCCAACAATCATAGCTGTCCATGAAACAAGATCAATAACAGAAAGCTCGTCAAAGACGGAACGAGCATCTCTAACATCCCCACACTTAACATACATGTCTAGAAGTGCAGTCGCCAAGAAAGAATTAAATTCAATACCATTTTTAATCACATACCCATGAACCCACTTCCCCTGATGTAAAGCTCTTAACTTTGTACATGCAGTGACTAAGCTCCCTACGGTAAACTCATTTCCTTCAACTAACCCTTCTCTCATTCTATTAAACAAGACCAACCCTTCTTCCGGACAATCATTCTGCACATACCCCACAATCATCGACGTCCACGAAACCACATTTCTATCAAGAATTTCATCAAACACCTCACGAGAACTCCCAACCTCTCCACATTTCGCATACATATCCACAAGAGCCGTCAACACGAAACTATCAGGGCTCCCAACCTTAACAATCTGGCAATGTACCTTCCTCCCCTCATTAATATTCCTCAATTCACAACACGCCTTCAACACAATCGAAAACACAACGTTATCACACTCTCTTAGGCATTTTCTCAAACAGGTAAAGAACCCAATAATGTCCTCATACAAATCATTCAAAAAATACCACCTGATCATCACTTTCCACGAATAAAAATCTGGGCTCTCTATCTTATCAAAAACCAAACGCGCATTCTCAACGTACCCAAATGAACCATACATACTAACCAACTTAGTATCGCACGGAAGCTCACCGGTGAGGCCATGCACAATGAGCAAGCCGTGGACTTTCTTGAGAGAATCGATGTTTCGGCAAATACCCAGAAGAGGAAACCACGGGTATGAAGAGATGGAGTGCATGGAAGCTACAGCGTGAGCGAGTTCGGGTGGTTCTGATAAGGGTTGCTGATGATAGTGATGGGTGGTTGCATAACTGAGAGTACGCCATGGAAAGTGAAGGTATTTGGTGAGACTCAGAGAGATGTGTGTACGCAAAGTAGAGATCAGTTTCATTGGTCTGTTTTGGTCATCTGAAATTGTTGGAGAGAAAAAGCTTCGACACTCTCGCCATTGTTTTCCTGTTCTGCCAAGAAAATCGCTGGTTTGACTTTTGTCAAAAGGGTGTGCAGTGGACCGGGCCGGGCAGCTCTTTTTACTTGGCCCATGGGCCTGGCCCATAAGTCCTTTGACCAGTCAACGAGTCAGATTGGGCCAAGCCGCAAGGAAAAACCTCGTCACATGGCCCTATTAATGGGCAATGTACGTTGGGCCGGGCCAGGCAGCTATTTTTCACGGCCCATGGGCCGGGCCAATTAGTAGGTTGACCAGTCAATGAGTCAGATTGGGCCGGGCCACAAGGCAAAAGGGAAAACTCAGCCTTGACCTTATTAATGAGCAATGTCCGTTTTGTCTTTAGCTGACTAATAAGCAAAAAAATAATTTTAGTGGTAGGCTTATATTAGAATCAATAATAAATTGTCACTTAGAATTTATTTTGAAAGTATTGTGAACGTAGCACTTTTCAGTTAAAAAATGTAGAATAACTTATCAATTAAAAAAGTAACAAAGAATATAATTTCAAACATAATAGAATAGAGGAAAATAATACATATGACTAACCCTAATTTATTGAAGATTCATAGTCAATCTCAAAATTTTGAGATTAAAACTAATTGCAGTCGTTGTCAGCATAAAATAGATTTTTTTTTTTTTTAAGTAGAAGATAGAATCTTCAAACCAAGATTAAATATTGTTAGACCAAAGATTTGTGAAAATATAATATATAAATACAATTAATTTGCGGATAAATTTCAAATAATTATCTTAGGTATGTGAAGAACATGTGGCTGTGTGCTATACACGTACCTAAACAAATCGTATAGAGCACAATGCATGACAATATTAAATTGCTTTCGACACTCACCTACTGGCTATGATACTACCTGTATTGCAATTGGTTATTCCCCAATTTCTCACGCTTATTCTGTCAGTGTTTGTCATTGAATGATAACTTTATCGTACAATACTAATGATAATGACACCTTTATTGCAACAGGCTATTCCAGATTTTTCTTCATTTCCTTTTTGCCAATATTTTTATTGAAAAATTATTAGGTACTCTCTCGGAGTACTATAAATATGTATTTTTTTTTCTTACATGAATGATGGGTCTCACTATGAATTTAATTAATATGATTTACTATTCATGTGAGAGGAAGAAGTATGCATTTATGATACTCCGAGAGTACACAATAATTTTTCATTTTTATATTATATTATTCTTTTTAGAGTCATGTGATAATTTTTTTTCCTTTGAAGAAAATACTTATCCTCATTCAAACCCTTTTAATCTTTTACCTTTTTTATATTGAATTGAAAGCTATACTTTCTTTTTACAATGCTTTTTGTAAAGAGAAAAAATTGTTTGACCACAAATATAGCTGAAAGGGAGGGGACAAAAAAAAGCAATAACAATGCGACACTTACTTTGCACGTCGTAAAAAATAAATTTAATAATATTATGTGATTGGTGTATAATAAAAATAATATTAATACTGAATATTTTGGTGATAATATAATAATTATAAATCAAGATTTATCAAAGGAAGGTCACCATCTAAAATTTCTTCGTCAAATCTACCATCTGCATCCATTATCTTTTGCTACGTCGGTTAAAATGAAAGCTTAGTTTTTTTTTTAATTATTTTTAGAGAATCAAAATGAAAGTTTAGTTGATTTATTTAGAATTCTTTATTTTGTTCAAACAAGAGTCCAGGAGGTGACCTAATTAATACAATAGAATTATTGCTTTCCTAAGAAATATATTGAGAAAAATTATATAAAATGATTTTTTATTATTTGTTTCTTGCTTCCAACGCCTATACCAAAGTCAGCATTAATAATTTAATTACGAACCTAATTAGTCGTAACTTTATCTGCAAGTAAAGAATAGATTCATGAAAAATAATTAAATAAAGGTTGGCAATTCAAAGAAAACTTTGTAGGTTACAAGTGGAGATTATCTCATGCTTGAGTTATAAAGAAGATATAGACAAGGGTGAGTGACCAATGAAAATGTTTATTTTTTATGTGATTTGGTTGGGATTTACGTCCTCACTTACGTTGTTGGATCTTAGTGACTTTGAAATCAAAGTTATACTAGAACCTATATGAGGAAGTTCTTATAATCCCACCCTCTTTTCGGGCCTCTTATGCATTAATTTTTACAATGCATATATAATTTAATATGATCTCATTTAGGTAGGATTCTATAACTTGCTACCTTTATATATATTTTGTAAAATATGGTTTAAAGAAGATATATCAGAAAGATATGGGAGATAGCTAGAGGGGAAAAATTAAAGAATTAAAGAATTACTCCTTTTTAAATTACCCCAAAATAATAATAAAAACTAGAAGTTCATTTCCCTACATCATCCTTATCTTTTTTTTCAAATAAAACAAAAAAAATATTCTTATTAATAGGCATGAGTGAGTGGGCGTGACACCTCTAAATAAAATAAATGGTTTGGTTTAAGGAAAGATAAATGCTCATATAAAATTGCACTTTGCATAAACTTCAAAATGTATTTTAATGTTATGTTCATAGACTAAAACACACATACAATATTTTCTAGTCAAATTATAGGCAGGAGTTCTCCAATGCCCAATCCACGCCATTATTGATGGTGTGTTAGGCATGTTTAAGGAATTAAAAGCATAGAATGAATCAAACAAGAGAAAAATAAAACAAGGATGGACTAGAACCTTATAATTCAATTGATACGTATTAATATTTTCAACCAAAATGCATGGGTTTAAATCCCCTACTTGATAACTGAAAAGAGATTAAATTCTGTAAGGACATGGTGTAAAACTCATATTTTACCCCTCCAATCCCAATATATCACATCATCTTATCGCATATTTAAGAATAAGCACAACCACACCAAATCAATTCTAATACTCAGATATAAATCTAACCAAATTAGGAGTTTATTGAAATATTATTAGGTGTGGTACGATATATTGAATTTTAAATAAAATGCTAATGTGGTAATCTCTTATTGGATGGTATAAAGCATGAATTTTACACCCCATCCTTATTAAATTCAAACTCAATAAAAAATAAGTAAGGGACGACCTAAATTAGCGTTTTCCACCTAAGCATGACCATAATGGCACCCTATTCACTAAGTTTAGACCTACAAGAACATGGGCTCCATATAAGCTAAGCTATATACCTAATTCCATCAAAAACGCTAAAAAGCATGAACCGAGAGCATAAGATATGATTGGAACCTAGAATCTTCAAGAGAAATATGAACGTATAAAAGGACAATATAAGCAAAGGGGGGGCCCAAAGCAAAAAAAGAAAAAAGAAAAATGAAAAGGGAAGTAACGTAATATTAGGTCCAAGAAAAGGACAGATAAGTAGAAGAAGCAGGAGCAGCACTGAAAGTGGGATGGGTTTATATGCTTTTTTGCATGACGACAGGGAAAACAGAGAAAAAAGACAAAAGAAAAAGAGGAGAGAGAGTTTAGAATGAAATGTGATTGGTTGGGAGAGTATCTAGGGGAAGAGAGGACTTGTTGAAGACCACAGTACAATTAAACAAAAAAAAAAAAAAAAAACTCTTAAAATCAACTCAGACACCGACACGCCGACGCATATATTATAAATATTATATAATGCAAAAAGCCGCACATACCACACACACACACAGAGCGATCTATGTTGCACGGAATGTCACCCCTCCACGCGCCTTTTCATTCGCGTGCCTTCACATTCTCTCTTTCTATATGATTTTATTTTATTTTATATATATATATATTTATATATATATATATGAAGTTTATTGGTCTTGAAGTAGACAAATTTCCTTTTTTTTAAAGGGTTTAACTTAAACTTTCAATTTTGCTTTCTGTCTTCAATTTATATATATAAGGCAGGCTTCTGTCTTCAATTTTGCTTTCTGTCTTCAATTTATATATATATAAGAGTGCTTTAAGAAGGTTAAAGCTCTTTAGTGACAATTAAGCTAAAAGAGCTTTAAGGAGGTCCTACAATTGAGAGCATGGGGGGGCAGGGACCCTACAATTGACTATTATGCTCTAAAAATATACAAATATTACTATTTAGAACACTAAAGAGATTTTTAGTCAAAAACTTTATATGTGAAGTTATACTACTACTACTACTAATAAGACTCTATAATTAAAGTTATTCTTCCTATAATAATGCCAAACATAGACATAACTTTTTAAAACTCACTTTTTATCTAGAAAAAAAATAGAAGTTAAAAAAATAACGTACTTTAAAAGGTGTATACAATTTCAAATCACTGTGACAAACGAGCACTACATACAGTTATATTTTTACATAGTTCATTAAAAAAAAAATACTCTTAATGAGTGTTGATGTGCATTAATTAAAGCAATTTTTTTTTATTGAAATTGACCAACTATTTTTTAGGGTGTCAAACAACATTTAGTTAAATGGGTTTTTTTTTTTATGGGTTCTTTTTTTTGAGAAAAAAATATAGAAATTTATGGATCATGTTAATAGATACCCTTAGTGCAATTTTTAGTAAACTATTTTAAGAAATTTTGACACCACTTTCATTGTAAAAAAATTAATTACTTTTTTCTTTACCCAAAAAACAGTTTCTAAAATAGTTTTTTAAATTAATGTCCTTAAGTCTAAAATAGTTTTTAAAATTAATATCCTTAAGTTAAGGCATCAATTAGCTTTTTCCTTTATTTATTAACTTTTGAATGCTTAATTCCTTCTTAATAGAGTGCATTTTTTTTTTTTTTGGAGAGAGTTTCAATTTATAGCATCTTCTTCTGATGATAGTTTTTTATTATCAGACCAAGATAACAATTGGTTTTTAGTGTAGGTGAGAAATGAACACTAAATCCATTAGAGACTTTGCTAACTGGAACGCACAACAGATTGCACTTGATTCCTCCTCAACAATTGCAATAGTGCAATCAACATATTCAAATGGAGAAAACAGACATCTGAGACCCTTTTTCTAAAAAGGGACAGGTAATGGAAGTACTTAGAATCACACTAAACAATGTTTTTGTTGGTTCAACTATTCAAGTGGACCAGTTCAGCCGGAACTTTCTTATGCAAAAGGACAGAATGAATTAAAACCGCTTTATCACCACCAAACACTATGTTCGGCAACCCATCCACAGTGTTTGGCTACATGGGCTCGTGTTACCCGTGCATATCTGCACAAATAGTAACCACTTTTTGGTTAAATCCAAAACTTTGGAATAGCTGGTCATTTATGGCAGACCTGCAAAATAGTTTCCCACTTGTTGATTTTATGGGACGAGGG
This sequence comes from Notholithocarpus densiflorus, assembly GCA_030021035.2. Taxonomy (NCBI): domain Eukaryota; kingdom Viridiplantae; phylum Streptophyta; class Magnoliopsida; order Fagales; family Fagaceae; genus Notholithocarpus; species Notholithocarpus densiflorus. Next base: position 21,161 of record JARYZH020000165.1, on the reverse strand, counting down.
AAATGAAAGTAGGAAAAAGTTAGTGGAAATCATTTCCCAACGCAGCATGTTCATTATTATTGTTTCTTTGTTATGGAGGAATGAAAATTGGGCCAACAATGTTTTCCATTGAATGTACTATTCTCATTATGTTGGTAGCAAAGAATTCTTCAATATTAAGCGAATTGTTTATCAGAAAAGTGGAACATGATGCCATTTACACAATCTTGCTGATTATAGTCAACACACTGTAAAACACTTTGCAGCACAATCATTTTAGATAAGTGAAGTTTGTTGGCCATCAATTTTGGCTCTTCATCAGATTCATGGTGACTTAAAAATCAATGTTACATGTGGAAAGCCTAGTCCATAGGACATCCATTTTCCATAAGAAATCTCTCTCCTAAACAACCAAAAAAAACAAAAAAAAAAAAACAAAAACAAAAACTTTGTCCCAAAATTTTGGGATCAACTATGGATCCTCAACAAACTAATCAAGATTTGCCACCTATAGTCCCAAAAATCTCTCCTAAACCTTTAGAGGAATCCATTGTTTTTCCACATATTAGCATGCTTCAACTTGACATTCTTAGCCATACATATTTATTACAACCCTGGCAATTGGACAAGCAAATATGAAGTAGCAAAAACTAATAATGAGAAAACCACCCCTAGAACCAAGAACGGTAGCTGTGCACACACCAAGTGAAGGAATGCTATTATATATCCCGGAAGAAATTATACAACATTATTTATGATAATACAAAGTTGGTAACCACTCAAAGACAGATAATCAAGCAAGCCCAAATTTTGAGCTAAGAAATGTACAAAAGGCAGTCCCCACGGCTCAGAACAACCTCATCCCCCAAAGCCAGAGAAACAACTCCTCACTTGCCTCTATAAAATTCTAAATTAATAAATCAAAGACTCTTCCCATTGATCAGGTTAAAGGGATAGATGGAGGATTACCTGCAGGGCATCTTTGCCGGCGGGGTCGTCTAGTTGTCTTCCCCCACCCTGTTAGGCTTCTATCCTCCAGTCCCACTTCAATATTATTAAGCTGCTGTATCAGCGGAGTGCAAGCGGGGCTTGTTGGCACGGTAGGTGAGGAGCTTGCCACTGACCGCCGCCTCCCCCTTCCACACCCATTTCTAGTAGAGCTCCTCCTTGTCAATCCTGAATGCCACAAATGACCTGTTGCTCGCATCAGCCCCCCAAATGTCTGAAGATCTTCTGTTACCTCATGCCTTGACAGAGAAGCAAGGCCTGGAAGGATGTCCCTTTGGAAGTCCCTCCGCTGCCTCCCTCTCCTTGCCTGGCCCTTCCTTGGCCGATTTGGTACTAAAGTGGTTCCAGTGTCCTCCAGCTTTAGGTTTTCAGGAACCAGAGGTTTAGGCATATAATCTTCTTCCTTAGTATCCATTAGTTTTAATGTCATGGACTCAAAGTAATCACTCCCTTCAGAGGAAGATTCTTCATTATCCTCACCATCTTTGACTCTCAAAAGAGTATCGAACTTGCTCTCAACGTCATCTCCGCATGAGGAAACTATCTCCACAAACCAATTAAGACGGTCCATCATAGAAGCTTCTGATTGATTGCAAGTGGCATTATCAATCTGACTGTGCAGAACAGATGATGAGATGTCAATCATTGCCTCAGCTGCTACCACCATAAGTTCATCCAATGGCTTCTCAGCTTTGTGTTTTGGAGATGGTAAAGGAGGATCATGCTGCTTTTCTGCAGCTTCTTCAGGAATGACATCCTCCTCAGCATCAACAACTACAGGGGCTTCTAAGTCTATCCCTGCTGAAATCTTCACACGAGCGCTTGGAGTAGAAGGTGCCAAGGATGCTTCATCATCACTTATACAGGAATTCAAATCAATGTTATGTCTGAGACTGGAAACGTTTGCATCTCTTTTCTTATCTTTAATCAGAATTTCTGTTGCTATCTGATTGCCCAAGTCAGGAACTGCAGGTTCACAAGGCAAGTTTATATCAAGGACTCTATTCTTCCCATTATTCTTTACAACTTCACCTTCTGATAGGAGAGGAAGGGACACAGAAGGGGAGGTGAAAGAATAAGACTCATTCTTAGAAATATAAGACTTTTCAAAGATGGGAAACCCAAGAATTTTCTTATTACTTGGGTAGTCACCTATTTCAATCCTCTTCACTTCAACATCATTAGAACATGAAAATGATTTTACATTCTGGGTAAAAATCTGATTAGCCCCCTTTCCAATTTCATTTTTGTTGGGCAACTGGTTTGGTGAGGATTGCAAGAAACTCAGATCCTCTTTGTTTGAAATCCTCCCGGCATTGGAGGCCTCATTCTTAGGAGAAAAATTAGGTCTTAGCCATGGCAAGGCTGCAGGATGGTCTTCATGCCTTTGTCCTCCATCAAAACCTTGCTGTGGAGGTACTTTGTTGGTTGAACTGTTTGAAAGCACCACATAGTTCTCGTCTTTTACAGATTTCATGTCTGTGCAATCTGAATCTTTATAGTACTTTGCTAAACCATTATTAATCAACTGGGCAGGAGCTCTATTATTATCATTACTGCAGTTCAGGTAGCTGATTGATGAAAGGTGAATCGGTAGTTCCTTCGAGCCGGATGAGGACCCTTGGTAAAATCCACTTCTGTTAGGAACTTCACTTCCAAAACCTGGGTTACATCTAGAATTGCTCTTTAGATGCCAGGCATCTCCCAAAAATCCATTGCTTTGAACTGATGATTGAGAACTCTTACTCAAGGTAGCAGATGAGTTCAAACATGGTTGTTTTTGAACTGACATTGACTTCTGGCTTAAGTTACTACTTGATTTTTCCCAAGATGAAACCGAGTGAGACCAAGACTTGGACAAGTCAGAAGGAGCAATAGGATATGGACTAGGTATATGAGAGGCCACAGTTGACCCCAGATGCTTATTACTGGAGATCTCATGACTTCTATCAGTCATATCCAAACCACAAACTGTTCTTTCACTCCACAATCCTGCCTTGCTTTGATCAGTTAGATAGTAAGCAGAAGGTTCATGAGCTTTGTTAAGCAAAACTTGCAAGGGTTGGGAAGATATTTCAGGTTGAAGACCTTGAGAAGTAGATTTCATGTTGCTTTTCCCATTCCCTGAAAATAAAATCACAACCATATGAAAAATTATCTAACCCAATGGAACATTCCTACCAGACATGTAACTTAAAAAATATTGTTCTAAACTGATGGTTTGCTCAGGAAGTCCCTAAAACTCCTTATTTACCTAGCTCAAAATTTTTCTTGTCGACTAGATGCATGTTCTATTGTAATCTTAGAATATTATGATCCTTCCACTCCAAGAACTTCAATCTAAGTTCTTTGGCTTTATCCTAGTTTTCTCTGTTTATATTCCTGATAATTGTGTAGGCAAAACTAGTTCTAAATCATAAACAGTCAGGATAAATTAAAAACATAAAACTGCAAATACTTTCTTTAAAAACAGGATCGAGTGACTGTATCTGTAAGCTTGTGAGGTACAATGGCGAAAGCAAAACAAAGTAGGGGAAAATGCAGATTCAAAGAGGACCAAGTTAAGGAATTCTGATGCAACTTGACGAAGAAATTATACCTGCTTCAAGCACATGGGAAAACCATCCTTTTGCATTTCCATTGTTCTCTAAGTGCCGGTTGTCTCGAGTCCCATTATTGCTTCCATGATGGGAGTTGAGTGAAATTCCCTTTGGCAAACTTAGAAGCTGTGAGTTTGGTCTAGCAGACATATCAGGGCCTTGAATCTCCTGGAGACAGGCACCACGGCCCAGAAGATCAACATATCCCGAAGCATTTGTTTCTTCAAGCTGAATAGGCTCATTTAAGTCAGCCAAACCATTTCTGCTCTTTAAACGTGAATCAGATGTCAAAGCATCTCCTTGAAAGCCAGTCTTCCCACCATTGTCACGAAACAGCTTTACACCATTCTCAGGAGCAACTTTATGATTTCTATTAGAAACACTACCTGACATGGCAGATACTTTTTCTTCGCTGAACTGTTCCCCTTCTTCAGTATCAATGTATTCATCAGCTGGAAGTTGGAGATCAAACATTTTTCTTCTAACCTTTGTGGGTCTGGAATCCTGCATCTCTAAATCCTTTGAAATGCCCCCATTTTGGGATGGAAAATGACCACCTTGTGCACTGTGTCCTTTCATCGAACTCATAGGAGAATGAATATCCTCAGCACCTGTAACAGATGGTCTAGCACAAGCAGAGTTCACCATAGGGAAGCTGGGGACATGCCATCTCCTAGCATCTTCAGATGTAATTTGAGATGCCAAGGGACTTGATGATAATGATGCCTCAATAGGCATCCGGTTTTTATGTAGATCTTTCCTCCTGAATTCATCCATCAAATCCCTCTGTATTCTGTAAAGGCGATGCAGTTCATTCACCTGGATGATGACAGAAATTCAGATATATCTAATAATCCAAGTTTTTACAATTTGAATAGAGTAGATAAGCAAACAAGACTCAACTTAACTTTGATTAACCCATATCAAAAGAAGGTCCTCTACACAAACTAAATAGACCCAATTAATTGAACCACTAATGTGAGCTTGGTTTAACTTTTTGGGGGAGTTTATTTAGCTTATTTGCTCATGTATAGTTTTTTTAAAGCTCACTTTTCCTAGGTACATGTACTTTTGTCCACTTTCAGCAAATAAGCAAAAAGCTAATCCGAACGCACATAGGTATCTGCAGGGGCCAAAAAATATTTGAATACCTGATTTTTGAATATTTCCTCATGCTCAAGCATTGTCTTCTTCAATTCATCCTTATCATAAGGTGGATATAGATCTGTGGAAGCTCTCGGCAAAAAGCCATTATAATACTGCCCATTTGCTATTGTTTTATCTCCATAATAGTGGGGCCAGCTACAACTGTTAGAATTCTCATTCAGATCCCTCATTGGATAATATCCTGGCCAATAACTTTTAAACTGCACTTTTGTTCCCATTCCTGAAAATCAATGAAGAAGTATTTTTACAATGAAACATAGCATGCATAACAATCATAGAAGAAATATTTATTTTAAAAAAAGAAGAAGAAAGACATAGAAGTAACAATAACTATATTCTTTCATGTAAAGTTTCCCAATTAGCAGAACTGCTCACTGTAGTTTTTAGTTAGAGAAAACAAAAAACCAACAAAATTGGCTGATAACTATATACATACAAGAAAACAAGAATTTTCTTCTACAAATTTCTCATATAAGAAAACAAATTTCATTTGATATCTTCAAAAAAGATAAACTTTTACAATCTTGGCTTATAGAAACTGCTTTTTTAGCACCCATAAACCATCACTATTGCATGAATCATCTCCCTACCCCGATCCCAAAACAAAAGGAATCAAACACAGCACAGGCCACTATGAAGCCACTAGATGCTTTGCGGTGATTGATATGGGTATGATGATCCTCTGAATGTTTGTGCCCAAATACAGCCAAGTACTGTAACATGCACAGACCACAATAGTCTGGAGAATGAATTGATGGATAAATGGCTGTGATGCTTGAATTGACTTAATTCTTCATGCAAGGGCAATCTACAACTAGAAAAGCAAGCTATGATTGCTGCAGGAACTAAATGAGCCATTAGGCATGTTTATAGGAAGTGGAAACATAAAAGGCGACACTAGTTCAAGGGTGTGCTTGATTCAGACACCAAGATCTCATTTTGTATGAGGACAGACATCACTTTTTATTTGTCTGCCTTACCATTTCCAAATATTTTCCAAGATTTTCCCCAGTAATATTTTAACGGTTCAAGTTTCCTAGTTAAGCTAGATACACATTGATCGCTTGCTTCTTTGTTCTATATCTATTTATAAATTTCATATCCTAAATCTTCTTCAATGAACAACTCCTAAATTATGTTATTCCACATTCACCAACTCCATCCCCCTACATCACATGACCTTATAGACCTAAAATGCAAATTAATACAGCAGAAGTCATCCTAATTCCTCTTTACTCAAAAAATTCAAGAATCTCTTCCCTCCGCAAACTTCATATTAAGCATAAAGAAAATCTACAATCTGAGTACTTCAAGAAACTTAGAAGAATAATGTCACCTCTTTTAGATTGGCCTAGAAGAAATAGAGAAGATTTTTTTTTTTTTAAGGAGGGGGGGAAGGGCCCGAAGGGGGGGGGGGGGGGTTGTTGAGGACGCGAGGGGAATGAGGGAGAAAGGGAGCACTACAACATCAAACTATCTGAAGCACCCTATGCCAAAATCCAGCTACACATCATGCAAAGAAGATGTGTTATCTAAGAGCATATATAAAGGGGAAACACAGTAAAATATTAGAAGTTCTTGCACCATCAAAGGAAAAACGTAAACATACTTTCCTTAGCATGAATAAATGATGATAAAAAGTAAGCATTCTGCATATCATGAACATGCTTACAATAATTAGTGGTGCTTATAAAGCATCTATAATTATAAATACAATCATGGACCAACACTTCAACTGATATCCGATACTTTGCTTTCAGAACAACAAAAACAATAATACAAAAGTACCTTCCTCGCATGCCACATTGATATTAACCATTACACTCAGACCAAATTCAATATAATGCTCTCCAAGAATAGCAATTTATATTTCTCATTGACTTGGGGAAGTCACAAGAAACTTAAGGAACAATTCCATAATACCGTAAATACAACGGAAATGTGCAACAGCATAATCCAATTTAAGTGGTCGGGTTTCAAGGGTTTCATATTTGACAAGACCAAACGCTCATCATAAGAAAACCTCCATGAAAACCATAATGAAATTGAACCCATAGAATTGTTTCCTTCACAAAAATTTAATCTACAATGAATGCAATACTTAATCACCATAGGCTTTTCATATCACACAGAAATCCTCAACATCGAACCAAAATAAAATTAAAAACCAACATACTGAAATTTAAGAAGCCTTAAGATTAAAAAGGAATCTACATCAGTAATCAAAGTGAATAGAACAGATCCTATCTAGTTACAATCTAAAATTAGCCATTATAAGAAAACATTAACAGCACTACCTACCATAACAAGTACTATATCACCAATCGAATCTTGATACCCATCCAACCAATTCAATAATTTTTTTTTTTTAAAAAAAAGGCACATAATTAAATATCAAAAAGGAAAATCGGTCAAGTGTATAAGCTGCAATGAAACAACAATAACAAATGCACAAATACAAAGCCAGAGCCAAAGAAATAGCCAACAATTTAGCACACTCAAAAATAGCAAAACAAAGTATACAAAATAAAACAAAGTAAAACCCAATTAACCAAATCATCAAGCAAAACAAACCACAAAATCAATTTACTTAGAAAGTGAAAGAAAAATAAAGATACAAAAATTTACCTTAGACCCACATCCTCTTATCACCTATCTCCTCAAGAATCCAGCTTGGATTGAATCATTTCAACAGAAAACCTCCACATCATGGAAAATTGAAAAAAAAAAAAAAAAAAAAAGAAAAGTCCCCAAGACTCTCTCTTTCTCTCTCTCTCATCACTAAGACCAAAGCAACAACTAAAGATAAAAACAACAACAATTACTTAGCAAAAAACAAAGTGGGTGTTTTTGCAACACCATTGAAGAAGCTTAGATCGTCAACAGATTGAAGAAAAGGTGGAGATTTCGATCTGCTGGGCCACTCTCTTTCTCTCTCAAAGAAATGGGAGTTTAGAGAGAGAGAGAGACAGAAAAAAAAATTTTCTTTTTCCTTTTTTTTTTTCTTTTAGAGAGAGAAAGACTGAGAAAGAGAGAGAGAGAGATCCCAGATAAGAAATCTTCACACAAACAAACGACCTTCTAAGAACAGTGACATGAAATTTGTCAACATCCGGTCTCTTTTTATTCTCTGCTTTTTCTTCACTTCTCTCTCTCTCTCTCTCTTTCTCTCTCTACAAACACACTCTATTTCTTTTTACATTTATATATATATATTTATTATAAATAAATGAAATTCATTTCTGGGTTTTTGAGGTAATGAAAAGAAATGTTTATTTCTAGATTCTCTCCACCTTCCTTGCTTTTGGAACTACAGATATTAATAAAAACCTATTTAACAATTTGAAAAATCTAACACGTATTTATCATGAATAATGCTACAAAAGTAACAGACACAATCTTTTTCATTTAATAATTCAGATAAACTTCACAACTTTTTTTTTATTATAAATTATTGAGTTGGCAAATTACAATTAATACTTATTAACTTTTATCCTACAATCCTCACGACCCGTCATTTCAATAATTATGAAAAATATTATAAAATTTACTGCATCAACGGATTTTTTATTTTTCACAACTTATTAAGTTGTTTAGTCAAAATAAGAACTTATTAAGTTGGTAAGTTGTGACTAAAGTGAGGTTACTTTTACTTGGGATCAGTGCTGATTACCGTTACAGATACCATTTTTTAAGATAATACAGTACTAAATTTATTATGCATCAATTATCGCAACAAATCATGTTAACCGCGATAAAATAGTAATGTTTTCAAAAACCTGCTGATTTATCAAATAATAGTCAATATTTATATAGACAAGCCTGCATTACTGCAACAACAACAGTCACAACAAACTTGACAAGTACCAATCTTGTAAGCTATAGTTGTTAGTGTTTAACTTTCAAATTAAAATGATTAATTAAATAATTTATGATTTTATCTACAAGAATTAGTTTTTTTTTTTTTTTTTTTCTATTTTAAGTAGTGTTTAATTGGCTAGTGCAGTAGACAATAAGTGGGTCCCACTTTACTACTCTACTATGGGAAAGATGAGGTTTCTTGGGGTTTAGTATGCAACTAATTAAATGCCCTTGTTGGTAGTAGATATTTACAAGAATGGGATTGGTGCTTCTGTTGGGTTTTGATTGGCTGATCCTCTGTTTCTGTGAACAGTGCCAAGTCTATTTGGTAAGCAGTGTTTAAAAAAAGAAAGATCATGACTCTTAACACGTGGCTGCTTTTGCAGAATACAATGGGCGCGAGGTCAATTAGAATGTTAAAACTTAAAACAAACACTTTATCATTACAAGGAAAAAAAAAAAAAATTCAAAAATGCATTTTTAATAGGGACATGACTTGTGTCCAGTATCCAATTTTACTGGTTACGTTAAAATACGAATACGTGTTTTGTATTTTAATATGTTCGATGTAATTAGACACTAGACAGAAGCTATTTTCTTCTAAAAGAGTTTAAAAACAAACCTGTTTATTTCAATAAATGTCAAAGTACCCAAAAAAAAAAAATATTTACCTAATATTATTTCTTCCAAACTTATCTAACTTCTTGAAATTTCAAATATTATTTTAAATGATGCTAAGACTAGGATCCTCTAGTGTTCTGAGGTTTTTTTTTTAAGAATAAATTAATTAGAGTTATTAAGGTAATTCTATCGCGACAATGTTGAAATCTAATTTCTAGTTCATGGAGGATTAGATATAGACACAAGCTCTTTCCTTCTAAAAGAGTTTAAAGACAAACCTGTTTATTTCAATAAATGTCAAAGTACCCAAATTTTTTTTTTTACCTAATTGTATCTCTTCCAAACTTATCTAACTTCTTGAGATTTCAAATATTATTTTAAATGATGCTAAGACTAGGAACCTCTAGTGTTCTGAGGTTTTTTTTTTTTTTTTTTTTTTTTTTAAAGAATAAATTAATTAGAGTTATTAAGGTAATTCTATTGCTGTTGAAATCTAACTCATATTTTTTAAAAATAGTGAATTAGACTTACCAAAAGAGTTTTATCATGTTAGCTAATATTTGTTTAAATGTTAAAAACATGATAAAATCTAATTCACTCATTCAAAAAACGAGTAAGAACTCCACCTTAGACTTATTAAAAATATATATAAGATTCTATCATGCTATTCATTTATTGAAATTATCAATGTAATTAAGGAAGTATAAAACGCATTATTGATTGTTTACACACAAAAAAAAATTAAAAAAGGAACATGGCATGGGATTTGTAGGAAAAAAACAGTTGGTCTACAAGAGGATTTTACTTGGTATCGAAATTTTAAATTTGATGGAAGCAAGTGATTCATTTCCTAGATGTGTGGATTTATTGGCAATTTAAAATGGAGATAATAAATTATATGCAATAAATATATAAAGTCCAACTGTTGGCGTAGGTCAATTTGAGCCTGCATACTTATAATTCTTTATTTAAGAATCAGATTAAAGTACATTTTTTTTTTCTTTGAGGAAAAATAAAGAACATTAGGAATATAGAGGGAAGAATATTTTGACTGGTTATAAGCACTTAAAAACTTAGAATAGAAGGTTTGTTTTTTTTCCTTTTTTTTTTTTTCTTTTTTTTTTCCTTTTCCTTCTTTTTGCTTTTACTTTATAGCAGAATCCCTTCACAGCTTTCACTCCAATGCTGTGAGTTGTTATTTTTATCAATAGTCATTGTCAATGAGGAAAAATATAAAATGAAAAATTTTCTAACTGTGACATTAAAAATGATACCACAAAACAAAAAAGGTGTCTGGATTTGAAATTTATTACTGTGGGGGACCTAGTTTTTGAGTTTATTAGGACCAATACCTAAGGTCTATAACTTAATTCAAGTAATTACCATATTATATAAAGTGGGGTTCACACATTTTTGAGTAGTATCGAAAGTTGGCATTACCTCTTCAGATTTTGGAAAAGAGATTTCATATGTTATTGTTCATTGTATTTCTCTTTAACTAAAAAGTACTGCTCTTATTGATTACCTGAACAAAATCACAAATGTGAATTTAATTTTTGTGACTGCCATGTCAGCTCATTATGAAACTTGGGAACATACTGTTTTCTTAGTTTGAATTTTTCATAATCTCTATAGCCAATTTTTTATGATAATAAAAAATTCACTGGCCCTACAAAATTGGGTTGTGCTTTTCTTTTTTTCCCCCAAAAAGGGGGAAAAAAAAACTTTTGTGTCTACTCCAAGAAATTGGTTTAGCGGTTCCTAAAGTTTCATGATATTTATGAAATCTTAAGTTCGAAACTTCTTACCAACATCTTCGGACCCTAATATAATTCATCCTTGTAATAACCTGGTGTGTGTGGAACGAGAAGACTGCATACTCCTGATGGAATAATCAGATACTCGAAGAATTCTGGGCACTCTCGTTTATCAAAAAAAAAAAAATTTTGTTGTGTTGTAACTTATAAAATATGAATATAGAGTTGAATTGTGTGGACATTTGCACGACCACAATACAAATGTTAATGATTGAATATTTCTTCTTCAAAATGGGGAAAGCATTTGTGAGGAAACATGATTATTTGCAATAATTTATAATGCAGATGATCAATTTCAGGGTAAAATTTTGATATATCACAAATTTAAAGATAAATACAATATCATGTGAATTTAAATCTCATTTGATTATATAAGCAACAATAATTGATTTTAAATGATGCAGCAGTACAACCACTTTGAAATTTGTAAAACATCAAATCCCCACACTATAGAACGAGCTTTCTTTATTTCAAGGCACTATTTGATTCTATAGACAAAACATTGGTATCAAAATCATTAGAGACTCACCTGTAAAATTTAAAAAAACCTAAGAAGAAAAGTCTAATAAAAATAAAATAGAAAAATAAATAAATAAATAAACCCCAAGAGAATATTAGCTTTGTTTTCCCTTTTTGGTTGGAAAAAAATGTACCATTGAATTTATGGACAGCAATCGACAGTTCTGAAATAGGCCTGACATTGGTATATGCTGATTTAATATTCCATTAAAACTATACAACTATACAACCATATCTGATCTGATTCAGAGACATAGATCTAATCCTTGAGAAGTAAGATTGAGTACCAATAATAAAAATGTTACTTTCTAGCAATATAAAAACGTTACTTTACTTGAATACTATACATGTACACACGTGGAATTTAATTTTGGCAACAGTCTGTACTTTTTTTTTAAGAAACAGTAATACTTATTAGAACACACAAACACGAAAGTAGTATATAGAGTTTTTTAATTGTAGCATATATATCTTGCTTTAAATTATTATGGGAGCTCATGCCCTTTGCAATTTGATTTTTCAGAATTTTTTGTAGTTATGTTCTTTCTTCAAAATGAAGTGGTGTCTAATTTCAAGTTTAAGAGTAAGAAAGTCAAAAATTCAAGGTAGGATAAAATAAAGCATGTAAGAATATGAATTAAATATTATACCGTGTTACACATTTAATCCCTTATAGCATTCGAATGGGAAGGTTCACAAGGAAATTTGATTTGCTTGCTGACCAAATCTAAGCCAACTTAGTCCAAATCTTGCAGCAGCCAGCAGCACATTTAGATGTCAATGTGAAAATTTGTTATGTTTCCACGTGTAATGGCACAAATACTAAGCTCTACCCTCGTATAAGGATGAATTCGTATAATACATCGAATGCACAAAATTTATCGTGATATTAAGAGTATAAAAATATATATTCTTTCTTTTCTCTAAGCAAATCTAGTATGGAAATCTTTATTTTTGGAAAGATAGTAAGAAACAAATTATAAAGTGAACAAGTTACCATAATTTATGTGACAGTTGTATCAAATACTTTGTTAAATTCGATGTATTTTCTTAAAGTGAGCTCTTCATTAAATTATATAGCAAAATATCAAAAGTATTACAAATTTTATTACATAATGTTTATAAACTAACATGACAGTAAATGTAATTTGTGTTACATCAATAACATAATAAATAAATTTTTATTTTGTATTTAAAAGTTGACGCATAAATTTTTAGAGATTGTATAATAAAATTTGTATTACCCATAGCATTATTCATTTATCTAAAGAATTTCGTTATGAATCAATGTCATCTTACTATTAACAATTGTTCGTAAATCGAAATCCACTCGTACAACCAATTGCACCTACAACTATTGTTAAAATTGTATTTATTATAATTAAGAGAAAGCCAGCATTAAGCATTGATATGAATGAATCACAATAAGTAATTCTTTAAAAGGAAAAAAAAAAACCATTATAAGTACATCAAAAACGGGACTACAAAAAATATGAACCAAAGGGGTTTTATTCATTGATGGTGTGGGTGATTCGGTTGTCCGATTCAACCCGGGTACAGAACCCCAATGCCTATCAATCCGGACCACAGCCAATACTTTGGCAAACCATGCGTTTGGTGTATCCCATACCCTGACAAGGAATAAATATGACTTACAATGGACAACCCTATCTTTGCTATAGGTGGAGTGTCTAGTTAAAATAAATAGGGGGTGTCCAAGATTAGTTTTCCATATATATCATTTCTTAAAAGACCGATAAATGTGACCCATGTCATCCTCACCTTATTAATCAGAAACATTCAAGCAAAAATACTATTTTGACCCTTATACTTCGAGCTTAATTTTAATCTTGCTCTCTACATTTTGGTAACAGTAAATTGTGTTTATATTATTTTCTTTTTTAATATAAGATAGAAACTCTACTTTAGCCTAAAATAGGTATATGTGTGTGAAACTTTTTCCTGAAGATTTGAACTTCGGCTCTTGTCCCTCACTCCACAAGAACTTTGTATTTGTGAAATGACTATCATGTCAAGGGTGTGTGGTAGTTGTTCGTGTTATTTTCAACTTGCAATCAATTTGTAAGGATTAGTTTTCAAGTGGATTGATGGCAATGATCAAATTGACTGCTACCAAAATATAAGGACGGAACTGAAAGTAACCCTGAAATGTAAGGGCTAAAATGATATTTTGCAAAATATTTAATAATAATTTTCAAACAAATGAAATTATGGGTTGCGAGTCAAGCAAGTTCTTAATCATCATTCTAGATATTTTTTTTCCATTTCCTCTCTATTTATGTGAACGAAAGACTTGAGGGTGGTCCTTGAATTTTCCTGGGTCACTTTCATGGGAAATTTGTGAAGCTTTCCAAGTCCCAGCTGGTGGAAGATTTGGCTAAGTAGAATTTTAGGGCCCACGCAGAGGGTTATGGTGAATGAGGGTCCTACAAATTTGATTGACTTGAGCTGTTTATATCATTGGTTTTAATTTGAGCCATTTTTACAACAATGTCAATCTCACTTTTATCAAAAAGGCCTAAATAGCAATGAATAGGTCATTTTGGAACAAGGTTGTTTTCATACATTATTGTTGGGTTAATTTTTATTTTTTTTTATATATCATTAATGCATCAAGATTTATAAAATTTAGTGGGTTTTAGTTAGCTCAATTGGTAAAATCTCTGATTAAATAAGAGATCTGGAGTTCAATCCCGTCTACATCAAAAACCAATTGATGTCTTGGTTTGATAATAAAAAACTATTATTAGGAGCGGATGCCATAAGTTAAAATTATCTCTATATATATATATATATTTATATAATTTACAATACAATTTTGAAGCCAACTCAAATTTTTTATTCCTTTTTTTAATTGAAAAAAAAAAAAGTTTTGTTTCTTTGAATAGTAAGCAAACCAAGAAGACAACAACCTTAAAGTTAATTTCCATCATAAAGAGTAGGGTACACGCGCTACACACATAGTACAAGATTAATACAACTACAGTATTCTTGTTAGTGGCCATCGTACATTGGCAACAAGAAAAAGGAATTTATGATTTGAGCCAATGCTATCTAAGGACACCATAAAGGCATAGTCCATAGTTGGGTGGATCAGTGGTTATCATGTCACTAAAATCCCAGGTTGGATCTAGGGTTCATGTCAAACTAATAAATAAAGGTGAGAGAGATTTTGATGAAATTATTCTATCCATATGGCTTTTATTATGGGTCCCGTTAACGGGTCATTTTAGAAAATTTTTAATATCATTTTAAAAATTGTTAAAAAAGTTAATTTTTTTTTCTTTTTTAATAAAAAATTTCTAAAAAAATTTCATAAGTCAAAGCCCTTAGGACATCTGTTATTTTTTTCCCTTTTATTATTTAGTAAAAGTTATTTATTGAGTCTTGTTGGTAGTTATTAAAGCCTAGTAATCTATTTATTGGGTGATGTAAAAGACTATTTAGGAAGTTGCTGAGTGTTTATTAACTCTCATGCATTGTAATCACAATATATATCAACAAGAAAGAAGAAGAAGAGTGTAGAAAATATTTTAATTCAGAAAATTACTATCTTACTTTGGAGTTGAGTGATTCCTCCTAACAAGCAAGTGTGTGGCATGAACGCGTTGAGTAACATTCACATAATTTCCCAACAGGTCACGACTTGCATCACTCCTAAGATTCAATACATGAGATCCACACTTACGTAAGAGGTAACGTAATACATCGAGTGGTATGGCATAATTTCTTACTCCCTTAATTGATTTCAACCTCAATTTAAATATTAATGGATAAAAAGTTTTCCCCTTCTTGCCAAAGTTAAAATAATTGGAGGGCTTTAAAACTAGTCCAACACTAAAAGGAAGATAATTTTTTTTTGCTGACTATCCAATGGTTTGCCTGCAATGGATTAAAAGGAGCTTAATATTCCACTAATTAGCTTGAGGAGTCTAATCCAATTATACCATGTTTGAAGTGCCTTTTTTCCACAAATGCGAAAAACCAATAGGGACAAAGTTTGTAGTCAATGATTTATTGCTTAGCGCTTTACGTAAGAATCATATGTTTATGGACCACTTGCATGTCTAATTTGTCTATGGAGAAACTTCTACATCATGTGTTATTTATGGTCTTGTTTGTATCATTAACGTATCTCGTAGCTTATTAGCCTGTTAGGACCGTTAAGGCCATGCATTGTTTGTGGTTGAATTTTAATAAGATCTAAGCTCATGATGATCAATGTATGATAATTGATAAGTATAAGTTAGTGAACAAAACAATAGGCCAATCCTGTTCAGATTCATTAGCTTAATAAGTATATTCATTTGGGGTTAGCAATAATTTAGTTTAAGACAAAAATTGCAGTCCTACAAGTCCTACAAATTGAGACCCTTTTTTTCAATTATTTAGTTTTTTTAGTAAATTAATGTATTCACCAATGCCTTATACTGTGTTATACATAAGTGGGATAGAAGCAATTTGGGCCATTAATGAATATGGTACTAGCAAACTTAAAGATGAAAACAACAAGTTTTATTACCCCATTTATTTTGATTGAAAGAGCAACATCATGGAGGATTTGGTTAGAGGTGATGGATTAATTTCATAACAAATAATGCACGAGATAGCATTGGCAGCAAGTACTATCAAATATAAATGAGACAAGAGTTGGTCATTAGAACTATTTTGTCATGGTAGTTTAATTTTTAAATTTTTATCTTTGTTTCAAAATCATCCTTATACTTTCAAATGTTTTTAAAAATGTCCATATTGCCATCTGATGAATGGAAAATGTTGATGTATCAAACGAAATTCATGAATTTGAAGCCACTACTCGCTATGATGGCGTGGAACCATGACGTTATATGAATTCTATTTACTACGTTAGTATTTTTCTTCCATCAAATGACAATACAAACCCTTTTATTAAAAAAGAATTTAAAGTATAATGATGATTTAAAAAAAAATATCAAAATTTCAAGTACTAAATATGCAACTTAATGTAATTTTTATCGATAATATAAATTATGAATTCGCTAAATTCTCCTTATCTTGAGCTTAGTTTTCAATGTGACAATTAAATTAATTAAGATTGAGTCATGTAGAGGGGGGGATTCGCAGGCTTTTTATTACAAGATTGATTTGGATTGTTCAGGAATTGCCCAATTTGCTCATACACAATATGTTGCACATGGATTTTTTTTTTCCCCGAAAATGATGTGAAACAGAAAGCCAATTTTGTGAAAACTATGCTGCAGGCAAGAATAAGACCGAAAGTTTCAGGTAGACATTTTTTGTGAGCTTTTAATGTTTTATAGGGCATGGCCTAGGAGTTTAGGCTAGTACATAATAGATCATAGGAATTGATTTTGTGCACCAAAATTAAAATTATTAGGTAGCGTTTGTTGCATGTACGGTCATCATCTACATCTCTCAATAATTGCAAATCGATAGCTGTGTTATGTGTTGAGGGGGAGGTGAATTTTTGATAGCTGTCACCATAAGCATGCCACATTTTGGTGCTTGTCACATGGCTACATAAAACCTTTCAATTAAGGCTGTGGTAAAATAGTGGGTTGAAGTTGACATAACTTGTAAAGTCTTTTGTTATTGAATAAGAGATTTGAGATTAAGGTTAGAATTCCATTTACACGAAAAATCGATTAGTATATTAACATAATAACAAAGAGTAATCATTATAGAGCAGATACCATTAGTTAAAGTTCTATCAAATCTAATCATTTAAAATAAGCACCTAATGATCCTATATTGCCCTGAAAATGTGAAATAACTTTAAAGGAGCAAGGTAATCATGTTTGTCC
Organism: Notholithocarpus densiflorus; assembly: GCA_030021035.2. Lineage (NCBI taxonomy): Eukaryota > Viridiplantae > Streptophyta > Magnoliopsida > Fagales > Fagaceae > Notholithocarpus > Notholithocarpus densiflorus. The sequence goes on along the minus strand of JARYZH020000165.1, from coordinate 3,764 downwards.
TTGATCATTGAGGGTTTATTTGTTATGGACACATTTTTCTCACTTCACAATCATGGATGCAGATGCTCACCATATGTGCACAAAATATTAGCTCCAACATCTTATACAACAATTGTTGATGATTGCCAAATCGAAGGAATTTAGTTAAAAGTAAAGAGGAAAGTAAGAAAAAAAATCAGCAAGAGAGTTTTACTTGGTTTAATAAAATGTCTACGTCCATGGAAGCGACACAAAATTTTATTTATTTTTTTGTTTTTTGATAGAAAAGAATATGGTTTACAACATATTTATACTTCCTCGGTCAAAACCTTATCTTGTTATATTAAAATTCTCAATATACCCTTATTGAACTGCGGGGGTTTTCTCATTGACATAACATGCTTAAATTAAGATGCATCGGAATTACAGTTTAATTTAGAACAGGAGTCATCATCTCTAAAAGTCAAAGGTATCAATCTATAGATTAACATTTTACTTAATTTGTATTCAAATAAGAACCTTTTATTGGAATATTTACATGTGTGTAAGTGATGTGATTAATTAAAAGTGTTGAAGTCTCACATTAAATAATAACCAGAAGAGTCAGTGGTTTTTATAATATAAATGAACTCAAACCCACATGTTTAAGCTTTTGAGTTAAATGATACCTCCATATATTATATTAACTTCTTAATTAGAGCCTCCTAGTATCTTTTTATCTCTTTTTTAAGTTCATTATGCTATAGGTGTAATTGCAAGTGAACATATTGATAAGAAGGAAATCTATTTTAATCATCATATAAAGATCCCATTATCTTAATTTAGTTTTAATTTTTAAAGTAGCACACTTGTTCAAGGTTTGAATTGCTTCCCAAACTTTTACCAAAAAAAAAAAATTGCTTCCCAAACTCATTGAAAAATGGATATGTAAATGGATATACACAACCAATATGATTTGAGTATTCATTATGTGTCCATGTGGGTGGCCCGTCAAATAATGGCTCCCCTTTTGTTTTGCTAAGGGATGATTTCGGACCACAATGATGAACTGCAATATTGAGTAGGCTCAAGCAAAACACCAAATTAATTATATGGCTTTTAACATCTAGCTAGCACTCTTGTCCTGTACCATCTTTGTACTCACTTGCAGGTTATAATTATACGGGGATATGTGTGTTGATTAAGTAGTTATACAGAATGTAGTGTGAGTAAAACATGATGTTCCATTGTCATTATTTTAGCCCCAAAAAAAAAAATTTATTGAAATAAGGACTAAATTATTACAAGAGATAAATTTTAAGAAAACTTGTTTAAATTGATTTTTCAAAATTGTAACTAACAAGTAGTTATAAATCTCAAGAAGGATTGGTGGGGTATGTAAAATCTGTATTTGCCCTGGTCCTCTTTGGGGACAAGAGGAGATGGTCGGGTTGGGATGGAATGGACGGAAAAACTTATCATCTTTAGAAAAATTACTTCTTGACGTGTGTTTTATCAGTTCTTTTAAGACCATACCATTTACCATGACTTATTAAAGTAGTAAATTATAAATAGTTGATAATCACTTTTATATAAACCTATCATAATTTATCCATAATTCAAAGTCAATCACATCAAAATTGCGAGGCAAAAATGATATGCCCCACACTTTCCCGAATTTTATTTGTCTATGAAATTTGAGAAGTCTCCTAATAAGTTGGATTCTCCAGTGTTGAAAAGTCACTTTATATTTTTAAGAATTTGACCAGTGGAAAAGGACCTTCGCTTACAAGTAATTTTCTATTAGTGATAGGACAAAAATAAAACCTCCAACAACTATTGGACACGTATCATTATTCCATTTTAACTTTATAAGCTTTTAAAACAATCCACATATTAAGTTATTAATCTACAAAATCATATCTCTCGAATATGTCAGTGTAAAAGAAGAATCTATAGATAATATACTATTTGGTTCTCCATCTCATGTTGCTTCTTGACCGTGGAGTCTCTGCTTACTGGCTCCATCGAATTGTAATTTATTCTCAGTCATCTTTTTTTTTTGTTACCACCAAATAAATCGTATCCAGGCAAGCCTTGTAAAACATACTGTCGCCATGTCAGCCAATCCCTGAACTTCTTGGAGCATCGGTCAACAATTCATACTTTGCGTGCATTTAATAGGGTGTAAATACAACCAACCATTTGTTTGACTTTTTAAATAATATAAATTTAAAATTTTATATATTTTTATTTGAAATATCATGCATTTAATTATATTTCGTTAAAAAAACTGAAATTTTTTTATCAGGACTATGTAAAGGAGTGTTAAAAGAAAAATTGTAGTCAACGAAAATAAAAAATTTGCATTAATAAGAGAAAAATGTTCGACTTGGTTTATTTATTTATTTTAACACACATCTATAATTACCAAAAGTCATAAAAATATATGTGATCGATTCTAATTAATTTGTTGAAAATTCATAGCTGATTTTGAAATTTTAGGATTAAGGCTTTGTTGTTGTTGTTGTTGTTGAAAGATAGTCCAAGATATTAGAAGAGTAAAGAACTACTAGAATGAATGTGGGTTTTAATTAGCTAAAAATAATTGGTATTTTGGCATGATGATAAAGAACAGCTATCAAGAAGTAATATAAATTCAAATCATATCGCATAACTAAATCAATTCTTTAGGGTTAGTAAAAGATAGGTTCAGATTTGGAAAGTGATTTTATGGGTACTACAATTTCTAGTTTTCTAAGATTTTTGCTTTACAAATTAATGTATCAAATATTAAACAAAATTGTGGTTATAAAATTTATTTATTATATTGTTAATATCAACCTGATCCAATCCAACTCAACTCGACAACTTAGGTTTTTTTTTGTTGTGGGTTGATGGGTTTGATTGGATTCTAAATTTTTTTAAAGATTGGATTGGGTTGGGTTTATGCAGGCAAGATTGTCAACCCAAGTTATCTAACCCAACCACACTATTAATATTAATATTTAAATATATATATATCTTAAATTTGTTAGTTTGATTTTTTTTTCTTTTTTTGATTTTAAGACTTAGTTTAAATTAGTTAGTTTGATTTTTTGAGATTTAGTTTGGATGAAAATGGAACATTAAACCTAATTATGTAAATTATAATAATTTATTAAATAATGAGAATTTTTTGGAATACATTTTAAGAAGGGATGATGAATTTGAACATTGGACATATCTAATGTCATTGAGTTACAAGATAAAAATAATGAGATTAAATAATTGAATGAAAGCCCAATTTTTTTATAAATAAAGTTTAGCTACAAAATTTATTGTAACATAAGGTTATAACTTTACTCAATATCTTTTTATGGGAGGTGAATTTTTACAAATTTACCATTAGATTACATTTTCTTTTTTATATCCTCCATGCTTGCAAAATTTCTAGAAAATTAAAGATCAACTGTTATGTCATCAATAAATTGTTTAAATTGTAAGTTTTTGTAGTATAAAATTATGCATAAAAATAAGCTTATAGATCACATAGTAAATAGAATCCGATTGACACAAAATTTGACATGTGTATTAAGAGAGTAAAGAACATGTAGTTCAATAATTAGATTTTCAAAATATATAGTAATGTTTATTTTATCAAGTAAAGTTGTAACTCAATTTTGTAACTCAATTTTGTTTTTTTTATTAGCTCTTGCAATAAATGTCGTCGTCACTTGACGACTCAACCTAGCTTATAGACTGGGTTAGATTATTTTAAAACCTAACATAGGTTAAGTTAGGTTGGAATTTCCTCAATTGGATGT
>JARYZH020000164.1:907978-947758 GCA_030021035.2 Notholithocarpus densiflorus | reverse complement strand
TTGGTGATATGTAGAGTTTAAAGTTTAAACAAACAATAAGGCATTGCATGGCCTCTCTATCTGATAATTGGAGTCGCATTTGTCAATTGATGTTTGATAATAGCCAAAGAAAAATGCAAAAATGTAATTATGGGGCAAGGCCTAGTAGAACTAGAAGCTCTAAAGAGGAATTTGACCTTGAGAGACTAAGACAACCTCTTGATCCCATTCTTAAAGACGAGGGAAAACAAGTTTTGAAATAACCTCTCCACTACTCACACTGCTGCCTTCATTACTTCTGTGCTCTTCCTTCTGTCGTAAATTTATATAAAATATTTTATTTATTTCTACTTTTCTTTGTGTATAGCCCATGTTAACTTATAAAATTCTTCGTCCATGCTCTTGAAGCTGGCTCATAGATATCAGTCGTGACCAATAAAGTATGAAAATGCAGGAAGTGGAGCTTTAGTCCACTACTCTTGGCCATAAAACCCACCTACTTTTTAAAATAGATTGGAGAGATTGTATCTACAATGGCCTGCTTGAAATGTAAATCTATTAAGCCCAAGAGTATAAGATCAGTATGTTTCTAACTTTCTATGCTGAAAACCTGTACTAAGTCATGATCATCTGCATTGATATGTTTCTTTATCTCATGGAAAACCGAGTTATCACAACATAGTTTGTTGGTTGTTTATTGCTAGACCTACTCATAGAAGTATCAAGAAAAACTCCAATTTTCAGCTTATAGCCTTTACCAACTTCATTTGAAGTTTTTCCTTATATGACTGGTCTTCACCGTTTTCTTCATTCTCTGTTGCAGGGTTCCTAGAATTTCTGGATTCCTTGAGCTTTCACCAGTTTTGTATTCTATCAGTTTTGATTTTTCGCTTTCCTAATTTTCTTTCTTTTTCTGTTCTGTGTTATACTCTATGTATGCAGTCCCTTTACTAGGGTAGCACCTCTTTTTGAATGAATGAATTTTTTACTTAAAAAAAAAAAAAAATGGTGAAGAAATATATGATTTGGTTTTTCCATTATACAGTCATAGCAGTTTGGCTTGTATGATGATATGTTAATGCACTAATGCAGTAATGCTTATTTACACCATGGGGTAGACGTTGGCTTTTGCCTTGCCATTATTATTATTATTATTATTATTATTATTATTATTATTATTATTATTATTATATAGAATACCTCCAAGTGTCACTGATTATGATTTTCACAGGTATTAAATTCTTGATCACATTTACCACCTCTTGGTGCAATTAGTAATATCTAGCAGACCTAATGCTTCAAGGGCCACATGCATCACTAATTAATTCTGTAGGATTGTAAAATAATGAAAATTGGATGGATTGTTGATGTTTGTTGCAGTTACTTTATGAACTATAGTCCACTTATAGATGCTTACATACCTAAGGTATATGGTATCCTAATCCTCTTAACTTTAATTGTAATTTCAAATATTTTCTTTTCATCTTAACATTTCCATTTCTGGCTTTTGATTTTGAGAATCTTGGCCTGGCCAAGTTAACAAAGTTGAGTGTTATTGGTGTTTTTGACATTTCCGTTTCAGCTCTAATAAGTACTTACACTAATTTATAATAATGATTAGTTAATTTTAATCTAATTCGCTATTTTGTTGGAGTTTCTTGCGTGTATATTGTACATTGTACTACATTCTCACTATTTTTACATTCAAATGTTGAAATTTGAAGTTGCTAGCATTTCAGGATCCAGTGACAAACAACACTATCGAATTGAATTCATAAAGTATGAAAATGCAGGAAGTGGAGCTTTAGTCTTAAAACGTTTTGTATTCTGGTTTTTTGTTCAAGTGAATTTGTATAATACAGTGGTAATCAAGAGATTCTAAACTATAAACACTGTTTGAGGTGTCGTTTGGAAGATTGATAATTGTGGAACTTCATCCTTTGTTGTATTGGTCTGTTCTGTTTTCAGATTCAGTATGCCGGATAATGTCTTAAACATATGAACTTTAAAAGGTGTGCTATTATTTAATCTGCTACTTGTATTGAAAATCGAATCAAGTCAGTTATGTTGATGGTAGACTTGCATGTTCCACCTGCTGATGTGCCTGTTATATGGGAGTAATGCTTGGTTAGCATTTCAAAATCTAATTTCTTCTCCAGCTAACTAGGCAAAACGCAGGCAATAGTTTTAAGAGCTTATTTGGATGCAGAAAAGCTAATGGTTTAAAATTTCAGTAGAAGCTAAGTGTAACAATTGCTTTTAGCAGCTAAACTCAAAACTTTTCTTATTAATTCAAACACGAGCAGCAATCAACTGCCACTGCCAGTGATTTAACTGTGAATACTTTGACATCTGCAGCCAACCTATGTAACTTGTCATTGACATTTAATCTCTATATGATACAGTATCAACAAGCGATAAGGCAAATCCTTAAACATTAGGACCTTGACATGGTAAGGGCATAGGACACAGTAGCATATATATCTAACATTTTTGTTTTTATAAAATTCTCCTTAAATTAAGGGCACAATTATGGCAAATAGATAGAGATATTAAGTGAATGAATAATGAATATAATGACTTACCATATCCACTAACATGCTGCCGACTCCATGATCACTGAGACCACCTCGCATATTGGCACTGCTGCACAACTGCATCTACTCAATTGCTATTACCATTGTATTTCCAAGGGTTAACCATTTAATTGAAGAAGATCAACAGGGTGGTGATTTGAAACGGTTTTGAAGCAGAAGGGAGGAGAGGGACAACAAGTCTGGAGTGGCACAACAGGAAGCAACCTCAATTAATGTTTTAAGTCCTCCATTTTTATATATTTGTATAGATTTCAGTTCTCCTTACCCCAAGCCCTTTAAGATATTTTGGTTAGCAAATAGTGTCCTAATAAATCATATGCAGCTTTCTAAGAGTAGAATCTTGTACTCACCAAAACTGACACATAGTAGAATTAATCTTCTTACAAATATCAGCTCGAGGGGTAGTGCCACTTGCTTACATATAACCTATGCACATGTGCAGACTTTCATTTGCTTGTTCCCATTACCAGCCAATATATGTGGTGTTTGTTTGGTATCCGAGAAAGATATTGAAAACCTCAAACAAACTACAGCTGGGTGCAGCAACAGCAGCATCACTCCTTATGAGGCTGTGGCCTCTCTCTATGATCATTTTGATGATTCAGCAATGGCAGAAAACGACACTGAAATTAAGCAAAGACACGATGACTATGATGGGGCTGAACATACTGGAGAAGGTAGCTCTAATGATGTTCCATACACAATGACAATTGAAGGGCAAGGAGATATTATAAGTCCAGGCTTGGAGGTTAAGAAATGTGGGGAAGGTTTGGTATTCAAGCATGTCTCTAAAGATCACAAACAAATTCTGACAAGCTACAGCAACAGCAGCATCACTCCTTATGAAGATGTTCTCCATCATAGAAATGAACCAACTTCTAATAATTTAAAACATCATGTTTAGATTGATCTAAACTCAAATGCATGTTGATTCAACCAGAACCACTACTTCTTGTTCAATAAAATGGCATATATACGAAATTAGGCGATGAAAACTAGGCCCAAGATGCAAGAATCAATTCTGGGGGAGCATACAGGTATACTGATCTAACATCTTCATACTGCCTAAGAAAGTCATTGTGTTAATTGAGCAGCAATTTAGCAGATTCTAATGCAGAGGAAATGATAACTCGTACTAAGTAGCTTGGAATTTAATATGTGTGACAAAGAGTGAGGGAGGTTTGGGGCTCAAAAATATAATTAAAAAGAGAAGAAGAAGAGGAAGAAGATTCAACTATTACAGGCCCACTTCCAGGGTACACTCTGGACCAAATTCCGAAAGGAAAATTTTCCACAGCTTTCTAATCAACCAAACATAACAAAATCATCAACAATATAACTGAAAAAATAATTGATTCAATTTTTAAATTTTGAAAATTTTCAGGATTTACAAATCAATTGTTTCAAATTTTTTGAAGTCCAGATTTAAATTTTATACTACCACACCAAATATATTCAAGCTACCATGCAGGTCTACCATCACCTTAAAACTGAGACTTGTTTTGATTCCAAATACAAGATGCAGCGCACCTTTGGAGACCATCGGTCTGCAGCAACTGTAGAACCTTTAAATTCATGTGTTTCAAATATAAGCCAGTCTACTGAATCTAAAAACATACCAGGCATACTATGAGGTCAAATGGAAGATCAATACAACAATCGATGAAGTTCTGCAATTATCAATCTTCCAAACAACACCTCAAATGCTATCTTTATAGTTTAGAATCTCTTGCTTAACACTATGTATTCTACAAATTCACTTGAACAAGACCAGAATACAAAAGCTACTCGATCTCCACTTGCATTTTCATATGTTACAAATCCAATTCCACCGTGTTGTTTTGTCACTGGATCCTGAAATGCAAACTAGTTCTTATTTCAACATTTCAGTGTGAAAAAGTGACAACATACCTCAAGGTAGAGCAATATACACGCAAGGTCTTTTGTGCTAACCTCCCCTAAGTTGTACTTTCCTCAGTTTACTATTGTATCCAAAATGGAGGAGGTCCACTCATGGCTAGCTTTTCTTTAGCATTCTATCTTTTATACTCTCTTTTAAATAAACTCTCTGTCATAGACTTAGTATATTCTAATATTAATATATAAACAAAGAAATTTCTTTGGTAAGAGGTAACCAATTCATCTTTGTAACAAATTGGTCATGACTGATATCTATGAGCCAGCTTTAAGAGCATGGAGGGAGAATTTTATAAGTTAACATGGGCTGTTCAGGTTGCTCACCCAAAATACCCATATTTGAAAGAAACTCAAGAGCTCCTCACAATATAACATCAACATATACTTCATCCATGTAGATATAAGTCTTAACACTTAATCACAAGGACCAAGCAACATAACTTACAATTATTTGAAGTTCAACCAATTAATTTTCAATTTCAAAGCAGCTATAGCTTTTGTTTTCCAGTTGCCAAAGATTTTTTTCCCCTCTTTTTATTTCTATGGCTACTAAACATAAGTTACGTAAGGAAGTAAAAAAGAGTTGGGAGCAAAACAACAGGTAATTTAAGTTTAAACACATATAAATTGATTTAGATTATTGAAAAGATTATTTAGTACAACACCAAGGTCATAGGTTCTTCCCTCTTCCGCAGATCAAATGGTTGGATAGTTCAGACAGCTCTTATTAAGCTACGGGCAGCTGATTCTAGGCAAGCTTTGTGCATAATGTATTTTGGCTTTTAACTTCAATTTGTATTAATACATATCTTCATCTACTAACACATGTATATGATCAAGAATTGACTACAAAATAAATCTTAATTACACCATTTAAATGTACTTAATATTATATATAATCATAGCATCACTCATAAAAAAACCTCACAATTAGAACCATTTCCAGATTTTTGCTTCCAGCACCTCATGTTAGTTGGATCAATATTGGGTAATAGCCTTTACGCTTCAAAATTTGTAAAGAGATTTATATATATATATATATGCATAAAAAAATAAAATACTCATGTCCCAAAGTCCAACATAAAATCAACCAAAAAATAACAACAAAAATAAATGCAGAGAGAGAGAGAGAGAGAGTTTGGCAAGATCAATTCATACTTCCGTGTGATGGAATTAATGGATGATAATTGACAAACATCAAACTACTTTAAATTTGCACCAACTCATTAGAATTGACGGTCATATATCTAAGTATTCTCTCTACATGCCCATATCAACTTTGCAAGAACTCAAAGAAATATGCAATATTTATTTGGATCCCAAAGGATGAAACTTAGACAAATACTATGAATCTCATTTTGCTGATTGAGGCAAGACAGATTAAAGATCCATCATCTACAAATATCAACATGCCCAATCATCCAAATACAGGAGGTACCATCAAGAGGGTGATCCATGTAAAGAAAAGAATTCTTTTAAGCTAGGAACAGAACTTGCATTTGGAGTAGCAACTTGAACCTCAAGTGTCCTTCCATTATGGGTATGTTGAGCAAAAAGTATTTTCTGACAGCATGAATATCAGATAATAGAATGTCCACTTGCTCTACCTACCTTGATTAAATTAACTGTCTAGAAGCTCAATACCTAGGAATCTTCTGAAGAGTTAAAATGTGACAGCTAAATCCACAAGAACATCTTCTTGTGCGATCCCGCAACCATAGCAGAAACCAGTTAGTCACCAAGCTGCAAAAAGTAAAAACTCACCATCCGATATACATTTAATCTGGAAACACAATGAATATATTCTATCTAATGCATGATAGGATTAACACTAAAAGTGAGGTCAATGATTGCTCATCAGACCAAGCCATGTAAACTATTAGTTTTCTGCTTAGTGCCAGTAGAAACTCAGGTAATCATCAACCTATAGTTATCATTTGTATGGAAGAATTTTACCAAAGCTATGTAATTTTAACATCTTGCAGGCTAGGAGGGTAACATATTAAAGACAGTTAAGGCTCCTTACAACAAATGAGAGAATTAACCACCAAAAAAATTATCTTGCATGAACAGAGGACACATACTGAACATAGAAACCAAAAATGAAAGTATCCTTAACCAACAAATCTATAATAGAGAAAATCACACACAGGAATTGTTCACAGTACCTTCATCACCAATTCACCATTGCATTTTCTAGTTCACCAAACTGACTCATGCATTGCCTCAACTCTTCCCAGAACCTGTAAAAAATCAAATCTAGAAAAGGTTTTATATATAATACTAACAAGAAGAGCATGTCCTACAGTTTGAAGATACACATTCTACCAATTTTTGGCCTTCACTTGTCGTAACAGCTAGGCTCAGAAAAAATTAAAGAGAATGCCACATGCATGGCAAAATTGCAAGTGAAATATAAAATTAAATGCAAGCATATGCCCAATCAATAAAAAAAGAAAGAAATATGCAACTACCAAGGTCTGTGAAAGAAGGCAAGGTGGTGGCTTACAAAAATTTCAGAGGAGAAAGTTTATTTGCCTTTTGAATTCATCAAAGCTACCATTTTTACTGGGATTTCTCATCATCAGAGTCATCTTGTGTGCTTAAATTCCCAATCAAATTTCCCAAACGTGGCACAAATCTTTCGATGATATTAGGGAGCCGCATTCTCTTTGGGTGCAGTAGGTCATTAAAGCTACCTTCTTCACTAGGTCCAGCCCCATCATAGTCATCGTGGCTATGCCTACGTTTATTTTTTGAATCTTTTGCTGAATCATCAAATTCATCCTCATAAGGAATGATGTTGCTATTGCGGCACTGAGCCATAGTTTGGCTGCAATCTTCAATATTTTCCTTGAATACCAAATGGACGCCACATTTCTTAATCTCCAATCCTGGACCGAAGGTTTCAAATTCAAACTCAATCTGATTGAATCCATTGACATCAATTTGACTTAATTCCTCCACCTGATTGAAGTATGGGGGAGGAACATAACTTAGCCAAAGGTGATTCGATTCAATCTTGCCATATTGTTCGGAAAAACAATAGTCTTTTTTATTGGGTTTGTCATATCCATTTACTTTAAAGGAACAGGTAAGCTGATGCGTAATTCTAAGAAATCCCCAATTTGCCGAATCAATTAGGTCAAGTGGATGATGCTCACGGAGTGCAAAAACAACACACAGAACAATCCCCATCAATTTATTACATAATAATGAAGGCACTTGCAAATTCAGTGAAGCCCCCTCACTATGATGACTAAACCATTTTGGGATTTTACTTCCAGGAATAATCATATCATATCCAGATGTCTCTTTAAAGTTGCCCTGAAACACACAAATCAAGATGTTTAGAACTTCATGAGAGAGAGAGAGAGAGAGAGAGAGAGAGAGAGACCTGAAAGTAATGTCTTAGCATTGTTAACAACATGTCGTCGTAGCCTTGATTGTCAATCAATTTTACACAATTGAAAAGAGAGAGATATGGCTTAAAAGAATCTTCTGGTCTTAATGGTAATGTTTCTAATGAGGTACAACCTTCTGCTAGAATATAACCAATATTAATTGGAAGCTCTGGCAATGATCGAAGAAATGTGCAACCACTCAAAAAAAGAAATTCTAGATTAGATAGTCGAATGATACTTTTAGGAAGACCAACAAAATTATTTCCCATTAGATATAGTTCTGTTAAAGAGGATAGGCAACCAAGAACATCGGGGATTGCTTGAAGATTGCAATAACTTAGATCCAGCTGGGTCAAAGACCATAAGCCTGATAAAGAACGCTGTAACATGCCCATGGGACAAATACTTCTTCTTGGCATTAGAGGAAAGTTGAAAAACCTATTCGATGATTTAGATAATAGTGCTTCACATCCAGAGAGAGAAAGTATTTTAAGATTGTTGGAGGGAAGAGTGCAGGACCATTCTCTTATAGCACTTCCACTTAGATCCAATTTAATAAGGCCAGTTAAACGCTCAACTGATAATGGAAGTTCTTCTATAGCAGTTCCATCCAAATAAAGTTCCAACAAACATGACATATTTTCCACAATCTCTGGAAATGTTTTTAGTCTTGAACAGCCAGAAAGAATAAAAACTTTAAGTGACTCCAGGCTAATCTTGTTTGGAAGGCTTTTAAGACATTTACAACCATTCAGATCTAATAGAATAAGCCGTTTGAGTTCTCCAAGGGATGCGTGAATCTTCGACAATCTTGTACAATGTTGAAGAATCAGCTGCTCAAGATTTGGGACTTCGGTGAAGTCCGGAGTCTCAATCAAGTTCCAAGAGTCACGAAGGTCAATGACTTTTAACCTCTCTAAACTCTGTTATAAAACACCAATCAAATGGTGAAAATTAAGCCCTTATAAACATTAATATTTCTTTTTTAAAAATTTTAAATAAACTAAAAAAAAAACTTACCTTGATTCCTTTCCATAATCCTTTGACAAGGCTGCAAGGCATAATAAGTTCAACAAGTTTTTCTGGCTCGAAACTTGTTGGCATGGATTCTAAAGGATATCCATCCCAGTGAATAAAACGTAACTCACTAGAAAGATACTTGAGCCCTTGAGGAAAGTGCACATTACTGATTTTAAGTAATCTCAAGTTTTTCATCTTTGAGAAGGCTTCAGCATTCAAGCGTTCCTCTTTTCTTGGAGGTGAGTCAAGAAATATGCTTTTAACTACTTCTTTTCCCTAGTTAAGAAAATAAATAAAGATTGAGTGTATAGCTATAGAGATTATCTAAAACTTATTTGAATTTTCATAAATATATACCACAAGAAAGCTTGAGAGCCTACATAATCATCTTACCGTATTACATTTCAATACATGAATGACATCCTCCGTAAGCCACAACCTACTACGTCGGCCAGGCTCTTCAGGGGATTCACAGCGAACAATTTCCTTACCCAATTCTTGTAGCAAATCATGCATCCAAAATTTTCCAAATGAGATAGTTATGAGAGACTTTTCCAGAAGAACAACTATATCAATTTTTGGCTTATCATAGAGAGCTTGTAATATATTTACAACATGATCTTCTTCCATTCCCTTAAAGAAACAAGCAATGTCTAAAAATATGTTTTTCTCTCTTTCCCTCAAGCCATCAAAAGTTATTTTAAGCACGTCCGAAATTTGTCTTTCAGGACTTTCTTTTAGCCTACATAGTGCACTTTCCCATTCATCTACACTTCTACGAAATAGGAATCGACCTAAAACTTCAAGAGCTAAAGGAAGGCCTTGAGCATAACAAATAACCTTTTGGGATAAGACCTCGTAACCTTCTGAAGGATAATCCTTCTTAAAGGCTTTCAAACTAAAGAAATGAAGAGCTTCATCGTCATTCAGTTTCCTAGCCTTGTATATTTCAACTCTAACCACTTCATGCCTTATCAATAGATGTTGATATCTGGTTGTTATAATGATTCTGCTTCCTTGACCAAACCAATTTCGCTCACCTACTAATGCTTCTAATTGATCAAGTTGATCCACATCATCAAGAATGACAAGAACCCTTTTATGACATAATCTTTTCCCTATCATATTGATTCCCCATTGAACATCTAGAAAATCAATATTCTTTTCAAGGAAGATATCAGCAAGAAGTCGTTTCTGTAAAGGAACTAGACCATGTTTTTTACTTTCCTCTCTAACATTTGCAAGAAAGCTGCTACCTTCAAAACAATAATGAAGTTTGTTATAAATGAGTCGTGCTAGAGTAGTTTTGCCCATTCCACCCATACCACAAATTCCTACAAAGCGAACATCATTCAACCCTATGGCTAATAAGTTCACCATTTCCTCCATACGAGAGTTTATTCCAACAAGATCCTTGTGAACAACTGAGTATGTAGAATTCAATTTACCAAGTATTTTTCTGACCATCTCTTCAATAACTTTTGCCTCGTGTCTACAAAGAAGATAGACAATAATTTTATTGAGTTAGCACAGGCTAGAAGAGAGAAAAGATTCAACAAATGTATATTTTTTAGATTTATGCATTACGGGAAAGAGAACTCTAAGTTCCATAATACGAAAAGATATAACAAATAAACCAAATAAAACATGTATTTGAGCTCTCTATCTTTTTTTGATAATGTAAGGAACCTTTCTAAAGAAGAGCCCTTTGGACTCCCTTCTAGGGAGTAAAACCTGCAAGCAACTAACTACATATTTGGGCTTTTTGACCCAACTATTTGCCTTAAAAATTTTGTCTTTGCTTATCTAAGCAGTTCTGCAAAAATATATAAATTTGTAAGCCATTGTTGTGGGGAAAAAAATTAATAATTTGGGTGATGGTGATATGCATAGTGTCACTACCTCCCCAAATAAAATTTAAAAAAAAATGTATAGCGGTCTTGGTCATGAATGATTGAAAAGTATGATTTAAATTAGAAATTAACAACCTTCAATAAACCTTTTGAAAGCGACAATTTGATTTTGTATGATTCTTTATTTGTTGTAACTGTTTCTAGATTATTTCACTTGGACATGTTGTAGTTTGTTAATTGTATCTTCTTCTTTTCTTCTTTTTGATAAGCTCCTCCCATTCTTCCTCCCAACCAAACAAAGGAAAGTTGTATTACATGTGTGTTCTGCAATTTTTTGTGACTAGAGTTTCACAAGACGTATCTAGAAGTGCTTTTTGGATTGTTTCTATATATATACATTGACAGATTGATCAATGGGAAGCAGAGTTCAAATGGGTTAATACAAGCCATGCAAGGAAGATAATATCTATATCATCTATAGACAGAAAATCAGAGATGTCATGCTAAAAGTTTCAAAGATGAAGAACCCATTTTTTCAAATCCATAAAGGATGTCATCAGATTTGGACTTAACTTTTGGGCTATTACTAAACAATATTAAAAGTACAAAATTTGGACTGTATGAAGATACTAAGATAACAATAATAAGTAGCATTATTAAATTCGAAAATAAAATCTTACTTATCGTGTAAATCCCATCCAGCAATACTAGCAACTTGTGTCAAAGCAGCTCTCCACGTGTACACATCCTCTATGTTATCTTTGAAACGCTCTTCGTGTTTAACAAACGCTTCAGCAAAAGCCCCTCTCTGATTGCGCACATCACTAGGATCAACGTAGTGGAAAACTGGCAGAACTATGAGCCCCTTCTTTTCCATGCACTCAACGATCTTCGCTAGCTCAATCAAGCACCAACTCGACGAAGCGTAGTCTCTGGAGAGAATCACAACAGCAAATCTCGAATCTTCAATTGCTGACAAGAGCTCAGGGGCAATGAACGTTCCTCGCTCAAGCTTTTCATCGTCCCTGAATGTGAATATGCCTTTCTGACTCAACGCCGCGTATAGATGGTCTGTGAAGTTTTTGCGGGTGTCGGTGCCTCTGAAACTGAGAAAGACGTCGTATTTCCATCCGGAGGTAGAAGAAGAAGAAGAAGGAAAAGATGAGGAGAAGGAGGAGGAGGAAGCGTTTTCTGTGTCCATAAAAGCCATCGGAAATATAATCAAATTGGTTTTGAAGAATAACACAGAGGCAGAGAGGAATATAATGATGAAATTAGGGAAGAATGAAATGGAAATTGAAGCAGTGACCGAAAAGCTACAAAAATTATATGCTCTTGAAATGTGAGTTCAGGGATTTAGGAAATTGCAGTCCATCGACCCGCTTGCCAATGAGGGAAAGAGAGGGGAAGATACCAGAAGGTCAGTAAAGTGAGAGGACTACACAATCCAGCCCAAGTCATCGGTTTTTAGGGGTTAATCGGTTGGGTTGGGCTGTGAAAAAAAAAATTTAATAGTAGGTAGACTTGGGTCGGTCGGGTTGGTATCATAAAATTCATAAATTCGCTTTACTCGATTCGACCGAGCTACTTATATTTAATATATATTTAAATTTTAAAAAATATATTATACAATTTTATTATTTAATTTTTTGCCCCTCTTTTTATATAAAATTCAAACTCTAAATTCTCCTCATTGTAATCTCCTTATTATCTCATGTTTCTCTCTCTCTCTCTCTCTCTCTCTCACAGAGCCTTAAACAAAATCCAAATTCTAAGTTTCCCTCATTTAGTTTGTGTTGGTTTGTTGTTATGCTCAAGATTATTAGATTATAAATTTGCTTTTATTTATTGTGGTGTTGTTATAATGTTCAATTTAATAATAATAATAATAATAACAACAACAACAACAACAACAACAACAACAACAACAACAACAACAATAATAATAATAATAATAATTGTAATTAAAAAAAAATGTCCAACTCGATCTAGGTGGGTTGGGTTGGATTTTTTGTAATCCACCATGGTGGGTTGGGTTAAAAAACCCCTCAACCTGACCGATACACACTCCTACTTGTGGCCCAATGACTTTGATGATGTAACGCTAGAGGTTCACAGTGTCTAATGAAATTACTGAGGTCTTGGTATGACTGTAAATGAACAAAATTGTTTATAAATACCTCAAACTAGACTTGGGAAAAAACTTGTATTTGTTTGTTTATTTGGCAAACAAGACAAGATCAAGCCCAAATTTTGGCTCGACTATTAATCTAGCCAAACTCAAACATATAACGTATTTGTAAACAAGCTAGTAAACATGAGACTCAATTTAAGTATATATAATATTATATGTTTATTTGTGTAAATATATAAAAATATACTTATATAGACTTGAGACTAGATTATATAAGTTCATAAGATATCAAATTAATAGTTTTAAAACACTTATAACATAAAATAGTCAAATTCATAGTAAACATTATATATAATTTTTAACAATGCAATGTTTGTGAATCTAATTTTTATAATTGCATAAATAAAATCATTACATCTAATTAACTCAAATAATATACTTTTTATTTTAATTTAATTATTAATTACTTTGCAAAGATTGATAAAAGGTTAGAAAATATTATTTATGGTGTTTACTGTTATGGGAAAAAGAATAAGTTAATAAAGAAGTTTACAAATAAGCTCGAGCGTGTTCGATAAAAAAAAAAAAACTAAGCTTAAACATGTAATATAGTTCAGTAATGAGCTCAAATTCAGCTCATGTTTGTAATAAAATTAAATGAACAATTATGAACTTTTAATACTCAACTTGACTCGTATATAATCCTAAGTCTCGGGTTCAAAAGTCCTTATCAATATCTTAGGCTACCACTAAAAGATTTCTCCCAGTAATTACATGTTACGAGTGGAATGGGAGGCTACAGCCAAATTAGTATTAAAAAAAGACTTCAAAACTCCTTATTTACATTAAAACCTTAAACTTATAATTATACCCTTTATATGAAAATAATATATTCATTATATTTGTTGAAATTATACAATGGTTATTTCTAAAATGATAATTAATCATCCATTTCTTTCATCAAACCATTTGAATTTATTTGCATATCATTATAAATATACAACTATTTTTTTTCTTCACTGTTATCTTTTTTTTTTAAGAAATAAAAATAATAATAAATAAAGAACTAAACAATGAAACATTGAGAATATATATATATATATATATATTTATAGTCAAAACTGAGAGAAAATCTGATTAAATTTCAAATTGAAATTCAATTAGAGTTTAATTTTACGTCACATGTCCCATCTAATTTAAGTTTTTTAATTTTTGTGCCAAGTGAGTTAATTCAATGTAGAAAATGAGGAGTCTAATATACATACATACATACATATACATATATATATATATATTAATAGGTAAAGCTGAGAGAAAATCCAATTAGATTTCAAATTGGATTCTAATTGTTGTCTAATTATATATATATATTCTTTTTCTTTTAATTTCTAGGTGAGTTAATGTTATGCAAAAGAGGAAGAGTCTAATATAAATAAACCATAAAAAAAATTTTAAAAAAAATCTCAATAAAAAAGAGTGAACTCATGTGTATATCCAAAAAAAAAAAATAATAAAGACGAAAGAAAGAGTAAAATTCATGTATGTATCTATGACTTAAACAATGTATAATTTGAATCCATATATGCATAATTGTGTGTTTTTAATTGTATCGTGTATACACACGGATTATACACTAGCATATATTAATATCTAAAACTTAGAGAAAATCTAATTAGATTTTAACTGGATTCTCAAATTTGCGCCACTTGTCCCATTTAATTTTTAATTTAGTGCCAAGTGAATTATTAAGTGTAAAAATCGAAGAGTCGAAATTCAATTAAATTCTAAATTGGATTTAAATTGAAATCCAATTTTTTGCCAAAAAACGAATTATTTAGTGCAAAAAACGAATAGTCTAAAACTAATTAAATTCTAAATCATATATACACAAATGAGAAACCATTACATATTTTAGAAATGTATGGTTTAAAAAAAGTGTAAGCTAATACCATGTATAATTTGAACCTCTTAAAAAAAGTTTAATTTGAATTATATAATTGTAATTTATTTTAATTGTTTCTGTACATATGCACGGGGCTACATTATAGTCTATATATATAATAATAGGTAAAACTGAGAGAAAATTCAATTAAATTTCAGTCTAATTTTACGCCATGTGTCCCATTTAATCTAAGTTTTTAAATTTTTGTGTCAAGTAAATTAATTCAATGTAAAAATTAGATTTCAATTAGAGTTTAATTTTGTGCCATATATCCCATCTAATCTAAGTTTTTTTTTTTTTTTTTTTTTTTTTTTTAATTTTTGTGTCAAATGAGTTAATTTAGTGTAAAAAAACGAGAAGTCCAATATAAGTAAACCATGAAAAATATAATTTTAAAATGATTTTATATTTATGAGTCTATTTTTGTATAACTAAAAACAATTCAAGTTTATAAGTCTCACACACACACACACATATATATATATATATATATTAATAGCCAAAATTAAGAGAAAATCCAATTAAATTCTAAACTGGATTCTAATTTTGCCCCACGCGTCTCATCTAATTTTTAAATTTGTGTGTCAAGTGAATTATTAGGTGTAAAAATTAAAAAATCTAAATTCAATCAGATTCTAAATTGAATTTTAATTGGAGTTCAATTTTACGCATGTGTTCCATCTATTTTTTTTAATTTTTGTGGCAAGTAAATTATTGAATGCAAAAAAAGATAAGTCTAGATCTAATTAGATTCTAAATTATATATATATATATATAAATATATATAATTATGATTGTTTTTAAATGTATCCATATATATGCACGAGGTTACACACTACTATATATTAATAGCCAAAACTTAGATAAAATTTAATTAGATTTTAATTGGATTCTCAAATTTGCGCCATGTGTCCCATTTAATTTTTAATTTTGTGTCAAGTGAATTATTAATTGTAAAAATTGAAGTGTCTAAATCCAATTAATTTCTAAATTGGATTTCAATTGGAGTCCAATTTTCCGCCACGTGTCTATCTAAGTTTTATTTTTTGTGGCAAATGAATTATTGAATGCAAAAACTGAAGAGTCTAAAACCAATTAAATTCTAAATCATATATATATATATATATATTTATAACTAAAGCTTAAAGAAAATTCAATTAGAATCAAAATTATATATTGCTTTTGTTAGCTTTCTATAAAAATTAAATTGTTTAAATTTTTGCTGTTATTTTTTCTCTAAACTAATGAGCATTATTTTTATACTGTTTCTATTCAGATTTTTTTTTTTTTTTATCACACTATTCAGATATTTTGTATGTGAAGATCTTGAACCTAAAAAATTGTAATTGAGTTGAACGATCACATGCACCTATCCTCATTCAATTTAGAATATACTATCGGACCAATCGATTCTTTTTATTTTGTGTTGTATTTGGTAGAATTTCACATACAATGATTGTGAATTGATATTTTATATGTAGTATCTAATAATGATTTTCAAAATTATATACATAATAGCAATGTAATGAAAAACTTGGCGTAATTAATATCTTGAAAATTGTAAAGAAAAATCATTTTAATCCCTCTAAATGTCATGGTCGAATTGCTGTCCTATATGTTTAATAACTCAAACTAACATCAATAACGCCACTTCAATTTATTATTCCCATGCGGCGTGCATAAGCACGAATTACATACTAGTTAGAATATGTTTGGTTAGCATAGGGAGTGAAAATTCAAATTTCACCGTAACTAAATAGTAAATACTAAATAAATACTAATTCTTCTCAACTAAAAAAAAAAAAAAGCGCCTAGATAACAACCCCGCTACGTGTTGACTTCGTATACGCTATATAAATCTCTCAACCCAATGTCGGTGATTCCTACCTTTCCTACATATATATCTAAGACGACGTTTTTTTTTTTTTTTTTTTTATTTGGATTCAAAGGCTTCCAGTTCGGAATAATATCTCGTGGTTCTACGGTGTCGTTTCGTTATAGGTTTTCGCACGTATTCAAATTCAAGTGCATTAACCATGTCAGGAAACTCAGATTGCAAAGTCTACGTTGGTAAGAGCATTCATTTGAATTCCCTTTCACCTCGAAAGCCTTATGAATTTTGTTAATTTTGTTTTGCTTGGATTGGTTAGAAACCTTTAAAAATTTTGATGTTTGGTATTTGAAAATCAAATTGCTAAAATTGAATTGGGCATGTAATAGTTCATTGAAACTTTTTAAGTTCATTATTCTATGTTTTCATCTAAACTATTTGATTTTAGATATGAAGTTTAGTGCAGAAATCTGTGTGTATGTGTGTGAAAAGTGAGCTCTGTTTGAGTTTATAGAGTAAAGCAATGCGTTGATTTATTTCCTTAAACTATTTGTAGTGGATGGATTCTCTGTTATCAATTGAATATGTTTTGTTTTGTAGTTTTTGAAGATGTAACAAATAAACCATTAAGCCTGTGATATATTTAATTTTTTCCTTGCTTTTTGTATGGTTTTTTTATTCTGATACATTCATTGATATGAAAGAAGTGTATTTAATTCAAATTGTTAGTGAGGTGGGGCTTCTCTTGCCTTTTCTTTTTAAAAAGAAAAATTCCCCTTAACAGTTATTAATAAGCACAATTTGTTCTGACGTGGTTATTATTCATTTTCATACAAAGGCAATCTGCATGAGAGGGTGAGCGATAGGGTCTTGTATGATACATTGATTCAAGCAGGGCGGGTGGTAGACTTGTACATTCCCCGAGACAAGGAAACAGATTTGCGTTTGCAGAATGCGAATCTGCAGAGGTTGCAGACTATGCCATCCAGCTTTTCTCTGGCCTTGTGTCCCACTAGGGAATCGAACACAGGACTATATTGCTCATCACAGTAATCCTTAGGTTACTATCTATCAAATGTGCTACACAACAAGCCATGCAAGGAAGCGGCTTTTACACAAGTTGCTAGTATTGCCCGATGGGATTTACAACATAAAAGTACTATTTTCTTTTCTAATAATAATGTTACTTATTATTGTCACTTTAATTTTTTCACAGTCCAAATTTGGTACTTTTTGTTCCATATATATTTAATGAATCAAAACTCGTTATAGATTTGTTGAGAGTACCTAGTCTAGATTTGTTGCTTAAGAATAATTGAATTCTTGGTTTCCATGTTCAGCATATGTCCTCTGTTCATGCAAGATAATTCTTTTGGTGGTTAATTCTCTCTCTCTCTCTCTTTGTTAGGAGCCTTAACTGTCTATATTATTTACCCTCCTACCCAACTGGAACTTAAAATTTTATAGTTTTCTTAAAAATTTTCCATACAATCGGGAACTTCTGGTTGATGATTACCTAAGTTTCTACTTCTCTCACTAAACAGGCGACTAATATTCTACGTGCATTGGTTTATTGAGCTCATTGACCTCACTTTTAGTGTTAATCCGATAATGCGTAAGATTGTAGAGATTCGTTGTGTTTTCCGGTTAACTGTATATTGGATGGCGGGTTTCTGCAACTTGGTGACCAATTGGTTTCCGTTATGGTTGTAGGATCACAGGGCAAGGCATTCTCTTGGATTTGGCTGTCATATTTGGCTCCTCAGAAGAATCTTAGGTGTTGAGCTGCTGGACAATTAAATTTAATCAAGGTAGGCAGAGGAAACCAGAAAATGCTTGTGGCTCAATATACCCATAATGGAAGGACAACTGAGGTTCAAGTTGCTACCCCATTGGAAATTTCTGTTCCTAGCTTAAAAGAATGCATTTCTTCACGTGGATTACTCTCTTTTTGGTACCTCCTGTAATGTGTTCCAAATCTTTGGTTTTACAGCTTTCTGTTCTCATAGTCATGTGATTAAAATTTGAAATTGCTTGCATTTCAGGATCCAGTGACAAAAGCACCACTGAATTGGATTTGTAATGTATGAAGTGCAGGAAGTGCAGCTTGGCTCTTAAAGCTTTTGTATTCTGATTTTCTTCAAGGGAATTTTTAGAACATGTTATTTTAATCGAGAGATTTTAAACTACAAGTATAATGTTTGAGGTGTTGCTTGGAAGATTGACAATTGCAAAGCTTCATCCTTTGTTGTTTACTATATTGTGTGTGTCTGCACACAAATTGGTCTTCTATTTAACCTCAGTATTGCCTAGTCTGTTTTCAGATTCAGTAGACTGGCCTGTGTCTGGAACATATGAACATAAGTGTTCTACAGTTGCTGCAGACTTAGCAACTCCAAAGAATGTATAGTTTAATTTAATTCTTGTATTGAAAATTGAATCAAGTCTCTGTTAAGGTAATCATAGACCTTAACCCCACAAAAAAAAAAGGTGATGGTAGACCTGCATGTTCCACTTGCAATAATTTATGTATGCATATATTGGCAGTAGCTGCTATATGTTGGCAGTGGTTGTTAGCATTTCCATGGCTTTAAGAAGTTATTTGGATGCAGAACTGCTAAAGTTTTAAATTTCAGAAGAAGCAGATTGTAATTGCTTTTTGCAGCCAAAATTTAACTATTTGTTCTATCAGGAGCGGGAATCTACTGCCACTGCTGCAATGGCCATAGCCCATGACTACAACAGAAGACTGATTTTACTATGAATACCATGACATCTGCTGCCAACCTGTTTTGTCCTGTTATGAACATTGGCTACCAACATGATACAGAATCAACAAAGCAACGAGGCAGATCCTGAAAAATAGGACCTGGACATGGCAAGAGCCAAAGATCAAACAAGGTCAATGATTGCATTTTTATTCTTATAAAATTATCTGTAAATTAAAGGCACACACTTATGGCAAAGATGTAGAAATACTACATGAATCAACATAAAAAAAGAAAAAAATTGCGGCACTTCATATTTCATACTCAGAGTAGCCTATATCTCCCTTTGTTCCATTAAAAAAAAAGGGTCTTTTACAACTATTAAAACACGGCTTTGTTTGATCTCAAAAGTTAAAAGCAGTTGGCTGGAATTGTTTGAATGGGATATCACTCATCTCAAAGGCGATAGCTTTAAAGCTGCTATTTGAAAATTGGCTTGGTGGGCCGCTGTGTATTATCTATGGCAGAAGAGCTGTCATCCACTCAAGGAAGATAAACATAGGGGCAGATAGTTAAGGATATTTAGAGGGATGTCAAAGGCAGAGTGGAGAGCAAAAGTAGAGCAACTGACTCAGTGCCTAACAGAATATTGTGGGCCATGTTAGGCTGTCTGTGTTTGCTGCTGTGTATCTGTGTATTAGTCTCGGTACCCTGTTGGCGTTAGGGTGCTGTGATGCTCCGTGTTTACCATGTTGTGGCTTAGATTATCATAGTACCTTGGGCCTTGTGTAATCTTGAAGATTGTACTGCTGTGCTTCTGTTCTGTATCTGGTGTTACAAAGGCTTGCTCATTCGCAAGCTGTTTAGTGCCCTTTGGGGCCTTGTGTAACACTCTTTGTTGTTGTTGTGGTATAGTAGTTGTATATATTTTTCAGGCTTCCTTACTCCAATCCCTCTTAAGATAATTTCAAACAGTAGAATCAATCTTTTAAGAAATAGTAGCTGGAGGGGTAGGGTCACTTGCTTACGTATAATCTATGCACATGCGAAGAATTCGATAAGCTAGTTCCCATTAACAACCAATATTTAGTTTTATGTAGTTGTCAGACCATGTATTAGGAGGGCCGCTACTTGCACACCAACTCTATTATATAATGAATTCTTAATTTGTGATTGTGAGTGTGAGTGTGAGTTGATGTTGCATCTTGAGTCCCTCCAATAAATAAAGAAAGATCATTTGCCTCAATATTCATATACTTGTCTTGCAAATTCCTCAATAATAATACTAAAGTAGATTGATTTTTTTTTTTCATGTGTTCAGAATGACTAGTATGTTATAATTACATCATTTTGAGTTTAATTAGTACCATACAGATATATCAACATTGAACATGGGAAGAAACTTCAAATAAAATGCTACATAATGTTATTAGGCCAAAATTAAGTATTAAAAAATTACTAAAACTTTTAAGAAATAAAATGCTACATAATGTTATATTTTGGGACTAATAGACTTTATTGTTGTTATAGTATAGTAGTTGTATAGTACAGTGAGACTCATGAATAGTACCAAAAAGTACAATGAGATCCATAAATAATAGTAAAAATAAGCTGAAATTGCAAATAAGTTGAAATTTTCAGTTTGTCCCAAACAGACACTTTACGTAGTTGTCAGGCCATGTAATAGAAGGGCCGCTACTTGCACACCAACTCTATTAAGAAATGCATTCTTAATTTGTGAAGGTCAGACCCTCTATCTCATAGTGATAGTGCCCATTCACAATTCGGAGTGTGCATAGGTTAGGTTAAGGGATCTTTTTGACCCAACCCACTATGGTGGGTCAAAAAAAATTCTACTTAACCCAACCCATCACATAAGTCCAACCCAACCCAACTCAATCCACATGGGTCGGGTTGAACCCATGAGTTGGATAAATTTATTATTATTATTATTATTAAATTGAGTAGAAAAAAATATAAATATAAATATATTAAAAAAAAACCAAAGATTAGTATCAATGTAAACTCCTTAAAGGCAAACAACACTAATGACTAAACAACAATAGTAATTTACTAGGATTTGTGTGAACTAATTGACTTTTATATAGGATAGGAAGAGCTAGTTATTTTAAAAAATTTATTAATTATATAATATATTTTAAATATATATATATATATGATGCTAGTTCCCATTAACATTTAACAACCAATATATATATATATATATATTATATTATATTATATTATGTTTAATCTAAGTAGTTGTTGGGGTAGGAAGATACCTGGAAGACTAGGTTGCGTTAGTTTCTTACCTAACTTCAGGAATGAGCCAACATTACTCCACGCGGAATTTTAAAAAGGAATAGCTTTCCACTTTCCACTTTCCACTTTCCACCAGTTTTTACTTAGCCTATAAATTTGTATGCAGGACTTCCTAGTCTTCTTCTTACTTCATTGCTACGATGTTTCCTTGGTGACACGCGAGAACTGGAGTGGACATCCACTTCAACTATAATATTTACACGTACGCTGCTTTGACTCCGAACGGAAATTTACTTTTAAATTTTTAATTAAGGTCTTATTTTTAACTTGACCGCTAAAGTAATCATAAATATTTCCAAGAAAGAAATGACTACACGTGCTACATCAAACCTTGTTCACAAGAAAGTCAGAAAAAGAAAATAAACTCTATCCAACCTTTAGAAATTTCCAAGCAATGACATACTTTTCTTCCAAGATAATTTTGGTTTTTACAAATAGTGTCCCGATAAATCATAAAGCAGCTTTCTAACAGTAGAATCTTGTCACCACCAAAATTGATGCATATAATAAGATCAATCTTTTAAGAAATAGCAGCTAGAAGAGTATGGCCACTTGCTTACGTATAATGTATGCACACATACGAAGAATTCCATATGCTAGTTCCCATTAACAAACAATACTTTGTTTTTAAGTAATTTTTAAGAGGAGGAGAGCTACTTGCACACCAACTCTATTAAAAAATGAATTGTTGACTTGTGCAGGCCAGACCCTCCGTCTCATAGTGTCCAACGGCATTCGCAAAACACCAGCAATTTCATAAATCTGCAGTTTCAACTTTCAACCATAGCAACTAGACTATATATGTGAGTTAAACGAGACAATAGAAACCCGAACCATTTAAAAATAATTAAATAAATAATTTGGGGTAAACAAAATAAAATAAAATAAAATAAAGACATTATTGGCTTAATTATTATTTGGTGATATTTGTTTCATTAAAAACAAATAAAATAATATTTGTCTTCTCTCTTTCTTGGAACTTCTGTTTCTCTCTATTTCACGGCGTGGGCATTGGCGTTGATGGGAGATTGGCGTGGGTCATCGGCTAAGAGTTCGGCATGGGTCATCAAGTTGATCGGCGTGGTGGTTGTTAGAATTGTGGTTTGGTTGTGATTGTGATCGGTGTGGATCTAGGTTGTGGGTTTGTGATTTGGAATTGTGATCGGCGTGGGTCTGGGTTGTGAGTTTTGTGATTTGATTGTGATTTTGGAGGGTTGTTTTTCTTTTTCTTTTTCCAGTTGTTGGTGGTGAATGGTGATGAGGTTGTGGGTTTGGGTTTGTGATTTGGTTATGATTTTGGTCGTTGGTGGTCATGGTTGTGAGTGGTGGTGATAGTGGCAGTTGTAGCTGTGGTGGTGCCAGCGAGTGGTTTTATTTTTATTTTTTTGTTTTTAATGGTGGTGGCTCCTCAAGTATATAATTAATTCCCATGCTGCAAAAAAAGTCTTCAGTTACCTTGCAAATTACTTAGTGCCTATCCTTCTAGTTTTCACATTCTCCAACATGTTTAATGGTTGTATTTGTTATAGTTTTATAGTTCAACTAATACTTTATATTGTTTTCAATAGAAGGGTTCTACCACTACGCACCTTTGGTGTAGTGGTCACTCTACAAGTATAAATGCTTGTGAGGTGTGGAAGGCAAGGGTCGAGGTTCAAGTCTGCAGGAGCGAGCTTCATATACATATATACTTAGATTAGACTAGAGTAGAAATTCTATTTTGTATAATAAAAAAATAAAAATAAATAGAAGGGTTCTAATATTCTCATTAGCAATATATTGTAACTATCTTAAAAAATAAAAATAAAAAATTCTTTTAGCGGAACTATTTATTTATATATAAAAAGTATGTGCATTTATTATTTCCACGTAACTATACTTTTTTTTTTTTTAGTGGATAATTGTTTATGCAGGGGCTCGAACCCGTGAGTTGAAGGTCACTAATGAGACCGGATACCACTTGGGCCAACAAGCCCGGTTCCACGTAACTATACTTGCTTTTCATACCATCATGGCTACAAATTTGAGGAAAGAAATACTTATTTATACTCCAATTTGCTCCTTTATAACTCCATTTTACTATTGAATTTTTTTTTTATAGCTTTCTTAGATAACCGTCAAATTTTAAAAATCTTATCATTCTATTTTGGATGAATAGAGTGGATTTTAACAGATTATTGTAATTATTTAACATATTATCAAATTCTAATATTGTGATGGTAAATGCTTATTTAAAAGAGCAACAAAGTCACCGACACAACAATAATTCAGAATTGTTTCACACTTTCCGTAACTAGTAACAAAATCCAACCGGTATATTTTAGAATAATTGTTATTGAGATTTTAAGATATGTTTGCAAGGCCTTCCAATTTCATTGCTACAATAATTCTTCGTTGTTAAAAAAGAAGACACCCACTTCAACTTTACACAAGGAAATTGCATAAAACTCAAGTAGTCAAGCCCTTTCTTTTTTTAACGAGAAGATGGGAAGGGAGGGACACTTTAGCTTGAGTGCTTGACTTGCATTTTTCTAAGTTCACTTGTAGCCTTATTTAAAATTACTCTATTCTACCATCTTCAAGATTTCTTAGAAAATTTTTAAATCTTATGATGTTATATATTTTTATTTTAAAAAAATGAGTAAATTTAATTTTAACATTATCAATAATTTAACACATTATTACATTCTAAAATTGTGATGGTCAAAGTTTATTTAAAAGAAGAACAAAGTTATGAACAGAACAAAAAATTACAAGAATAATATTTCTAATTTTTTTTTCTTCTTATATAGTAGTAAAATTTATAATGGTGTGACAAAATTCAGTTGGCATATATATTTTAAATGATAGTACAAATTTAAGATATGTTCTACAAGGGCTTCCTTGTGATTTCTACTGCATTGCTAACGGATTCAGATTGAAAATTGTTGTCAATGGCTGCATTGTTATCAATGACTGAGATTGAAAGTTAAAAAAGTAATTTTCAATCTCATCCATTAAATAAAATATATTTAAAAAGAGTTAAAAAATTAAAGTTAAAAAATATAAAATATAAAAAAAATTGTGAGAGAAAGTGGATGAATTGCACGCAATACCCTAGTTATGTACCTTATCCAAATCCGCTAGGACGGTTCCTTGGTGGCAGAGGCGAGGACAGGGATTCCAACTTTACACATACGCTGCTTTGACTAAAGAACTTTTAGAAGAGAATTACTTATTACAACCATGCGAAAATAAACCCAGATATTATTGATGTCACGACCACGACTACGCGGAGATCACTTTATTAATTATTGATGTATAATTATCCACTTGTCAGATCTTTTATTGGCTTGCTTTACAAACTCTTCTACGCGGAGATCACGCTCATGCAGGCAGAAATCACTTCCACGGTTCCACCAATGATGACTTTTGCTATTCTTTTCTAACTTTTTGGAAAAAAAAAAAAAAGTAACGTTAATCATGATAGCTTTTGAATTTGAGCAAGCTTGTCATTTTGAAATGATCTACTATAAGTGATCCATCACTTTTTAAAACAATTAAGATGAATGACCACGGATTTTCTATAATTTTTAATCCCCCACCTCAGCAAATTATAAAATTACTTGCTAAAAGAAAATTCAGTGGAACATTGTATTTCGTACATTTGACTTCTAAGTTCTAAAATTGAGTAGGGTTATATGTTTTGGAAAATATTGATGCACAAAGTTTCTTTTCAAACTAGTTTAGAGAGAAATGCTTTAAACTCTCACTAAAAAATTAACATGACTGCATATCTTGAAAATTTAACAATTTGATTAAATGTTCTTTATGTTCTTAACATGCATGTCAAATTTCAAGACTTGGATAGCTCCAGTAGCTAACAAGGCTTCTAGTTTGGTAGTTATTAGTTCCTTTGTCACTGCAAATTATTAGCACTATGAAGATGTTTGTCACCCATAATTTGATGATTATGTACAAGAATTTGATCAATTTCCAATTCAAGAAAAACACAAAATAACATGCAAACGCGTGGTAGCACAAACAAATCACCAATAAAATAATTATGCAGCGGAAAATAAATAACACGGTGATTTGTTTACGAATGGGAAAAACCTAACGGCAAAAACCCCACCGGGTGATTTTCAGGTCACCACTCCCGAAATTCCACTATTATCACAACAAGCGGTTACAAGTAAAGGAATCCCAGTACCTTATACCAACCTACAGTTGAAGCCTTACCCAAATACCCAATTGGACTTGTTCTGTAGTGACAATTTCCCCTTTTGATGCACGGCTCCCAAGTACGTGACTAACCAATGCGTGGATTCCAGTACGCGACTTCAATCACCAACTAGAGAAGGTTGTTGGCTGCAAAGTTTTTCAGTTCATCCCAACGATGAAGATCAAGAAGATGCTTGGTCACAAAACC
Organism: Notholithocarpus densiflorus; assembly: GCA_030021035.2. Taxonomy (NCBI): domain Eukaryota; kingdom Viridiplantae; phylum Streptophyta; class Magnoliopsida; order Fagales; family Fagaceae; genus Notholithocarpus; species Notholithocarpus densiflorus. The sequence goes on along the minus strand of JARYZH020000164.1, from coordinate 921,640 downwards.
CAATGGTGTACATACACAGCAACTTCTTCATAAGAATGATGAACTTGGGCAAATTTGGTCTCCGGTCACAATTTGCTTGAACAAACTTTGCTCAACATTTGTGCAACTTGTGTACTCTTTGACGGCCCTTAAACTAATCCTTATATATGTCTAGGGTTAGAAGAAAAGAAAGCCCAAACACATAATCCCAGATTAGAGTCAAAATAGAACTGGAATTATGTTTTTCATAAAGCTCGACAGATACCTGTCTGTCGAGGTACTGTCGAGCAGCTGTCGAGCCACGGGGCTGAAACAGCTTCTTAAGCTCGATGGATAGCTAGCTGTCGAGATTTAATGAAAAACACTTCTTCAGCTTGAATCTTGGACAAACTTGTATGTCTTCAACACTTGATCTTGAAACACAGTTTCTTGAAGTATTAAACACATCCTAGATCTACCAAAATACAAGTAAAGTGCGTTTTATCAAATGATAAGCCAATTACATAAAATAGTGACATATGTTCCTAACAAGTGAATCACATATGTCCTAACAATCTCCCCCTTTGGCAATCCGTGACAAAACCACAACAAACAAATGAACATATGAGAGAAGTTATAAATCACTCAACTCATATTCACTTGATGAATACAATAAAATCTATCCTAACACAAACTCTTGAAAAACTTTGCAAGAAGAGAGTTTATGGCAAGTAGACTTTGACAACCTGTATTTCTGAAACACTTTTAAACAAAACTCATCAAAGCATCTTTGTGTGAAACAGAAATAATAGATTGCATACATGAATAAGAAGCATGTGCATAAGGAGAGAAAAGAAATAACACATGGGGGTAGGTGAAAGAAACATACATCAACATATAAAGAAGATAAGTACAATGTATGTCAATAATGGTCACAAGACCTAAGGTACAAGAATAATGTATCACAAAAGGAGAAAAAAAAAGATACATGTGATCCTCACTACATCCCTCAAAAATAATATCAACACTCCCCCTAACAAAATGTCCTATACTAACTCTCCCCCTAAGAATGACTACTCTCATATCCAAAACTACTCCCTCTTTTTGTCACAAGTAACAAAGGGTAAGAGGGTTAAGTAGACATCTCATCGGTAGAGCTAGCATCTTCATCAGCATCATCAGAAGCATCATCGTCATCACCATCATTATCAGCCTCATCCTCAGAATCAGAAGCTACTGGAGGAGGTGGTGGAGGAGAAGCCTCAGAAGCATAACCACCCATGGTCGCCTGTCGTCTTGCAATACGACTAACACAAACGTTCACCTGATACAACTCCATAGAAAGTGTATCAAGGCGAGCATCCATGCGCTGCAGCTGCGCCATGATGTCTCCGAGTGACACATCGCTCATAGAAGAGGAAGGTGCGGATGTGGATGGAGCAGATCGAGTTGGAGCTGAACGGGAGGGAGAAGTTGTTGAATCCGACTGTTGAGACCGAAACTACGCCTCGCTACGTTTAACGGTAGCGTAGTCTATGGCACACATGACAGAAAAATGGTCGGAAGAGGGAAAAGGAATAGAAAAATGGCATAGAATCCGCATGATAGCTGAAGGGAAAATGAGCTTATCACGGGTAGCCATATCCCTATACACATCTAAGATAGAAAGAATGAAATGTGAAGGAAAATTTATAGTGAGGTGCTCTAATAAAGAAAGCAAAAATCGAGCACGAGGCTCTGTGATAGAGTTGTAGTGAGAGAGTGGGTGTAAAACAAATGTCATCACCATGTTCATGAATCTAGGACCTTTAGAAAAGGCCTTACATGGTGTAAACTGACGATTACCCCAATCTGCGGGATGCTCACAGAAAGCGAAAATCATCTTGTCTTTGGACACAGTCCTCAGACGCTCACAATCGGGACAGTCAGGATGCTCTACCCTCGGAACATGAAGCACATCTGCAACAAGCTGCGGTGTGACAACAATGCGTGTACCTCGAATGTGAGTAGAAAAGAGAGGTACTGAAAAATTGAAACCATGCATGTTGGAGTAAAACTCCTGAATCAGCACGGTCGGACAAGTGACCGGGATGTCACACAGTGACCCCCAACCCCGACTGTGAATGACATCGGGTAGGTCAGTGTCGGCGAAGTCCGCCAAAATGACTCGGCGTTCTGAATGAACACCTTATCGAGAAAAGTTCTCCAAAAAGTCTTTTCGGGCATCCTCATCACGGAACCGGATATGAGAAGGAGTAGGATCAGAGGAAGACGATGTCCTAGAACGTAAAGGGTTCTAGGACGAAGCTGACTTACGCTTAGGTGCCATAGACACGACTAACGTAAACAGAAGGAGAGGGAGAGAAAGAAAAACAATCAGAAAAGCTCCAAAGCAGTTCAAATATAACAAGTATATTGAAAAGAGAGTATGCATGCATAGGGAATGCATGAACATGTGATATGCAAAAAAAATTGCATCATGGGCTCAGCCCAATCCAATCCTACTAGCACACAATCAATTTGCACACATCTAAATGCATGATAATATTGTTATTATGCTAATATGATGCAATGCATGAGATTTTACACTCATTTAAGTAAAAACCCATCCCAAAATTTCAACAATAACTCAACAATTTTGAAAAACGCCAAAATTTTTCAAAAACCCCAAAACCTAGGTTTCAAAACATGAAATGCATGTAAATAAGGGAAACAAGAAAAACTTGTAAAAGCTTGAAGAAACCTTGAGGAAGAAGTTTGGAGTGAGTGAGAGAGGTTTGGGAGGTGAGAAGATAAATCTATCAAGAGAGAGATCGAGAGAAATGAAGTCTGGATCGCACAAAACCTATATATAGTTCCTTAGTAATTCTCGACAAATAGAGGTGTCAAGACATCTGTCGAGGAAGGTGTCGAGAAAAACAACGTCTACAGATACAACTATCGAGGATCTGTCGAGGGACACATCAACAAAAGGCAAATAGAAGCTCGATCAATCCACAAGCTGTCGAGAAGCTATCGAGGATCCAAGAGATTTCTCGTTCGATCCACCAGCTGTCGAGGATCTGTCGAGATTGCAATAAGAAAATACCTTAAGATCTCGACAGATAGCCAAGTGTCGAGGAGGTATCTAGGAGGTGTTGAGATTGCTTAAAACCGTTTTTCAAGAAGGGAAAAACACAGATATGAATGCAATCAAGCATGCAACTCAACCAATGATCCAATCAACATATTAGACTCTCAAAATCATCTTTCAACAACAATTTTAAGCACATGGATCCCAAAAACACACACTAAACAAGTCTAACCAATTTTATATTTCAAAAACAAGTCAAGACAGTTTAGTGAGCATACATTAACACATGTAAAACTTGTGATGGCCAAATCACATTGTACCTACACATGTATCAGAAGTAGTAAAGAATATTGAGTGTTATGTGTGAAAAACATCACAAGATTGCATAAGTGTATACATGTTATGATGATTTTAGATATGAGAAAATCACTTTAACTCACACACAATCATAACTGTTTGATGGGGACTATCACCTTCGAGGTACATCCTATAACTCCCACTTCTCCTAGAATACACGCTTACAATCATATATAAAGCATTTTGATCTTTTTGCTTTTTAATTTTCTTTGCATATTTTCTTTTTAAGCAAATCATGCATGGGCATATAAGAAAGAGAAAAGAAATACCCAATTATGTTAAGCACTTGACATTCCAATTTTGCTATGCCTGAGCACACAAATGTCATTCATGATTGGCGGGCAACAGTGGTGAGATGGTTATTTATGCCTTTCTCTTAGGAATTTCTAGTCTTTCCCATAAAAAAAAATGATACGATTGTTAAGTACAAGGGATAACTTAATCTTACTTATCACAAACAAGAGCCACAAAGCTCACTTGCTTAGTTGTGCATAGAGATGCTCATCTAAGCTACAAAAGATACAAAGTTTAGAAAACTTTGTTTCAATGGCCATCGAAGGTACACAAGTACCAATGTACACAAAACACACACTGTTTTTGTATTTTTTTGATTTTTCAATTTTTTTTTAAATTTTTATATGAAAACAAAACAAAGAAAAACTGGAAAAAAAAAAAAAAAAAAAAAAAAAAAAAAAAAAACCAAACAAAAACATGTTAAACAATGCAAAGTATAAAAACTAGACTGACTCAAAACTTGAAAGCAAAACACACAAGTAATGCACACATAAAAACAAGAAGAGAGAAAGAGAAAAGTGATAAAATCACTTGGAGCCCTTTTCCTTCCACACCCTAGAAGAACCTTTCCTTTGATTAAACCCTTGAACCGGCGGTGAGAGGGAAGAATTGAAACCGTTCAAGTTCGAAAGGAACATGAGGGCTTTGAGAAGATCTCCAAGGGGAGCAAGAGAGGATTGAAGCTGATGATAGCTTCCAGATGCTATCATGCCGTTGCTTTGTTGAGTAGCAAGCCACTTATAGCAATTTGGTCGAGTATGACCGGCAACTCCACAATGATGACAGAGATGCTGCTTCTTTTGTTTAGGCTTTTGAGAGTTAGCCATCTTAGCTCTAGGGTTCTTAGCTTCCTTCTTATCTTGCTTAGGGGGTGCTCCTAAGATAGATTTACCTTTGTCTAAGTTCTCACTAGCTAAATCAGTTTTAACATCATTGTTTTCATTTTCAACATTATTACTTGGAGGAACAAAAACAGTAGTACTAGTAGAAGCAATATTAGAGGAAGAGAGACTATACCCCAAACCTGTTCGATCAGAAGCAGATTTTTGAAAATTGAGCATCTCATCAAGCTTTGCACTTGAAGTCCTCTCCAATTGAGCTCTGACTTGAAACAGCTCCGCTTTAAGCTTCTTGGTCTTCTTAGCCAAGAAATTGTTCTCGAACCTCAGTGCTCTAATAGTCTGATTAGTTTCATCAAACTTTGTGGAAAGCTCTTCACGATCAAGTTCCACATCACTGAGCTTCTTGGTGGCCAGCCTATAAAGTTTCTCATGCTTCTCAGAAAGCTTGTACAGTTTCTCATAAGCTGTATGGATATCATCTTGATCATCCATCTTCTCAAACTTAGCATTCACCAATTCTTCTTCTTCATCCACATCTTCAACAATCCCCTTAGTAGGATTGACAATAGTAGTAAAGGCATTTAGGATTCCGTCATCCTCATTGTCGGAATCATCCTCAGGCTCGATGTCGCTCAATGTAGCAGCAAGTGCCTTGCTTTTCCCAATAGTCTTGAGATATGTGGGGCACTCTTGTTTCATGTGACCAAAGCCTTGACACCCAAAGCACGTAGGTCCTGCGGGAACAGTGTACTGACCGCCATCTCGTGCATCCTTCTTCCCTTTGTCTTGGCTCTTGAACTGAAAAGAATTGAATTGCCTACGGTCCTTGTCGAAACCCTTCCCATTGGCATTCTTCATGACCTTTTTGAATTGCCTGGTGATGTAGAATTTCATCTTAGAATCTTCATCGTCTGAAGACTCATCCGTGTCACTGCTCTTGGCCTTCAAAGCCAGGATCTTGCTCTTACCCGACTTGTCAATCTTAGTCAACCCTAGCTCGTAGGTCTACAGATTACCAACCAGCTCTGTCAAAGGAATCTTGTCAATATCCTTTGATTCCTCTATAGTGGTGATCTTGGCATGAAATCTCTCAGGTAGAGATCTGAGCACCTTTCTTACAATCTTGGGTTCAGGAATGGTTTCCCCAAGATTGAAAGCTGAGTTCACTATGTCCTTGAGCTTGGCATAGAACTCATCAAACGACTCATCATCCTCCATCTTGATCTCTTCAAAGCTTGTAGTGAGCCTCTGAAGTTTTGAATCCTTAACAGCCTTTGTTCCCTCATAGGTTGTCTGGAGGATGGTCCATGCTTCCTTAGCAGTTTCAGTGGAGGATACCTTCTTGAACTCCTCATTGGTGACCGCACTGAATAAGGCATTCAATGCCCTGCTGTTGAAGTTTGCCGCCTTGATCTTCGCATCATCCCAATCGACCGGCGCTTCTGTAGGCTTGGTCCAGCCTATCTCCACAGCTTGCCACACTTTCTCATCTAGAGACTGCAAGAAAGCTCTCATGTGTACTTTCCAGTATGCATAGTTAGTGCCATAAAAAAAAGGAGGTATAATTAGAGACTGTCCTCTATCAATGACAAACAGGGGTCAATGGATCAACACAGCAAAGATTAAACCCTAATTAGAGTGTGTCTGCTCTTATACCACTTGATAGACCAAAAACGAATTGATCCCTTGTGATTAATTAATTGATTAATTAGCCAAGATTATTAATTAATCAAATTAACATGCAAACGCGTGGTAGCACAAACAAATCACCAATAAACTAATTATGCAGCGGAAAATAAATAACACGATGATTTGTTTACGAATGGGGAAAACCTAACGGCAAAAACCCTACCGGGTGATTTTCAGGTCACCACTCCTGAAATTCCACTATTATCACAACAAGTGGTTACAAGTAAAGGAATCTCAGTACCTTATACCAACCTACAGTTGAACCCTTACCCCAATACCAAATTGGACTTGTTCTGTAGTGACAATTTCCCCTTTTGATGCACGGCTCCCAAGTACGTGACTAACCAATGCGCAGATCCCAGTACGCGACTTCAATCACCAACTAGAGAAGGTTGTTGGCTGCAAAGTTCTTCAGTTTATCCCAACGATGAAGATCAAGAAGATGCTTGGTCACAAAACCCAACGGTGTACATACACAGCAACTTCTTCACAAGAATGATGAACTTGGGCAAATTCTATCTTCGGTCACAATTTTCTTGAACAAACTTTGCTCAACACTTGTGTAACTTGTGTACTCTTTAACGGCCCTTAAAGTAATCCTTTTATATGTCTAGGGTTGGAAGAAAAGAAAGCCCAAACACATAATTCCGGATTAGAGTCAAAACAGAACTGGAATTATGTTTTTCATAACACTCGACAGATACTTGTCTGTCAAGGTGCTATCGAGCAGCTGTCGAGCCACGGGGCTGAAACAGCTTCTTAAGCTCGATGGATAGCTAGCTGTCGAGATTTAATGAACAACACTTCTTCAGCTTGAATCTTGGACAAACTTGTATGTCTTCAACACTTGATCTTGAAACACAGTTTCTTGAAGTATTAAACACATCCTAGATCTACCCAAATACAAGTAAAGTGCGTTTTGTCAAAGGATAAGCCAATTACATAAAATAGTGACATATGTTCCTAACAAGGGAATCACATATGTCCTAACACTATTGGTTCATATCCAATTCTTGTAATGAAATAGAGCATTGAGGGTTTTTCCATTAAATAGGTTTAAGGCTTGTAGAATAAATGGTCACACATTTGACAATTTCACTAAAAAGTATTAAGGGAATTCTTACATTTTAAAATAGCTTAAAGGCTAGAGTTAATAAAAACTATTAATTGACATAATTTTTTTAAAATCTTTTAATATTTATAACTATTAAACAATTTTTAAGATATAAAATAGAAGTGGTCCCCTCAAGCAAAAATTCCTAATTTCACCGCTACATGCCAATAATAATCAATTGGAGCATAAATATCTCTCCTCCTATGTTTGAAATTTCTTCCTAGGAATACGATGGATTGGAATATTGCAGGCAATGAAAATGTAGTATAATCAATGTGGGACTTGAGAGACCCGTCAATCCCTCATACACGTCTTGTAGAATTAGAACACGACCCCTTGTATGTGAGACCATTTTTAGTCACAAGGGTCAAGGGCCAGCTGTGAACTTTACCTCGTTCATTCTCATATAGTTAGTAAGGTGACCTTATGTAATCTGACAATGGTAGATCAGATTATTCTTACACATAAATGCCAAATAAATATATATGTACCATAACTATTTTTATAAATCTAAGAGACGTCAATATCATACAAAATTTCATAATACAGGGAAGTCGTACACTATATGAGTGATGGATACTTTCTATTCACTTTTTATATAAAATCACCACTTGTTTTTACAACTTACAATCAACCACTTTAACAAGTTATAAAAATTGGTGTTAACCTCACATTTGGTATATTTGACTTTTAAAATTGAGCAGGATTACAAGCTTTAGAAAATATTGAACGAGGTAGGATAGGAAGGCTCATCCACTTTGTTTTATTTATCAAATGTCCCTTGTAAATAGAAGAAAAAAAAATCACTATAATCCTTCTAGTCCTCCTAATCCAAAAAATTAGGTATGATGTGTACCACATTGCTCGAGTTCCCAAGTGATTTGTTCTTCGCTACCATCTTAATTATACATGTGCTTTAATTTGAGCACTTAAGCAGTGAAATCAAACCCTCTGTTTTGACAGAACAGCACCCAATATATTAGGGATGAAATTAGCTCTAAAATACTACGATTAGTATCATGTAGTCTATATTATTTTTTTATTTTTTGAACATCACGTAGTTTTGAGTCACTATGCTTTGAAAATAAAATTCACCTCTTATATAGAATCTTTTGTTATTTTCAATAAAAATATTCAGAATTCAAATATTTTATTTCTCTTTGTAACTATAAAATAAAAAATATAAAAAAAATCCTTATAGTGCAATTAATTAAGGATTCAATCAAATTCTTTATACTAAGCATGCTTAAAGTCCTACGCCATTAGTTTTTTTTTAAGGGGGAAAAAATAATAAATGTGCTTAGCATTTGTTTAGCATTAGTTGTTTTTGGAAGAAGTAACGGGGTTATGTTTTCAAAAAATTGGACCTCTCTTAGAAAAGTTAATGCGTTTTTTATTCAAAACCATAACTAAGTGATAATTGCTTTATAATTGGAAAGTCCTAACAGGCCTATTTAGCTCACGTTAAGTATTTTAAGATGGTCAGTTTTCATAAGACATTCTCTCCTCTTCCGGTGCGTGTTAAAATACTTAGGACCCGTTTTGGATGGAGGGGAGAAAAAGGGAGAGTGGAGGAAAGTAGAGTAGAGTTAGCTAAAAATAGTCTAATTTTGGGCTAAATTTACTCTACTCTACTCCCCCTCCCTTCCCCTCAATCCAAACGGACCATAGTATTCTATTAAAAAAAAAAAAAAGTTCACATTAAGTAAACTCAAATATGAAAGTCTATTCTTATTAAAAAAATTCTAAATGATAATTGCTTTATAATTGAAGCATTATCTTTTTTTCCTTGCTACGTTAGAAATTTCTTCATAGGAATATGATGGATTGGATTCATTGGAATATCATTGACAATGAATATGTGGATACTGGAGACCCTTCAATCCGTCGTGCACGTCTTATGGAATTATAACACGACTCACTGTATGTGGGATTATTTTTAACAGTGACTATGTGAGAGACAAATTGCTTTGGGTTGTCTATACCTTGACAGTGACCCATGTAATTTGACAAGGGCTGATCAGAAGTCCAACAATCTCTTGCAATTCAATCAAAACTCTCCTAGAAACTTAAGCCCCATTTGGTAACGGTGTTTAAACGAAAAATGTTGTTTAAACACCACAATTCGTATTTTTTACACACTTTTCAACAACACGTATTTCCATACACTTGCTTTAAAGATTTCACTTTTATTTATTTATTTATTATTTGTAAGAGTTAAGTGATCAAGTATCTCGTCCATCTAATCTTAGCACTTGGATTCGAGATGTGGAAAATATTAGTACCAGAGTTAACAAAATTATTTAGAGCGGGAGTTTAACTCAACGTGGTAGAAAGTGAATTGTTCCCACTATTCCACCTTTTCTTAATCAGCAAAGGAAAAAAAATAATAACAATAACTCTATTACACATAAAAACCAAATAAATCGTATGTACAATAAATATATTTTTCAATAAATTTAAGACCCACCCAATTTGCAATCTCACACAATTTTACCACATGATGAAATGATCTACTATAAGTGATCCGTCACTTTTTATAACATTAAGATGAATGACCACGTTTTTTCTATAATTTTTAATCCCCCACTTCAACAAATTATAAAGTTACTTGCTAAAAGAAAATTCAGTGGAACATAGTATTTCGTGCATTTGACTTCTAAGTTTTAAAATTGATTTGGGTTAGAAGCTTTGGAAAATATTGATGGACAAAGTTTCTTTCCAAATTAGTTTAAAGAAAAATGCTTTAAATTGATTCTCATTAAAAAATTAATATGACTGCATATTTTGAAAATCTAACAATTAGATTAAATGTTCTTTATATTCTTAACATGCATATCAAATTTAATATTATTTACTATTTAATCCATGAACTTATTTTTTATGCATAGTTTAAAACTACAAAAATATGAATTTTAGATATTTTCTTAAATGATATAGCTATCGATATTTGATATAATAAGAAAATTCAATCTAATGGTAAATTTATCATAATTCACTTTTAATAAATAATAAAAAAAATAGGAAGACTCTGAAAATAACATTTGTCCAATATTGAATGAGGTCAATAGGGGAAGTTTCCTCCCTTCTGTTTAATTGTCAAATGTCCCTTATTAAGTTGAGGGGAAAAAAAGAAAATAGGAAAGAAAAAAAAAAGATATTTCAATAATCCCTCAAGTCCCTGTAGCCAGTTTCTTCTTCCCTAACTTATTCTAAATATGTGCTTTTCCCTGAGTACCTAAGTTGTGAAATCAAACTCAGTCTGTCTTCACACACACACACACACACAAAAAAACACACCCAATTGTACCACTTAGTAAAGACAAAAACTGTGGATTGAATAATGAATGTGGCCATGTGTGACTTGCGAGACTTGTCAATCCGTCAAGCTCATCACAAAGTGTCACAGGGTCAAATTTAATTAATAGAGCTCCTTAGTCCTAACACAAAGGAACGTTGAATGTGGCCATGTAAAACAAAACCTCTTGATCGTGGGACCATTTTTAATTAGAAATTTACAATGTGCTTGGAAAGGCTGGAGGAGAGAGGAAGCGAAGACAAAATGAGAAGATATGTAGTCCTTTCCTCTGTTTGGTTACCATGGAAGAAATAAATAAAAATGAAAGAAATCATTTTCCTTGGGCCCACATATTTGCAATCCGCCCAAATTGGATGGATTTGAAGGGAGAGAATGGTTTTTAAATAAGGGGGCACACATACATAACATAATATGACAAGAAGTTACATATTTACCCATAACTTTTATACATTTTTTACATTTATATGGGCATAAAAGTATAAAAAATATATATTTATATTTATATTTTCTTTTCATTTCTTTCTCATTGCAATCCAAACAAAGGAAAAAGAAATACATCATTCTCTTTTCTTTTCCCCTTCCTATTTCCAAACATACACAGGAGAATTGATTTCTTTTCTTTTCTTTCTCATTCCCTTGCTATTAGTCATTTCTTTTCTCTTCTCTTCTCTTCTCTTCCCTCTTTTCTCTTTATTATTTTGGAAAAAATTTCTATTCCTAACTCTAGTTAATGCTAACAATACACCTTTTCCCACACCTAAATCTAGAATGTTTATGTGTCAATTATTGATTGAATTTTAACACCTTCACATGGGTGATGGGTTGACTACAAATTTTTTAAAAAACTAAAATCTCTTATTGACGGAAAAATTATTGTGCACCATACAAATGAGATTTAATTTTGAAGTAGGACCCACATACCAGTGATACATGGGTCTCATACTTACTCATTGCGCTTTTCCAAGTAATTGTATTGGGCAGTTCATGACAGTGACAAGGGTCACTTGCATGTGGAGTGTGGACCTTGGTTACGAAGTCTAGCAATCTTTTAATTCACTCAATATCTATCTTAGACATAAAAATCAAATAAATATAAATAATGTTAGAGATACAATTTTTTTTACAAAAAATTATAAAAATTGCTAATGTAATGACTAATTATTGGTAAAGGAAAAAGTGATATTAATAGTAGATCTAGATGAAAACCAATAAGAAATTGGTCACATTAACATTTTGTAGAAATATTGTAAAATAGTTTGTAGCTGTAGCATTACTCAATAAATATATCCCATGCAAAAATTTCATTTATTTTAATATAAAAATTTATTTCTTTTTAGGCCATTTTTCAAAAACATTCACATAATAATATATATATTTTTATTTTATTAAAATTTTTAAAAAAATTTCATTGTTTCTCTTTTATTTCGTACATCCATCAAACAGCATTCCACAATTGAAAATTAAAACCTTATCAACACCAATATTCTTAAACAATGACGTGGGTTTTGGTCTTTTGGGTGAAGATTACGATTTTATTAATCTAAAAAAAAAAAAAAAAAAGAATTGTCCTTGCTGATAATAATCAATTGATGCATTAATTTTTTTTTCCCCGCTATGTTAAAAATTTCTTCATAGGAATACGATGGATTGGAATATAGTTGGCAATGGAAATTTAGAAAAAATGAATGTGGTCATGTAGAGACTGGAGACCCGTTAACCGTCATGCACGTCTTGTAGAATTAGAACTAGATGTGACTATGTGAGCAACAAATTTCTAATATATACATGTTAGAAATTTTGTTTATTTAAAACCAAATCTTCTGGCTTTTTGAAATACATAATTGGTATTTAATTTTTTGTATTCAAAAAAAAAAAATCATTTGCCTCAATATTCATATACCGGTCATGAAAATTCCTCAATAATAATTTTTCTGTAGATTAAATATATTTATTTTTTCACGTGTAGTTTTGGTATGTTATAATTACATCATTTTGAGTTTAAATTGTACTCTACAAATATATCAACATCGAGCCTGGGAAGAAAGTTCAAATAAAATGCTACATATGTAATGTTATTAGTCCAAATTAAGTATTTAAAGATTAAGGGATAAATAACTACATTTTATGTATGTAAATGGTTTTAGCCAGAAAAAAAAAAAAAAAAACGTAAATGGTATTATTTATATATTTATTTTTTTGAGAATCATGTAAATGGTAATTTAATGGACGGGAGCACTGGTTTGTTGACTTGACTGCAAAAGGAAATGGAAACTTGAATAAAACGCACTAGCTTAGGATACTTTTTAGAAATTTCGAAGTAGTGACATAAAACATACATACCTTTTAGAAATTTGGAAGTAGTGAGTCGGTGACTTAAATATATATATACTAAAATAAATAAATAAACGCACCAACTCCGACAATCTCCTTTGTTCTTTGTCTGCCTTTTCCTTCTCTCTTCCACTGTAATCTCATCATTCTATGCTAATCTCACTCTTATCTTTATTCTTCTTCTTCTTCCCTTCCTTTGCAGCTGAACTCCAACCCAATTTTCATTTTCAACCTCACTCGCTTTCACCTTCCAAGATTGGCCCGTCAACAGCGTTTCAGTTTACGTACGCACCGAAATATCTCTCTCTCTTTTTTTTTGTTCTGGTTATCTTAATTTGGTGGTTTGTTTTTTTACAGTGAAAGTGACTGAACATTTTGGTCATTGATCCAATTGCTTCCATTTCCTTCGATGGCGACTCAAACAGCCTCCTCCTCTACTTGGAAATATGATGTGTTTCTGAGTTTTTGCGGTGTTGACACCCGTAAGAATTTCACAGACCATCTTTATACAGCTTTGAAACAAAAAGGTATTGTAACCTTCAGGGATGATGAGAAACTTGAGCGTGGAAAATATATTTCTACAGAGCTCTTAAAAGCAATAGAAGAGTCCAAGTATGCAATCATTGTTCTCTCAAGAAACTATGCTTCTTCAAGGTGGTGCTTGATTGAACTGGCAAAGATTGTC
>JARYZH020000164.1:600000-905154 GCA_030021035.2 Notholithocarpus densiflorus | reverse complement strand
AAGAAAAAGAAAAAAGAAGAGGGAAATAGAAATCCAAGAAATGTACAACAAAGGACTTAATAAAATTTGGCACACTCCCCTACTCAAAAAAAAAAAAAAAGCACACTCCCAACTCATAGAACTGTTATAGCCACTGGTTTGTTGACTTGACTGCAAAAGGAAATATTTTACTTGACTTCTAAAGGAACCACAAAGGCATAAAGGCATGTCTCTTTTACTAGTTGAACCAGAAAAACTCAGTTTGGTCCCTGTATATTACATACTTAAGAAACTATAAGCTCAAATTGAACAAACAACACCATGAACTTGGTAATTGCATTCAACAAGTCATTTGTCTGAGCATAGGAAGCGCATGTATTCTACTTTTCGAAGTAGATTTCTCGCAGTCATATCATGTTGACCACCTGGTTGCACTTGTTACTTATAACACAACTTACAATCTGGGATTGTGTTCAAATCAAAGGGTTTTGACACAATTATTAAACAAGTCTTTTTTTTTTTTTTTTTTTTTTCATATTTGCCTAAAATATTCTTGTGGCTGACGGTATTTTCTTGCTATTCCTAATTTTATTAGTGGAGGGAGGTATTTGATTACATAGGCCAATCCAAACATGGTCCTTGTTTTGTTTAAGAAGAAAAACATGGTCTATTTATTTATAAACATATTATCTCCATACAACCACTATTTCATAATAAAATTAATTAAAATATTAATAATATAAAATCTAAAAGTTCTTACTGAACTCAATGAAGTTCCATCCAAATTTAGATATACAAAATATGAGAAAAATAAAATAACATTAGAGTTTTTTTCTTTGTTTTGGGTAAAATGGTTAGGGCAAAGGTGGAACCAACATCAGACCATGGATTTTGGAATATTATATATTAATAGCTAATATTTGAAATATTTTGTTAAACAATTTCATATGTTGAAATCCTCCCCCCCCCCCCCCCCCAAAAACAAAAACCCAATAATTAAAGTAGCTACCAAGCCCATATTTATTTTTTCGGTCACCACACAAGTCCCTTTTTCTAACAAAACAAAAAGAGATCCACCATTAAAAAAAAAAAAACCTGCTAAAAATCATTTAATGTATAATAACTATGGCCTTGCTTGGTAGGGTGGTTAAACAACTCATTTTCAGTTTTTAAACAACATTACACGTATTTTTATACACTTTTTTATCCACACGTATTTCAAAAAAATACAAATATTACTTAAACTCATCTACCAAACAGGCCATTTGGTATGACACTTTGTTGCTTACTTATTTGGGATCCAAAAAATTAGAATTCTGGTGCCATGTTGTCTAGCTCCACCTAAAGAATGCTTGGGTGTTTTTTTGGTCAAAGGTAAGATGATTTTACAATTGAGTATCATTATTCAAGATACACGAGTCTTTTTAGAACTGATGATATTTTCTTGAAAGTAAACAAATTTATGATCCACATAAATTCACAAAATCATGAAAAACTAATATTGAAAATGAAAATTAACCATTATAAGCATAAGTTCAACATTGGGACTTTAAAAAAAATTTAAATGTTTTTGAATTATGCCAACAATTAGTAACGACTAGAAAATCGATTGCCTATTAATTTGTTTATAGAGTGATTCTACTTATATACTATTCTAGTTTCTATTACAATTATGGAATATTACCTTTCATTCGGGACATCCTACTTCTCTCAAGTTCATAATATTGCACAGATATCCTCTTCATTTAGAGGAGTTTATGGTGTGCTTTTTTATTAGAACCTCATTCATTTTAATTTTCTTGTGTGTGTGTTTATTTCTCCCAAAAAAAAAGGCAATGTGCTTTTTTGCAAAGTTTCTACATAATTAAATACTTTTAGGTTGCCAAGAGCATTGTATATTAACTGGCATAATATATTATATAATAAAAGTTGAGCTTAGAAGCGGTGGTTGCACAAGAAGCGGTGGTTGCGCAAAGTGGCTTCACCAAATTGTAGAAATTTTTTTAGATTCTTAGCTTTTAAAAGTATATATATAATTTTTCTTCTTCTATAATTTCTAAGTTGATAAAAATCTTAATTTTCTTCATCTAATCCATTTAATCCTTATTTTTTTTATGTGTAGTGTACTATAAAAAAAAAAAAAACAACTTTCTTATTTTTTTTTAATACTACACTACAAGTAAAAAAAGAAAGCATTTATATAAAAAAAAGAATGTCTAATGCATCTTTTTGTAACGTAATAGATTTAATCTTTTTTGTTCTTATCTACTTCTTCTATAATTTTTAAAGTAATAAAAATCTTAATTTAATTATAATACAAAATTTTCATCTAATCTATATAATCCTTATTTTTTTACGTGTAGTGTATTATATAAAAAGCAACAATTTTCTTATTTTTTAATTACTACACTACATGTATAAAAAAACATTTATATATAAATAAATAAAAAAGGTCTAATAAACCCTATGTAAAAAAAAAAAAAAAGCAGCGGCAGTTTTTTTATACAAAGTAACTATAATTTTGAAATTGTTTAATTCACATATTATGTTATTTTGGTAAATCTATAGATGTTATTTTCTACGAGTGTATGTCTTTGATACTTGCATACATATACTTTGCATCTTATTATGAGCTAAAAGCCTAAAACTTGCATTTCATGAATTTGGAGGGACAAATTTTTAAACTCTTTTAAGAAAGGTAGATTCATATGTTAGCTTGCTTTCTAAATCATGAGTTATTCTCTTTTGGTAAATAATTCTCATATATATATATATATATAAATATATATATATTCAAATTGTTAATTGTTCAATCTTATTAGGTTTAAGTAAAGAAAAGTCCGTAAAATATTTTTGCTATTAAAGGTTTAGCATGCTACAGTTTCGTTGTTGAAGTAGATTCTTTGTAGGACCCCGTATTACAAAATGACTGTAATCCATGCTGCATGCTATATCAGGTAACAACTGTATGTTAAGACAATCTAAAGCGTATCTCATTAAGTTATTTATTGTATCCAATATTACATTGAATTTTCATTAAGTTAAATAAAATTTTATACTGATTGTGTAGATTTTTTTCAACCATTTGAAAGTTCTAATTTTATTGCACATATTTTAGGTATAATATCTGCATAACCCATCATATAATTATTATGAAAATGGAGTTTATAAATTGGCACTAAATTATACACATGCATATAATTATTACAATAAAAAATTGAAAAATAAAATAATTCCCAGAAGTTTTTGTAATTTTTGCATTCAATTTAATTTTTTTTTTAATGTTTATGAATTTTGATTACTTATAATTTGTGAGTTTGGGGCTTTACACACACACGCACATGCATATAATTATTAAAATAAAAAATTGAAAAATAAAATTATTCCCAAAATTATTGGTAATTTTTGCATTTAATTTTAATTTTTTTAATGTTTATGAATTTTTTTTTGAGAAATATGTTTATGAATTTTGATTACTTATAATTTGTGAGTTTGGGGCTTTATATATATATATATATTTATATATCTATATATATATATATATATATATAGATAGATAGATAGATAAACAAACACACACATTGTGGTGGTGGTGGTTACCTAATGATGTACAATATATTTTATTCAAACACACTACATATATTATGTATTAGGATAATTAATTTGGAGTTTCAAGTTTCTCACTACTTAATTAGTAGAGTATTTCATAAATAAACCCCCCCTTTTTTTACATTCAATTCTAATTAAAATAATTTTTCATTTTTTATAATCTATATTTAACATCAAAATTTATTTTTTAATTTATATATGATTTTTTTATCAAACTATTTAATTTACATATGATTTTTTTATTAAGCCGTGTATTACATGGGCATAATATTAATTTTTAAATTTTTTTAACGGAGATGTTTAGAATTCAAATCTTCCTTCCTCAACTATCTAATTATAAAATAAATAGATAAATAAATAAAAACTATTAAGTTATGTTTGATTGGAAATTTTTAAATACAATTAAATTAGGGGTGGTTACAAATTAAATGTTTGGGTCATAAAGGGACGCAACAAAAATTTCACAAAAATTTAGGCATGCGAATCATGCGACCCCTTGGCTTTTCAAAAATGTCAATATTTTGAATTATGTGTAAATCTTACTTAATTCGCCCTTCATATTTAAAGTAAAAAATTATACAAACACCCATTTAATGTACTAATAATGTCTTTCTTTTTTCTTTTAATATTTATTACTTTTTAGTAGCATTTAAAACACGTGTTTCCAAAATATATATAATTAAGTGGATCTCTCTCTCTCTCTCTATATATATATTGATAAGCAGTGGATCTCTCTATTTATTTTTAAAAACATACTCCTTTTCATTTTTTATTTAAAGCATTAGGAATACATTAATGCATATAATTTTTTTTTTATTAAATGAGAGATCTAGGGTTCAAATCTCACATATACAAAAAATTGATTAGTTTCTTAGTTAATGATAAAGAACTATTATAATAGAGTGGATGTCCTGAGTTAAAATTTTATTGTATTTATCAAAAGAAGAAGAAAAGATGCTATAAATTTTATGGTTACAAATTTCGGACATGATCTACTTTGTCACCCATAAACAAAATAAAAATTTTCATTTAATTTTGTTATTATTATATTTCTCCAATATTCCATTGTATATTTTTTTTTCTTGATAAAAGGATTAAAAATCAAGTTAAATCATATAAAAGTGGGATTTATCATCTTATTTTTTTGAAAATAATTGATTTATATACATTTTATGTTATCTAAAAATATTATTATATTATGTTGGGTAATATTCCTTTATTTAACCAAAAACTATATTGATTTGAAATTTTTTAAAGAATAATGTGTATGTGTGTGTGTTAATTTCATAACTGATGGTTGGATGGTTGTTAATTTCAAAATTAAACTTTGTTGGTACTTTTCAACCATTCTTGACCAAGATAGCCATACATATATAGGGAAGTATTCACGGACTTAGCCCCCCAATTTTTTTTTTTTTTGGATAAAAAAATACTAGTATATATATAAGGACTAATTTTAGCAATTTAGTTCAATAAAATTACACTTGACCCTCTTAACAATATCATTAATTCTTTTAAAGGCCATAAAATTTTTTTCATGGATGTAAAATTTTAAAACAAAATTAACAAGCTCATAAAAATTAGCCCAACAACAAAACTACCAATAGCAAAGTTAAAAAAAAATTAAGCCCAATCAACCAATTTTACTCAAAACAAACAACTTGACCCTTCAAAAAATTTTAAATAAAATAATTTTGCCCTTACATAGCAGCAAATGCAAGCATCAAAGACTCACGCCAAATTTCCTTTTCATAAATGATTGCATTGTAAATTTTTAATGTATTAAGAAACAATAATTTTTTGTCATTTTCTTTGTTGACTCTGTTAACGGTTTGTTAATATTAAATGGATGCTCATTTGAAATTTTATAAAGTTTTTTTTTTTTTTTTTTTTTGTGTTTATACTTTTTTTCTTAACTCTAAGTCTTGGCTCTATCCCTGACCATACACATCTTCTTCTTTTTTTCTCTCTCTTTGGTATGTGACCACTACGTAGATCATATCCACCTAATGATTGCTATTTCTTTATTTTTTTGCCTCCAACTATGCTTTACTATTTTAGACTTTTCTGCATAACTACTGCGATAAGCAAGACAAAAGTTGTTTAGGCAAGCACTTAGGCTACAAGCCCTAATATGTTGTACAAGTTTTATTTAGTCTATTTGTTATGTATTTCAATTATTGTGGAATTAAAGTTCCTTTTCCTTATTGAATGAATCTAAATACATTTGTGGAAACTTTTATCTCTTTTTGATCGCTGCTAACTCTACAAACTTAATGTCTTATTTTCATTGCAGACATGAGTCAAAAGTTATTGAAGAGATGGTTGGAAAAATACTAGGTAAATTGACTTCTACATACTCAAATTTTCACAAGGATCTTGTTGGAATAAACTCTCGTATGGAGGAATTGGTGAATTTACTAGGCATGGGGTTGAGTGATGTTCGCTTTATAGGAATTTGGGGGATGGGTGGAATGGGTAAAACAACTTTAGCACAAGTTGTTTATGATAGATTTCGTGATTATTTTGAAGGAAGCAGCTTTCTTGCCAATGTTAGAGAAGAAAGTGGAAAACAAGGTCTAGTTTATTTACAAAAACGATTGCTTTTTGATATCTTGGTTGAAAAGAGTATTGATATTTTAGATGTTCAAAGGGGAATCAATGTGATATTGAAAAGATTATGTCATAAAAAGGTTCTTATCATTCTTGATGATGTGGATCAACTTGATCAATTGGAAGCATTAGTAGGAGAGCAAAGTTGGTTTGGTCAAGGAAGTAGAATTATTATTACAACCAGAAATCAGGATCTATTATTCAGACATGAAGTGGCTGAAGCTCAAATATACAAAGTTAAGGAATTAAACGATGATGAATCTCTTAAGCTCTTTAGTCAAAAAGCCTTCAACAAGAAAGACCACCCTCTAAAAGGTTATGTAGAGATGTCTCAAAAGTTTATAGATTATGCTCAAGGCCTTCCTTTAGCTCTTGAAGTTTTGGGTTCCTTCCTATGTCATAGAAGTCTAAATTTATGGGAAAGTGCCCTAGCTAAATTTAAAGAAAATCCTCCAAAAGATATTCTAGATGTGCTTCAAATAAGTTTTGATGGCCTAGACGAAAGAGAGAAAAACATATATTTAGATATTGCTTGTTTCTTCAATGGGAAGTACGAAGGTTATGTAACAAAAATACTACAAATTCTCTATGACAAGCCAGATATCGATATAGATGTTCTATTGAAAAAATCTCTTGTAAGCATATCAAGTGGATGCTTTCAGATGCATGATTTACTACAAGAATTAGGTAGGGCAATTGTTCATCGTGAATCTCCTGAAGAGGCTGGTAAACGCAGCAGGTTGTGGCATAGTGAGGATGTCCATCATGTACTAAAAGAAAATACAGTAAGTTGATCACACAAAATCTAAAACTTTTTTAATGGTATATATATGTATAAAGAATCAAATAGGATTTTGTTAATTGAGCAGTACACTTTTTTTTTTTTTTTTACCAGGGAACAAATTCAGTTAAAGGCATATTCCTTGAGTCACCTCCCATAAAAGAGAGACACTTGAATGTTGAAGCCTTCCTAAAGATGAAAAACTTGAGATTACTAAAAATCAGCAATGTGCACCTTCCTCAAGGCCTCAATTATCTTTCTAGTGAGTTGCGTTCAATTCATTGGGCTGGATATCCTTTAGAATCCTTGCCAACTAGTTTTGAGCCAGAAAAACTTGTTGAACTCATTATGCATAGCAGCCTCATCAAACAACCATGGAAAGGATTCAAGGTAAGATTTTCACAAATGCAAAGCATGTTTTTTTTTACATCGGTTATATTTATAAGGGTTTAATTTCTCTGTTTGATTGTTGTTTTTATAATAGAGTTGTGACGAGTTAAAACATATTGACTTGAGTCACTCGATAAACTTGATTGAGATCCCGGACTTGAGTGGAGTTCCAAATCTTGAGCAATTGATTCTTCAAGGTTGTACAACATTGCATAGGATTCATGAATCTCTTGGAAATCTCAAACGACTTATTCAATTGGATCTGGAAAATTGCAAATGCCTTGAAAGACTTCCACACAAGATCAACTTGGAATCACTTGAAATTTTTAATCTTTCTGGTTGCTCCAAATTGATTAAGTTTCCAAAGATTGTAGGAAATATGTCACATTTGTCAAAACTTTATTTGTGCAAGATTGCTATAAAAGCTCTACCATTACCATTGGAGCATTTAACTAGCCTTACTAAATTGAATCTAAGTGATTGCAAAGACCTTGATGAACTGCCAAAGAACTTGGGGAATATGAAAGGCCTTGAGAAACTATATGTGAGTAGAACTGCTATAAAAGAGCTACCTTCATCCATCATTCAACTATCTAATCTAAAAGGTCTTCTTTTGTGTGGTTGCACGAGTCTTCAATCATTGCCAGAGCTTCCCTTAAACCTGGGGCAATTGATTCTTCAAGGTTGTACAAGCCTATCTAAGATTCATGCATCTCTTGGAAATCTCAAACTACTCATTCGATTGGATTTGGATGGTTGCAAATGTCTCGAAAGCCTTCCTTACAAGATCAGCTTGGAAGCTCTTGAAACTTTTATTCTTTCTGGTTGTTCAAGACTAAAGAAGTTTCCAGAGGTTGTAGGAAATATGTCATGTTTGTCAAAACTTTCTTTGAATGAGACTGCTATAACAGGGCTACCATTATCAATTGAGCATTTAATTGGCCTTATTAAATTGGATCTAAGAGACTGCAAAAACCTTTCAAGTCTTCCGGATGGTTGTTATAGTTCAATGTCTCTAAAAAGTCTTAATTTATCTGGCTGCTCAAAACTTGTTAAATTGCCAGAGAATTTGGGGAATATCAAAACTCTAGAGGAGTTAGACGTGAGCAGAACTGCTATAACAGGGCTACCATTCATGCTAGAGCGTTCTTTAATTGGCTTATGCTCTTTGACCAAACTTGATCTAAGTTATTGCAATGTTCAGACAATTCCTAGTGTTCTTGGGTGCTTGTCATCTTTAAAACGTTTAAATCTGGGGGGAAATAATTTTGTTTCCCTTCCTGAAAGTATCATTCAACTATCTAATCTGATATGCCTTTCTTTGGGCGGTTGCACTCATCTTCAAACGTTGCCCGAGCTTCCATTAAATATTAGCTTTATTGATGCAACAGAGTGTACCTCACTGGAAACATTATCGTTAACACCAGAATACAATTTTCGGCCGGAATTTCGTTTTCTCAATTGCGACAAATTGATATATGAAGGTTGCGGTGACCTGTTTTCAACAATCCTAAGACGTCATATCATTAATCACCAGGTCTCTCTCTCTCTCTCTCTCTCTCTCTCTCTCTCTCACATGTGAAGTTCTAAGCTAAGCATCATGAATTGTATGTTTCAGAGTCAGCAAGAGCGTCCTCTTCATCATATGTGTCATGTCGTGATTCCTGGAAGTGAAATTCCGAAATGGTATAGCCACAAAAATGTGGGGGATTCAGTGAATCTGCAAGTTCCCTCGGATTTAGGTAACAAATTGATGGGAATCGCTATGTGCGCTGTTTTTGTATTCCGCGAGCATCATCCATTTTACAACCTTTGGTGTTCCGTTGATGGAGCTTCTGGAGGCTTTGGTTTTTTTGAGGAATTTGTTAATATTGAATCGTATCGGCTTTGGATGGGATATGTTCCCGTTAAATTCCATGCAGCGGGCTGGAATGAAAAATTGAATCAAGTCGACGCTAACAGATTCAGCCAGATTGAAGTTAAATTTGAACCCGGTCAAGGATTGGAGGTTGCAAAATGCGGGGCCCATTTGGTATACGATACAGACATTGAAGATCTAAACCAAACTAAGGCTGGGTCTAGCAACTGCATCATCACTCCTTATAATGAGGATGGTTTTGAAGATTCAGAAAAAGATATCAAAATTAAGCGAAGCAGTGATGACTCTGATGGGGAAGGGGCTGGACCTAGTAATGAGGAACCACCACACCTGAAGTGGATACGGCACCCTGATCTTGAATGGTTTGGGAATTTAAATTTATACACTCAAGGATGAGGTAATTCTGATTGTGAGAAGAGGAATCTCAATGAAAGTTATAGCTTTTATGGAATCTGCACTGCTGATCAACTTTTTTCTCTCTCATTTTTTGTAAGTCACCATCTTTTCTTCCTCTTACGTGAGATTGTTTGTAGTAGTGTATTTCTTTTTTTCTTTTTGAAAATTCATTGGCAATTCTTTTAGTTTGGTAATTTGTTTTCTAATTTCTGCTAGCTACCTCATACTGGATACGAAGAAGTATTTATTTGGACTTTAATGAAAAGGAGAAACTGTCACGTTACAATAGAACTAATGCAACTATTTTATCATTTAGAAGTCTGACAACTATTTTAAAACTTAAAGGACCCTTCTTTTCTCTTTTTTTTTTTTTTTTTTTTAACTTCACACCACACCACCCATTGTTTGGTTGATCAGAAAGCTGTGGAAATTTTCCTTTTTGGTATTTGTATTTTGTGATGAGTTTGTCCTTGAATTAGGTTTTGAAACAGTTGAATTAGAGTTTCCTGAGTCTGACTTGTTTTCTTATAACAAGCTTACAAAATATTCATTTATTTTCTGTTTTCCATTTAAACAATTTGATTTAAGGACAATTGTCTAGATTTCCTAATGTGTGTGTGTCTGTATGACAAGTTAGCTCTGTTGATTATTTTCTTTGGATTTGGAATAGCAATAGATGGCTGCTCTACCATCTATTGAATATCATTCATTGTGTTCTTGCTGGTCAAAATCAGATTATTGATGTACTTAGCAGTCCAGTATGAAACTTTTGCTTTATTTGTTTTTCTCTATTTTCTATGTCTTCTTTTTCAGTCTATGAGCATCAGCTATCATCCTTGACAATTTGGAATTAGAAACTTCTCATTGTCTTATTTGTCATTTAGGTGTCATATTTGTTCCTTCTAGGTGCACTGATTTGGCTGTCCACCATATTGCGAGATTATTTCTAGAGTGTTTGAGATGTGCAATTGCATCAAGCTTCAATTGCTGGCAGTTGCATAAGTGCAGTATGGCCTTTGTCACTTCATGGGTTCGTTATCTGATCATTTGGGTTTCATTTGTCGCTGATGATTGACAACAGAAAGAAATAAGCAAAATTGTAATGAAATAAAAACAGGGCCGGGCTGGTGAAGCTAGTGATGAGGAAGTTCTTTTTTGTTTTGATAGGTAATAACAAATTATGGAATTCAAATTAACTTTACAGTGTTCGTTGATTCCATGCTTAAAGATGGAAAACGAGTTGTAGAATAACTTTCCTCTGCTTGCACTGCTGCCTTTATTACTTTTCAACTCTTCATATCTAAAGCTCTTTGTATGTCATTCATCCCATAGTCTTCTGTCATAGATTTATAAAGATAGCACATTTATTTCCTCTTTCTTTGTGATTTGATTAAGATGTAACATTTCATGTGAAACTTCAGCATTATCACTACCCAATTTTTTTCTTTTCTTTTTCCAAAATTTCTGAGTTTAACAGTTTACAGAAATTTATACCAAAATTAGGCATTATATCCCTTTATTTAAATTTCTGTCAATCAAATATTCCAAATTTGCATACCTACATGATCTTGGACCAGGTGTTTATTTTTAGATGAATGAAAATATATAATTAAGAACCTCAGTTCAAGTTCACACATAACATACGCTGTAAGTAACAACAGAACAACTAGTCATAATACACAATTTGAAGCAGAACAAGGCTTTCATCAAACTAAAGAAGCACTTTCTAACTTTCCTAATGACATTATGACCCTTACTGGACATACATACAAAAAATGTTTTCACTTGGAAAACAGATAATGAATTTATTCAAACTAATACACAGATATCTCTTCATTCAAGTATTTGAAATTCCCTCTGCTTCCATCCTTACACCATTCCATTTCTCAACTTCTGCTCCTCACTTTGTCTTCCTCCTAGTTTTGCATTTCTCTGACTCCGCCAAATGGTAAACCACACCCCCAATGCTAACACATGAGGAAGCTTTGGAGCTTACCTTTAAATTTCAACCCCATTTTAATTTAATTTGTTTCAGGAGAGTCTATGAGGCATCTCTTCGTTACTTCCCTCACAATCTTTTTGACAAAATGCATTTAAAAAATAATGGTCTGGTTGTTTAACTTCTGCAGAATGCAAACAGAATATCCCCTTATTATCCCCACTATAACAATTTATCCCAAATGGATAATATTTTCTCATAAGCCAAGTGATGAGTCATGTCCTAGAAAGGCAGTAAAAAACCAAGTTAGCTTCCTGCCAATTAACCTCAGACTACCTCATTGAATTGGACTCAGGTTTCTTAGCAGGTATAAATGCTCCACATGGCAGAAGCCCAAATGGGATCTATCTACTTCTCGAATATCCACGAGAAGGAGAAGTTTGCTGTATAAAGCAGAATTAGACAAAAATTGAAAAAGCTCAGACATAGCTTTTTCCCTATTATACAATTGTAACTTTTCTGCAGACTACTTGCAACATCATATTGCTCTATAACCATGCAGTATAAAGAATATCATCAGGATTCCACCAATACACTGGAAACATTTTCCATTAAGACTACTTGCAACATCATATGCTACTCTGTGTGAATATCATCAGGATTCCATCAATTACACTCTTGATCCTTGCCTCCTGTATTGTTCCAAATCTTTGGTTTTACAGCTTTTGTTCCTGTCATAGCGATTTAATTTTATAAGGAAAAAAAAAAAAAAAAAGAAAAAAAGAAAAAAAAAGAAGAGAAAATGTTGGCTGTACATTTGGATGATTGGGCAAGTTGTTATTTAGAGATGGATCTTATAGTTGTGTTGCCTTCTCACTATAGGAGTCAGTCAGTAAATAAGTGCAGTATTTATTTAGTTTCCCTTTTGTTTTCTGCAACAAAGCTTACTTTAAATTAGTTGCTAGCTCTATATAAAATTGAATTACGATGTAAGCATCCAATCATTTAATTTGCGTAGAGTAAAAGAACCTATGACCTTAGTTTTGTGCTATAAATTATCTTTGCATTAAATTCCAGTCGCGTAATGATTAAACTTGATTGGCCTGTTGTTTTACTCCCAGCCTCTTTTTACTTCTTCTTTAACTTATGTTTAGATTTGCCACAAAAGGAAAAAAAAAAAAAAGTAAAAAATCTTTGGTAACAGTGAAAAACCTATTTCTGCTTTGAAATTGAAAATTAATTGATTGAACTAAATAATTTTAAATTATATTGCTTGATCCAGCTTCAGTTAAGGGTTAAGACATATCTACATGACGAAGTATTGCTGTGTCTTCGTTCACTTTCACCATTCTGATTTTACATTGTGAGGGAGCTCTTGAATTTCTTCAAGCGTAGGACTTTGACAGGACAAGCTGTTATAGCCTATGTTAAATTAAAAAAAATTCTTCCTCCATACATGGCTTGCTAGCTCATAGATATCTGTTATGACCAATTTGATACAAATATCAATATGGTGCCTCTTACCAAAGAACTTTCTCTATTTATTATCTAATTATTTCAATATATTAAGTCTATGTCACACTGTTTATTTAAAAGAGAGTATAAAAGATACAATGCTAAAGAAAAAGCTAGCCTCAAGTGGACCCTCTATTTTGGATACAATAAGAAACAAAGGAAAATATGTCCTTAGAAGGTGGGAAAACATCACAGAAACAAATATAGTACCCAGACCTATGAAGGCATATAATCCCCCTAGAGCATCTCAGCAGTAAGTCTGCTCTTGGCCAGAACCCTACTTTGCAATAGATTGGACAGATTATCTACAATGCTGGCGAAATACTCATCATTCTTATAGTATGTTTTAACTTTCTATGCAATAAGTACTAAGTGATCATTTACATTGATATGTTTCTTTTATCTCATGGAAAACCAGAGTTATCTGGCTTATAATTTGTTAGTTGTTTATAAATGAACATCCTCATAGGGAGATCTTTTCAGCTTGTATTTACCAGCATTTGATCAACTTTCCCTTATATGACTGGTCTTCACCACCTTCTTCATTCTCTGTTTAGGCCTCTAAATTTCTGAATTCTTTGAGCTTTCACCAGTTTGTATTCTATTAGTTTTGATTTTCACTTTCCTAATTTTCTCTTGTATCTTCTGTTCTGTGTAATACTCTTATGTGGCATGCAGTCCCTTCACCAGGGTAGCACCTTTTTGAATCAATGAATTATTTACTTATCGGAAAAAATGTTGAAGAAATATTTGATTTAGTTTCATTATACAGCTATAGCAGTTTGCTTGTATGATAATAATGTTAATGCACTAATGCTTCTCCATGGGGTAGATGTTGCCTTTTTCCCTTGCCATTATTTTGCCAGGATAATTTGTAGCTTCTTAGGATAATCTCTTGATTTTTATTTATATTTATAACATATTGAAATTGAATGTTACAATATGTTCATGAGAAAAAAGCTCTCTTCTTCATATCTTTACAGGAACATTTTCTCATTGTTTTTCAACTGGAAAAAATGGTATTAACTTCCAAGGGTGGGACTCGAGTTTTTGTTGCTAGAATGCCTCCTAATTAATGCAGGCGATGATTTTGGCAGGTATCAAATTCTTGATCACATTCACCACCTCTTGGTGCAATTAGTAATATCTAGCGGACCTAAATGCTTCAGGGACCGCATGCATCATAATTAATTCTGTAGGATTGTAAAATATTAAAATTAGTGGAGTTGTTGATGATTGTTGCAGTTACTTTATGAACTATAGTTCACTTATAGATGCTTACACCTAAGACATGGTATCCTAATTCTCTTAATAACTTTAATGGTAATTTCAAATATTTCATTTTATCTTAACATTTCCATTTTTGGGTTTGATTTTGAGAAACTTGGCCTTACCAAATTAACAAAGTTCGGAGTGTTATTGGTGTTTTTGACATTTCCTTTTCATTTTAATTAGTAGTTACCTAATTTATAATAATGACCAGTTTTTGTAATCTAATTTGTTATTTTGTTGGAGTTTCTTGTATGTATTCTACATTGAACTGCATTCTCACTATTTTAGATTCAAATATTGGAAATTTGAAGTTGCTTGCATTTCAGGATCAGTGACAAAACATGGAATTGGATTTGTGATGCATGAAAATGCAGGAAGTGGAGCTTGAGTCTTAAAGTTTTGTATTCTGGTTTTTGTTCAAGTGAATTTAGTAGAATACAGTGTTAATCAGAGATTCTAAACTATAAACTTAGTGTTTGAGGTGTCATTTGGAAGATCATTAATTGTGGAACTTCATCATTTGTTGTATTGGTCTTCCATTTTACCTCATAGGCATTGTCTGGTCTGTTTCAGATTCAAGTATATCGGATAATGTCTGAATCATATGAACTTCAAAGGTTCTACGGTTGCTGTGGACTTAGCAATTCCAAAGGTGTGCTATTATTTAATCTACTTCTTGTATTGAAAATTGAATCAAGTTTATGTTATGTTGATGGTAGACCTGTATGTTCCACCGCTGATGTGCCTGTTATATGGGAGTAATGCTTGGTTAGCATTTCAAAATCTATTCTTCTCCAGCTAAAAGAGCAAAGCAGCAGGTGATAGTTTTAAGAGATTATTTGGATTTTTTTTTTTTTTAAAAAGGCATAAAATTTTAGTAGAAGCAAAGTGCAATTTCTTTTAGCCGCTAAACTTAAAACTTTTCCTTCAAATGCTTGTTCCCATTAACAACCAATATATTAGTTATGGTTTAACAATTTAATTTAAATAGTTGTTTGTCCAGGAAGATACCTAGAAGAGGAGGGTCATGTAACACAAATTCTAATAGAAAATGAATTGTTGACCATTAAATGCTGCTCCCTCTGCCTCATAGTGTCCATTCAAAATACACGACATTTCAAGTGGCCTTCTGAGTTTATCAGTCTAAATCTGTAAACTCATTGTTCAAGCACATCAATTTCCTTTATGGCTTTTATTCCATCAGCATCGTCTTCCTTTGTACAGAAATACGATGTCTTTCTACCATATTAATGCATGTCTGCACACAAATTAGTCTTCCATTTAACTATAGAATACCTGGTCTGTTTTCAGTAGATTGGCTTATATGCAAATTCATGAACTTAAAGTTCTACAGTTGCTATGGACTTAGCAACTCAGAGGGTGTGCTATAATTTAATTTGTTTCTTGTGTTGAAAAAATCAAATCGTCTCTATTAAGGTGATATTAGACCTGCATGTTCCACTTGCAAAATTTGTTTATGCATAAATTGGCAATAGCTGTTGTATAGAGTAACACTTGGTTAGCATTTCCTAAACTAATTCTTCCCCGCTGAAAGGCAAAACAAAGCAAATAAATAAAATGTCATGTCTGTTGATGGTTTTAAGTTTTAACTGGTGTTAGAAGCTATTAAGGATGCATAAAAGGCTAAAGGTAATAATTTCAGAAGAAGCAAAATGTAATTTGGCGGAAATTCATTGCCTCTGCACACTAATTTTTATTGTGAATACTATGATATATATTACCAACTATAGTATCATTCAAAATAAACATGCAACAAAGCAAATCGGATAATTTAGGACTTGAACATGGCAAGAGCACAATTATGGAAAGAATATAGAAAACTATTTGAATGAATTATAATAAAATTCTCCCTTAATGCAGTTGAAATATTTTTTCATACACGGTATTTATCATATCATCTAATAACAATCCCGCTGCATCCATGATCATTAAGACCACCTCACATATTGGCACTGCAGCATAATTGCTTCAACTCAATTAGTCAATTGCCATCACCAGTATCTTTACAAGTGGTAACTATTTATTTGAAAAAATTGTTGGGTCGAGGCCAAGTGGGCCAGGTGAGGCATCTTGCTAGCCGTGGAGGCTGGGATAGGATGAGTCTTAGTTGGCCCGTTGACATTAGACTGCCACAAATACAAAACCCACTAAGATATTTTATTTAGAAATAGTAGTGTTCTAATAAATCTTAAAGCTTTAAATTTAAATTTCTCATCCTGTTAAACAAAGGTCGGTGTCCTTAAATAATTTATTAATAGAAAATTTTTATACTACTTTTATTGAAAATATAAAAAAGATTAGAAAAAATTAATTTTTCTTCACCCATAAAAAGTTTCAAAAAATATTTCCATAAAATAATGTCCATCCATTAACTTTTCCCTTAGAAAAAAACAAAAAGGAAAAACATAACTAAACTACAGATACAGTCCTTCTCAATTATCATTAAAAAAAAAAAAAGAAGAGACAACTTCTCAATTATCATAAAAAAAGGAAAAATAAAAGACAACAAGAACCTGGACAACCCGCGACATTGACTTCCTATACGCTGCAGCACGGTTGTATTTAAATCTCTCAGCCTAATTTCGGTGATTCCTACCTTCTCTATATCAAAACGACTTAAAGTTAGATGAGACTAGACTACAATTATTAGATTCAAGGCTTCCAGTTCAGAATAATATCTCGTGCTTCTACGGCGATAATTTCATTCTAGGGTTTCGCATCGTATTCAAATCCAATTGTGTTAACATGTCAGGAAACTCAGATTGCAAAGTTTATGTTGGTAAGTTCCATTTGAATTTTCATTGTTGTTTTGCTTGGGTTGGTTAGAAAGCTTTAAAATTTTTATTTTGGTTTTTGAAAAACCAAATTGCTAAAATTAGATTTATTGCATGTAATAGTTCATTAGGCTCCTTTTTGGAGGTGGCATATTTTAGGTTTCTGGGTCCCAAAATTTGAAACTTTGCGTTCAGTATTCTATGTTTTCATTTAAACTGTTTATTTTAGATGAAGTTTAGTGTAGAAAATCTCTGTGTATGTGTGTGAAAAGTGAGCTCTGTTTGAGTTTGTAGAGTAAAGCTATGTTAGTGTTTATTTCCTTGAAATTATTTGTAGTTAATCTGGATTCTCTGCTATCAATTGAATATCATTAGTTGTGTTATATCTAGAAATTCTGAATCATATGTATTGATGTACTTCCAACTTCTTACTTTATTTAATTAATTAATTAATTAATTTTTTTGTTTTGGTTATTAATTAATTTGTCTGTTTATCACACTTTAGTTATGTGATTATTTCATCCTACGTGCGTACGCATCATCTAAGTGTCAATGTAAATTGCAATATACATAAGTTTTTGGGTGGAATGCAGGTGTTTATTTTGTAGTTTTGAAGACACCAAATAAAGCATTAAGCCTGTGATATACTTAATTTTTTCCTGCTTTTTGTATGGTTTTATTCTGATGCATTCATTGATATGAAAAAGCGTATTTGATTCAAATTGTTAGTGAGTGGGGCTTCTTTTGCCTTTGTTCTAACGTGGTTATTGATAGTTTTTTCTTACAAGGTAATGGATGGGAGAGGTGAGCGATGGGGTCTTGTGATATATTAGTTCAAGCAGGGCGGGTGGTAGACTTGTACATTCCCGGGCAGGAAACAGATAAACCTAAGGTTTGCTTTTGCAGAGTATGAATCTGCAGAGGTTGCAGACTATGCTGTCGGCTTTTCCTCCTGGCCTTGTGTCCTCTGCAATCGAACACTAAAATTTGCGGTGTGTCCCTGTTTTACCTATGGTTGCTACTTGCTGTGCTTTGTTGAGTACCATTTTAGCTTCAAAATAGTTTTCATCTAGGATCTATTTCATTCTTTTTCAATTTAGTTTACTTACTTTATTAAGTTCCTAGCTCTTTTATGGGCTTGAGTTCTTTCCTTAATAATTGAACTGTCAAGCTTGTGTTCAATTAGTGTACAATCATATCATGACTGAGAATCCTTCTCCAGATTAGCAGTCAGATTTGGATTTGATTGGTGCACATTTGATGAAATGGCAGTCAAATTTGCTCATGGTGCGGGTTCCTCAGTGATTAGCGTAGACTGACTTTTGCAACATTAGCTTGAAAAATTGAGCTAATTAAGTAGAAGTTTTGAATGATAATAAGAATTTTAGAGCCAATCTTAGTTGAGGCTCTTGATTATGATAATTGGTACATGGTGAACAGATATCTACAGGCAAGACAAGCCCTCCAACTCAATGGCAACCACACCCACACAAATTCATCTCATAAATCAAGTCTCACCCCACGTGCCAATTAACAATATGGAAATGTCTCGGCACTACGGAAGGTTATCAGGGCAAGTTTTTCTCTTACCAAGTTAATCATCTCAAGGTGATGTGTTCTCATCTTTTCACTAATTCCTTCTTTGCTTATCCTTCTACCCCAAAAATGTAATTGTGGTTCTGAAAAAGAGCTTCTTTTAATACAGTGAAGCCCTCAGGTGTAGTTAATCAATCTAATGGGTATGAATCACATTTCAATGGCAGCAATTATGGAGAATTCGAAGAGTTTTGGGGGCAACGTTGGATAACATTAGCCATTTTAGGTCACAGCGTTATGATTCAAATAACCCATTATCCATCGTACTGATAATTATTATTAGATTGTTAAGAGATCCAACTCCACCTTGTTGAGTTCCTGATAATTTAATCAACATAAGTAGTATGGTTGTTTCAGGTATGTAGAAAGGATAGTGGAGGATGCTAGAATTGCAGTTGGATTAATTTGTATTATCTCTAAGCTATGTTTGTAGATTTGTACCCAGTATGTTTTTTTTTCCCTTCCTACACATGGACTTAATGAGTGTAGTTCTTTTATTTACTATCTGATATTTGTGGTTTAATCTAATAGTCAAAGTTGCTCTCCTTTACTAGGTTGAGATTAATATTTAGTAGCAAGCTTCTTCCGTTGAACATGTATGAACTTTTGATGTCTTTGATATATTATTTATCAATTAATGTGTACAATTGTCGTACAATTTTAGAAAACATTGGACGGTTAAGAGTCTGTAATTGGATCTCTGGTGGTTTCTGTGTAATTTTTTAATTGCTTTCTTCTCCTCTACCAACCCCAAGAAATTGACAATTCTACCCTGTAGATGGCACAATACCGTCATTGCTGATCTTGTGTGCTGTTTCATAACTAGCCTCTAGATTTGGCGGAATTTTGTTGGAGATTGTACATTGGCACCAACTCACTGATCAGGACATTGTCTGTTTATGTTGGAAAGATTGCTAGATGGTAGATGTAAACTCAGATTTATGTGGGTTTTGTTTTGGGAATCTGGAAGGCAGCTGACAAAATAGCTTTACCTGTTTGACCTGACGGATTGAGCATCCCAACTTAAAATTAGCCTTATGTATGTTTGGGTTTTGTGATGTGAATATATGGCTTTATGTACTTATCCAGAAAATAAATAGATATGGCAGCTTTATACTTCTATAGTTTACCTTGCTCTTCATTGAATTTATAGTATTAATATTTGCCTTTTCAATGACTTGTATAGAAACAAAAATGTGTTTAGGTACATTTTCTCTCATTCTAGTTTTGCAATCCCCCTTTCCAAAAAAATTATCTCCCCAAAAAATTGCATGTACGAGCAAGGAATGATCGATGGTACAGTCCTGTAACTTAATACCACGTGCCGTCAGCCAAGAAGAAGGTCACTGTGGTTTATTATTACTGTGATCAATTAATACATTTCCTGTACTTGTGACTGTTTGTTTTACTTCTTTGGATGTATTTTATTCAATAGACCAAGGTAGACATTTCAGAGTTTTGCTGCACTCAGTTCGGAGAAGAGAATTTTTGTTGGTTAATAATTGTACACTTTTATAAAATTTGAGGCATCCTATACCCAATATAATTCTCTTTTAGAATTTTTGTTTACTTGCTGTTATTCAGGCATCCATACCATATATCAACATTAGCATAATTTGATATGGGTTTCGAACTTCGACCCCATCCCCACTATCTATTATCTAAAGAAAAATAAAAATAAAAATTATTATGGGGTGCTTTGGACAATGCATATTTGTTTCAAGGCACTATTACAACCACTAACTCTACATTTGGAGGCACATAAGTTGGTTTATTTTTGGATGGGCACCGGATGGTTAGATCTTTGGCAAGAAAATCAAGTTTGCAGGAGCGTAATTGTACTGTACAGGAAACTTGGTATGTATTTTAAACATTTCATTTCATGATTTGTTATGGGGTAGTCTTAAGTTCCCTGTTTTGAGCACATGGTAATGTTATATGGAGTCCTATCTTTTGCCTTTTCTCACAATAAATATATGCCAAGAGGCACAAAATTGATGAGCCATGCAATCTCAGGATTCAGGAGTGCTGCCTGTGTGCTGATGAAGATTTGCAGCTCTCTTTGAAGATGGAAAATATTTTACATTTTCTTTTCTGGTCCCTTTGGAAGCACGTTGGATCCATGGGCAAGGCTATTAGGCCCTTTGAAGAAGAAAAATGAAAGCTTTTGTTTTGTCAAATTATTGTTTGCTACTATACATTGATAAATAAAAAAATATGAGAAAATAATCAAGTATTTGTTAAGAAGGACAAAGCTTAAGTATAGTATCTTAAGTCTTTATTCCTTCCAAGTTCTATCTTAGATTGTATGTGGTGCTATTAAAATATATTTTCATTATAACTTAAAAGAGTATATAGCAGAATTTTAAGAGGCCAAAGAAGACAACTAATTCTTGTATTGATCATTCTTCTTGTTCAAATAATTAGGAATTGGGTGATGTGAGTAGTGAGCACATTTATTTATTGATAAGGTGTTTTTATTTGTGGGAAGGAAAAATGGCAAAACTTGAATGTGCAGATTGTTCTCCTGGCCTACAGTAGATTCAACAAAGTAGATTAATTTTGCAGGAAAGTAAGATGTATTGTTGTTTAAAATTTGTGTCTTCTCTTTTCTATATTAAAATGTGTGTGCAGTATTGTATATAAGTATTTTTCAGAAAACTCTCGTTTTGGTATAAAACAAAATATTTTGGAAATTTCAGGATTTGATTTAATCGAACGTACAAATGCATTTACTTAAAAAAAAATCATATTAAACTCTTTTCATTTCAAACTTTATTTCTTTCAGAATAAGAAAAATTCAAACTTTAGTCCTTTCTGGTCAAATTGAACAATTCCATCAGGAATAAATTATACTTTTTTTTTCTTTTTTATAATTTGTTAATTATAATGATGGTGGTGTCAACCAATTGAACTATAAGACTTAGTAATTGGCATAATAAAGAGAAGCATTTTTCATAAATCCTACAGAAATCTACAAAGAAGACAGTTTAATAAGATGGTATATTGAAAAGGACAAGATAATTGGTAATTTATAACATAATTTTCTTGTAAAATGATGGGTTATAGATCTAATCCTATGGTCCAATAATTTTGGGTACATTATAAGCCAGACTCAAGAACTGTAACATCCAACACAGTAGGTTTGTAACAGGGAAAAATGAGTTTCCATGTCATTGTGCACAAAAGCTTTGATGGGTTCCAATGAATGGCCAAAGGGTTTGCATCACTATATTAATTCTAATCTAAAAAATGGAGATGGAGAAATTGTTGGAGTGAATTTTTAGAGTATTTTCTCTCTAAAATTGGCTTTAAAGAAGCCAGTGGAAATGCTCTATAAAAAGGATCAAACCCCACAAAGGAGGCAGTGTGCAAACAGACCAGAAGCTCATTAATTGTACCTCTTTTTGAGTTTCTTACTTGCTCATAAATTCAATAGTACGACTTAAGCTAATAAAACCATCGTTTACATGGTTGATGGAGTATGTTAGGGACTCCACAATGCAAACAATAATGATTATGGTTATGACCCATTGCATTTGGTCCCCCACCCTTCTCTCTCTCCAATAGAAATAAGAATTTGATTCTCTTTCCTTTATTGCTTTTTTTCTGAAAATATAAGTGTGATCAAAATTAAGAACCACTCACTATATAATGTGGATACGGAACAACATATTAAGAAATGTGTTAGAGAATGAGAATTAGAATCTGACTACTGCTCTTGCTGGTAGTATAACACTACTTTGGAACCGAACTTATTCACATATAAATGATTAGCATAAAAAATACTAATTATCTAGTGGCTAATGCATTAACTCACTATGAAATTTCAAGAGAGAGAAAGACTACATAGAAACTAATAAGTCCTCTTAAAGACTCTAGAAAGACAAACAAAAGCACGTCAAAACAAAAACATAGCACATAAGCAATCCCTTCCTCCATCAAAGACCCAGGTTGAAAACAAATAGTTCAAAGAATTCATGAATAACTATTAAACTGGGTGTTTCGTATCCTGTGCAAGAAGTAATAATTTTTTTGGTCACTGGGAGGCAGAGGAACTCTTGTCCATTGAGCCCAGTCATATACACGTTGCTGCCAGAGCAAACTCATGAAGCTATCAATCAAATTAATGAAAATTTTCTTTTAGTAAGATCAATTCCAGCAAAGTAATCCACACCCAATAAGCTTAGTAAACAATATTTCAGCAAAGTATTTGCCTCAAAAGTGAATCAAAGTTCCAAAATGCCATCTTTGAATCAAATCCAAAAATGGGTACTTGGGTTTCCTTGAAATACCACATTTCAAATTTTTTTTTTTTTCAATTCTAGCAATCATGAAATTCCTAATGTCATTGCCAAAACATAACCATATTCTAAGAACACCAACAAAAAAAAAACCCAAAAAGATCCGAAAGCCCTAGGTCACATCATGAAATTCCAAAATATACAATTGGAGAAAGAGAGAGAGAGACAGAGGAATCTAAGAAGCAAAAACGACAAAGTATTGAGAAGAAAGAGAGAGTACCTTCGGCACGGTGGGCTACGAACGGCGTTGAGCTACGATTGCTTGAGAGTGACCTTCGTGACAGTGGGCTACGAATTTGCTTTATGAATGAGTGAGTGAGTGAGTGAGTGAGTGAGTGAGTGAGTTTGAGAGTGAGTGAGTTCGAGAGTGAGTGAGCGGAGAGTGAGTGAGCGGAGAGTGAGTTTGAGAGGGCTGTGAAGTGTTTGAACGAGTGTTTGAGTGAGTGAGTGTTTGAAAGTGCTGGATTTGTTTTAATTCTGCAGATATCGAGTCTTATAAACTCGATTTCTACGTGTCGCCACGTCACAATTTCGTCCAGCTAAGCGAAGCACAAAACACTGAACTCGAGTTTTACAAACTCGAGTTCTAATTAAAATCTCGAGTTTTAAAAACTCGAGATGCTAGTTTCACAATTTCTTTCCAAACTGGACAACTAACGAAATTGTTAGAATATTATTGTTATTTAGAAAGGGTGTCCTGTTGATTACCATTCATTCATAATAGTTGAAAATAGTATATATCTCTAGTTCATATCGCTTGTGTCAAATCTAATAATTAACGTGTGTTTGGATGAGTTCTTAAGTGCTTATTTGTTGAAACTTGAAAGTATTGAAAAAGAAGAAAATCTCTTCTTTTTTATTTTTCGTGTAGGTCCACCAATAAAAAGAAAAAGTGACTATTATAGCTTGCCAAATAAACTCTTATGGTCTGTTTGGATTGTGGAGGGAAGGAGGGAGAGTAGAGGGAAGTAGAGTAGAATAGAGATCATGGCTTGCTTTCAGTTTTCTCTTTAGTATCTAATTATTTTTACATACCAAATAATACGAGACATATGCATGAGAATTAAGGTTTAGCTGCCTATGATGCATTATCTATCCGTTCATTATTGGTGTCCTTTTTTATAATTTACAATTTCTTGACTTTGAAATACTTTTGTAGGCTGAGGTAATAACGAATAAAGTGAACTTATGGGCTAAGAATGCGACAAAGGGACTCATCAAAAAGGTTCTCCCACCTGACACTATTGACCATAAAACAGTATTTATCCTTGCCAATGCACTCTACTTCAAGGGAGCTTGGTTAAATGCTTTTGATGCGAAATTGACTCAACACAAATATTTTTATCCCCATGATGGAGAACCAATTCAAGTTCCCTTTATGAAAGGAGACACAGAGGAGAAACATTTTTATGGATGCTTCAAGGATTTTAAGGTTCTTAAGATCCCATATCATGGAGGACAAGACAATAGGCAATTCTCTATGTATGTTTTCCTCCCCAACATGATAGATGGGTTACAAGATCTAATTCAGAAGTTCAATTCCACCCCAAAGTTATTAGATAATTGCTTCAAACTAAAAGAAGTATATCTCTCCAAGATGTTGATTCCAAAGTTTAAGTTTTCATACGAGTTTGAAGCTTCAGAAATCATAAAACATCTAGAATTGACCTTAGCTTTTGATAAGATGGTTGCAGACTTCACAGAAATGATTGATTATTCTCCTGAAAGTGACAAAGTTTTTGTATCCAAAATTTTTCAAAAATCTTGTATTGAAGTTAATGAGGAAGGTACAGAAGCTGCTGCTGTTACTTGTGTCTCTGCTTGTACATTCTATTCAGTTTCACGTCCACCTCCACGACCAAGTTTTGTGGCAAACCATCCATTCATCTTCATGGTTAGAGAAGAGATATCTGAGATCATATTCTTTGTTGGAGTTGTACTTAACCCCCTTTTAGGATAATTGATATTTGTTTGTGTTAAGGGGCTTATTGAGTCTCTTCATTTAATTTTATTTGGATTTATAAGTTCAAATTTTAAATACTTTATTTTGTGATTTTTATGGGTTAGGTTCAAGTTATATCTGATACACCAAATATATTTTTTTTTAATTAGATGTGAATTTTGATAAATCTATCATTAAATTATATTATTTTCGTATAATATTAGTATAATTTTGCTTAGAGTTATACTAATTGTAACTAGTTGGGTTCAAGTTACACCTAAAGTAATTTTATAAGAATTATACATCTTTTGGACCATTGATATATATTAGATCTAAGGATAAAAAACATTAATTACAATTTCATTATTTTTTCCTAGAAATTAGTGATCTAAGCCGTTAGTTGTTCTTATTAAAAAACATAAACTCTCCCCACTTTCCATTTTTACCGTACTCTTTCTCTTCTCACTTGTCTGCATCTTCCCAACAGCAATCTAAGTTTATTTGATTTATTTTTTATCCCTTAATTATGAGAAGCAATAACTTCGTTGTAACTTGTGAGATTATGGAGTACTGGAGCCTCTGTTCCATGGCCATATCCTGCATGTTGATTTTTTTTTTTTTTGCATGTTGTTGTCAATTTGCGTTGCCCTTTAAATTATCAATTATTTAAAAGTAGTCCAAGAAAGATAAGGATATTTGGTTGGTTATGTGTGTTGCCCTGGAGAGATTTTTAAGAAGGGAATAAATTCTATTCTTTTGTAAAACTAGCAGCTCCTCTCATGGATGCATGCCATTTGAGAATTTAGCAAAAAAAGTGATAAATGAATTATTTAGAACCCAAAAAAGGTTGTGCAAAAACAGCAAAAAGTAGATATATATATTCGAGTTGGAAACCTGTGGATCTAGTGCTAGGAGATAATGTTGTTAGAGATCTAATTTTTTAAACATCGACTTTGGCCATGAGTGTTTTTTATCCTTAATTAGATTTATATGAATTTGGTGGAACCTTGAATAAAATTGGCCATGAGTGTTTCAGAAATACTCAGCTTCAACAATCGTTATCTAAAACAATTGTGACTTTTTCTATGTATTTCTAAAATTTTCCAGTACTCTTTTGCCATGTATTTCTGAAGTTTTCCAGTACAAGAAGAAAAATTTGAGAGAGAATGCAATGAAGAAGATAATAACATGAAGGAAGTGGAGAGTTAATGCTGTGTTTTTTTCTTCCCCTTTGATAAGAAGAGTTAATGCTTAAATCACTAATTTCTATAGAACAATAATGACATTACCATGAATGCTTTTTCTTTCTTAGATCTAATAGAAATCAATGGTGCAAAAAAGGTGGTCACTCTGTAAGTATAAGTGCTTGTAGAGTATTGGGGGTAAGGGCCAAGGTTCGACTCTCTAGGAGAGAGATTCACACACATATACACTTAGATTAGGTTATAGTAGAATTTCTATCTTGTAAAAAAAAAAAAAAATAGTGCAAAAAATGTGTAACTCTTATGAAGTTATACCAAATGTAACTTGAATCTCTCTCTCTCTCATTATCATTGTACTAACCCAATGAATTTTGGGTCAATTGACAATTCTTACTCTCATAAAAAGGATGGAGGGTAAGGTTATTATTTCAAATACTGATATCAGAGATCAAGATTTAATTCCCTTTAAAAGAAGGCGTGAGACTTAATTATTATAGTTCTTTGTAATAAAATGATATTGCAATGAGGTTGGTGTAATTTTGAGTGTTTGAAACTTTTATTATGTATATAAATTTAGGCGAAAATACTATTTTGGTCATTACATTTTGGGGTTATGGTCAATTTGGTCCTTGCATTTTAATAGCAATCAATTTGATCTCTATTATTTTCAAATTGTAATCAATTTGGTCTCTATCGTTAATTATTAACAGAAAATGTCCAAGTGGCAAACAGTGTACATTGTTGGTACACTTAAAGCTGATATGATTGCTAAAATAATAATAAAAAAATTACCACATCAGCTTCTGAATTTAAGAAAATTAATTTATTAATTTTAAATTAATTAATTAATTAAAAACCAAAAATAAATTAGAGTTCAGATCTGGGAAATCTTGAACATAGACAAAGATGAAGCCAGAAAAATTAAAACCCAAATCAACATTTAGTCAACCACGAGTCACCTCTCTTTATCCATTTCATCAAAAAAAAAATCACGTGTCCCTTCTCTTTGGTCCGATCCAAGAACCTATTAGGCAGTAATGAATCTAAATCGGGGTCAGGTGGTGGCGAAGACTCTTTGCTTTGGTCCTTTGTAGGTGGACTCTAAACTACCCACAAGAACCTTTGCTCACTTCTCTCTAACCTTACAGCTAAATCCTTCAACTACTCCTTTGAGAAAAATCGTAAGCTTCCAAAGCACAAAAATACAACGCTCCTGTTCGGTTGTATGTCCAGCCATTTTAAACATTCCACCTCGTCAATCATTTGAAGCAGTCAATGGGACATCACAAAACATTGGTAGGGTGGGATCATTTGGGACACAAAGTCCATTGGATAAATTTTCAAAGGCTCTTGGTTCGAATGATTCAAAAAAATTTACAATGGCTCCAATAGATTTTGGTATATGAGTTTCAAAGGTTGATTTGGGTTTTGGTTTATCTAGGTTCAAGTTCGTTCATGTTTAAGATTTTCCAGATCCGAACTCTTTTTCTTTTTTTGGAATTTTAGTTTTTATTTTTAAAATCTTTAGAATTGATAAATTATTTTTTTTAATACAGATGCTGATTTGGCAATTTATTATTATTATTTTAGCAGCCATATCAGCTTTAAATGTGCCAACAATTCATACCATTTATCACCTAGACATTTTCCATTAGCATTTAACAGTAGGGATCAAATTAACTGCAATTTGGAAATAACAATGACCAAAATGTACGGATCAAATTGACCAAGACCACAAAATATGAAGACCAAAATAGTATTTTTGCCATAAATTTATTTAGATAATTTAATTGAAATCTTCTTACATACCGAGCAAATTTATGAATAATTAAAAAGTATGTACAATGACTAGCTAATTTTCAAATCACATTTGCAACTCTAATGAATGTTGTTAAATATGTATTAGTTAGGCTTTTAGGGTCTTGAGGTCTCATGGTTTATCATCATCTTCCTCTCTATGGCTGTGGATCACAGTCGTGCTAAAAGATTCAATTCTAGAAAACTTGAGGAAAATTATCCTTTGGTGCGGTTAAATGCAACTGCGTTTTGAATTTTTTTTGGGATAAGTGAATCTAATAATTTGTCACACACCACATAATACAAACTATATATATGCATGAGACTTTTAATGTTCACTGATGGTGCATTACCTATATATCCCTTTTTAGTTTTTTTTTAAGCTTTGATTTAAGTGGCTGTAAGTGTAAGTTGTGTAACAACATCCTTAATTAATATAGTCAACTAGACTAGAGTCTTCTTTTTTCCCCCATATATTTTCCTCCTTATCATTTTGGTCATTATCTTTGTGCTTTTGGTGCTATGAATGATGTTTGCCACCATATCTCATGACAATGAGTTTATTTTTTTGAGAGAAAACATAGCTATGACAATGGCTTTGTAATTTGTTTGTATTGAAGTTAATGAGAAAGGTACAAAAGCTGCTGCTGCTACTTGTGTCTCTCTACAGGTCGTTTCACGTCCACCTCCACGACCAAGTTTTGTGGCAAACCATCCATTCATGTTCATGATTAGAGAAGAGATATCGGGGATCATATTTTTCGTTGGAGTTGTACTTAACCCCCTTTCAGGCTAATTTTTTTTTTTTTTTTTTTTGAGTAAACCCTTTTAGGCTAATTGATTTATGTTTATGTTAAGAGGGTATGTTGAGTCTCTTCAAAGTTAAATTTTATAAGGATTTGTGAATTCAAATTTTAGATACTTTATATATATATATATATATATATATATATATATATATATATATATATAGGCTTAAGCTTAAGATCATCTTATCACTAACCCAATGAACTTTGGGTCAAATGACAATTCTTACTCTCATGAAAAAAGGTGGAGGGTAAGGGTATTAGTTTGAATACTGCAAATTAATGTGTTACTATTTACCATTCCAATAAATTTAATAGAATCACAGAGATTAAGATTTAATTTCCCTTCAAAGAAGGCATGAGACTTAATTCTTATAGTTCTTTCATCTTTGTAATAAAATGATATTTATATAAAAATTGTGTAATTTATAATGTTTGAAACTTTTATTTTGTGTGTATATATATATATATATATATAAATATATATAATTATTTAGATAAATTAATTGAAACTTTCATACGTACCGAGCAAATTTACGACTAACAAAATAGTATTTACAATGACTAGCTAATTTTAAGTTTGCTAATGAGTGAGAGTGACTTCTTCGAAATGTTTGAGCCTTTATAGGTTTGTGACCCTGTTTCTCTCTAATTCGAATCAAATTTTTCAACTCTAATGAATGTTGTTAAATATGTATTAGTGAGGCTTTTAGTGTCTTGAGATCTCATGGTTTATCATCTTCCTCTCTATGGCTGTGGATCAAGTCGTGCTAAAAGATTCAATTTTAGAAAAATTGAGATAAATTATCCTTAGGTTTGGTTAAATGTTTTTTTTTTTTTTTTCCTATTTCTTTTAAATTAGTCATTCAAATTATTTCAACGGAGTTTGATTGTTTTCTTGGGACAAGTGAATTTAATAATTTGTCACACGCCACCTAATACAAACTATATATATGCATGAGATTTAATGGTCACTTCTGGTGCATTAACTATATATCCCTGTGGGTTCCAGTTAACTCAACTAGTAAAGTCTCTGATGCATGAACAAGCTTGTGAACATGAGAGTTCTAATTAATTATATATAATACTATATATTTATATGTATACTTGTCAAAAAATTTATTTATATTGACTTGAAATTTGGTTGTATAAATTTTTAAATTGGTTCATATGATATACAATTATACAATTATTATTTGTAGTTTATTCATAACTTTTTTTTTTTTTTTGAGAATCTAGTTTATTTATTACATAAACAATCCATATGTAGTAAAAATTCATAGATTTATAATGAGGTAAAACATTTTAGTCATGATTTTACTATATATAGGAAAAAAATAAGTTAATCAAGTAACTCGTGAACAAGGTCGAGCTTGCTCGACAAGTAAATGAACCAAGCCAAAACATGTAATATTATTTAAAGATGAGCTTGAGTTTGGTTCATATTTAAAATAAAATTAAATAAACAAATTTAAACTATTAATACTCAACTCGGCTCGTTTTTGGCATTACTCAAAATAGTCGACTAGTTGCTTCTTCTTTTTTTCACATATATTTTCCTCATTTTTATCATTTTTGTCATTATCTTAGTGCTCTTGGTGCTATCAATAATGAATGATGTTTGCCACCATATCTCATGACAATGACTTTTTTTTTTTTTTTTTAGAGAAAAGATAGTTATGACAATGGCTTTATAATTTGTTAACATTGAAATATTTGAGGGTTGATATAGTAAGAAATCAAGTGATTTATCATTTATGGGCTAAGAATGTTATTAGGGCACCTCGAATAAGTTCTCCCACCTGATGCTATTAATAAAGAAGCGATGCTCATCATCCTTGCAAATGCAGAAAAACCACAAAGGTGAAACACTTTTATGGATCCATCCGACAACCTTTAAAGTTCTCAAGATCCCATATCAAAAAGGACAAGAAACAGTCAATTTTCCATATGTGTTTCTTCCCATAATAAAGATGAAGTACAAGAACTAATTCAAAGGTTC
This sequence comes from Notholithocarpus densiflorus, assembly GCA_030021035.2. Classification (NCBI taxonomy): domain Eukaryota; kingdom Viridiplantae; phylum Streptophyta; class Magnoliopsida; order Fagales; family Fagaceae; genus Notholithocarpus; species Notholithocarpus densiflorus. Next base: position 874,337 of record JARYZH020000164.1, on the reverse strand, counting down.
AATTCACTGACACTTAACAGTTATTAATCCGATTATCGGATTACACTGAGAAAAGAAAAAGAAAAAAAAAAAAAAAAAAAAAAGCCAAACATAACCATATAATCAACCTATTCTTAGTGTAGGTTGTGTAATGCATTCTTCTTTTGAGACAAGGAATGTATATACAATGAATTGGTAGTTGATGAAAATCCCATCAAGTAGTGGAGCTCCCAGAAAAGTATGCTAAAGGTCCAACAATAGCAGCATTGATATAAGTGGCAGGTTCTGAATGACTATAATCAGTACGATCATCTGGGAAGCCATCATTTTGGTTTGGGCCTCCTACAATGGCTCCAGTCAAAGTGTTAGGATTAGGATTTGATGAATAGAAGAATGGTTGGAAACCACCATCGCAGCCTATAGCTTGTGGATGGCTTGCCAATGAGGGCAAGGAGGATCCTCTGTGGTGAATTCTCTTTGGAAAGTATGCCCCATATCCTACCATATATGACATTTTCAATGGGTTCACACCTAATATATAGTCAACCTGTAATTTCCACAATTTATTCTCTTTAGAGATAAGAATGGAGATAGAAACAAAACAAGTGACAATTAGAACATAATTTCTTTAATTACTTGCCTGTTTCTTTGCAAGGTTTCTTAGGGAACTTGAAGTGACCAAAAGGCTGCCACAGTTAAATGTGTGTTTCGTCGCAGACATGTACTTGGAATAAGTTGTGAGCAAGAATGTTATGGAAGTAACATACTGAAGGTTGCTTTCAGGTAACTTGTACATGAGCCCACCTTCATTTAGAGGATTTTGTGGTTAGTAATACACCCAAATTTGAAGCAGGAGTCAAGGGGACAAAATACGCACAGAACATTCTAATCAGCATAGTTGCTCTCATATCTAGCTTTAGCCTTAGCAGTAGAGTAGACATTGTTTTCTAGTTGTTTGCGAGGACAGAGGAGTCTCCCCAAAGCATTGTACAGCTCGCACTTCATTGATGCAAGTAAGTTTTTCATAATTATGAATTATGAATTTCTTTACTTGTAATCAATGTTGTATTAAAATATCCTCTTAATTGAGGCAATTTCGAGCCCACTTGAAATAATAATTATAAATTTGTGCAAATAAATTTGAACAAACTGTATAAAAACTGACCTTTATAATGCAATTATAGATAAATAATTTGGAAAAGATTGAAAAGTGGGGCACAAAATATCATAAAAATTTGGCTAAAATCTAAAATATATCCTTTAAGTTTGAATAACTTCTCATTTTCATCCATAAAGTTAAATTTTTGTGACTTTATTCCTTAAACTTTTATATTCTTATCAAATTGGTTCTTCTGTCCAATAATTGTCATTCAATTTAGGAAAACAACATCGCATTAGATGTTGTGATTCCTACAATTTTATAAGTAGTAATGGACAGAATAACCAACTTAAGAGAAATGTAAATGTTTAAGGACTAAATTGACAAAAACAAACTTTAAGAATGAAAATGATAATTCATCCATATTTAAAATTTTAATTTTAATTTTATCTAAAACAATTGTAAAAGTATTTTTAACATGACAATTCTATAGTGGTTCTTCATAAATAAAGAGAAATGATTACATATTTGTGGACATATACCAAACTTAATAGAAAACTCACGACACCGCAAAATTACTATTAAAATTGTTAATAGCTATCTTTACCTTGTGTATATTGTGTACTTGTGTAGGGAGAGTTGGGCAAAATCCGGCACATGAAATCTTCAGCTTGTTGCTTGAATGAATCAAAGTTCTTATCATTGTTAAGCAAGGCTCTCTACATGAAGGAAACCAGCATATCAATTGTTAAGAGAGATTAAGGGTAAGTGCATTTAGATGAACTTTGTTGAAGTACTTATTAACTGAAAGTACTGTAATAAAAAATACGGAAATTTGCTTTTTTTTGGTTTGGAGATTGGAGTCCAGCAAAATAAGCTCAATTTTTTTTTTTTTTTAAGTTGGCTTTTTTGGGTTCAGTAAATGTACTCGTCAAGCCCTTTAACTAGCCTTGATAGAAATATTTAGATTTACTTGATTCAAATATGTTAAAAGTATATGAAGAGCTGAAAAATATCATATTACCTAATTACTACTGACACAAATTTTATGTAGAAACATAAGAAGTTGATAAAGATATTGTCAGTAAAATTTATATAGTTTTCCAATACAATAATAGCTCTTTTACCCTGGATAGGAGGACACGAGCACCAGCATATTTATTGTCCCAGCTGAAGATATCTGTTCCATCATCAGCTCCCAGTGATTTCAAGAAATTGAAGTAAGAAACATCGTTTGTAGCCCTTAGAAGCCATGCAGCTCCCCAAAGCAGTTCATCCTTCAAATGTTACACGAACAGAATTGATAAGTAAATAATATCAAACAGTAATAATTTATGGGTGGCAGTCCATTGGGCTGGAATACCAGAAAGACATTAAAAATCATCTTATTGGACTAGTTTATACTGGCCCAATATTTTGGCCATAAACAGCAAAGTAGGTTCAATTAACTTCTACATAGGAACCATATGTAGCATCATGATTTTCAACTACAAGCAGTCTTACCTTATATCCAGAATATGAACAATAAAATGGGCACACTGCAGACCCAAGTGAATCGCTATAGGCGCCTCGATATTGCATTGCGAATTGCATGACATTTTTTGCTGTTTTCAATAGCAATCTTGAGTATTTTGGATCAACCTTCCTAAAAACCATGGAAGCAGCAGCTAATGCAGCTGCGGTCTCACCAGCCACATCTGAACCTGGGTTGCTAGGAGAGACCGAGTAAACGGACCGGACCGTGTCCATGTCCTCGGGCCGCTCCCAACACTTGTGATCCACGTTTGGATCACCAACACCAACATAGAGCTTACCAGGGGTAACAGTGGCACATTTTAGGAAGTAGTCAGTGGCCCATCTGATTGCGGCCCTTGCTTCTTGTAATTGGGGGCCCATTTTCTTGCCATATTCTAGTGCACCCCATGATAGCATAGTGGTGGTGAAAGCCATTGGAAAATTAAATTTGACATTGTCCCCAGCATCATAGTAGCCTCCAATTAAATTCACCTGCCAAATTAAACAAAGTATTTCTTTTGATCTCACACTAACAATTGAATTATCAAAAGATAATCATAAAAATAAGGAACATCAAACCCAAAAAATAAGTAAATATATTATATCTATAAAACTGTTTCATGAAGTACCACTCTCAGAATATATGAATCTCACACATGTAAAACTCACATGTTGTGAGAAGAGTATTTAATAAAATGGTTTTATAAGTTAATTTTTTTTTTCAAATTATTTTCTTTTTGTTTCAAGAAATAATGGACCATGCAAGTTGTGGTTTATTAAACTTAATAGTTTATCACTACCATCACATTTGTGGGGTTATTTTAAATAAATGAAAAGAAAAGGAAAGAAAAAAAATTAAAAGATATAAATTCTCCTAGTAAAAGTGTGGTATCAAAGTTAAAACATATACAACTTGAATTAGCTTAGCGTGGATTAAAGGCTTCTCTAGTGACAAAACAAAAGTAAAAGTTTTTTTTTTTTTTTTTTTTTGAGAGAATTTCAATTTATGGCGTCCGCTCCTGATGATAGCTTTTTATCACCAAACCAAGACACCAATCAGTTTTTGGTGTAGGTGGAGATTAAATCATAGATCTCTTATACAACCATTAAAGACTTTACCAGTTAAGTTAAATAGAACCCACAACAAAAAGTTAAAGTTAAAGAGGCTTATGAGTCATAACTTAATAATAATAATAATAATAATATTATTATTATTATATCTCTCTATGAGGAAATTAGATTCAAATATTATATCTCACTTGTTGCAAGTAAGCCAACAACAAAAATAAATAAATAAATAATAATAATAATAATAAAAAGGAAGAAAGAAAGAAAAACAAAAGGTTGATAATGGCAATAACATACATGGGCAAGAAGACCATCAGATAGGCCAGAGTTGGACCTCCAAGTAATTTGTTGGGTTTTAGGGAGCCTCCCAGACCTCTGGCCTTGGAAGAACAATAAGGACTTTGCTAAGGCATCTCTATAGTTGGGATTGGCTTGGACAGTGTTGTCCAAGCCAATTACGAAGGAAGACAAGAAAAACAAGAGGCAGAAAGAAGCTCCCTTAATCATGATTCTCATTGGTACTTGCTATTGCTAAAGCACCAATGCGCTCAGTTTGTTTTAACTTTGAATTAGTTTTTATGACTTTGATTCAACAATGACATGCCTTTATATAGGAAGACGAACCTCAATTACTATAGCGTATATTAAGGCTTTTCTTGCATGAATCATTTTGTTTATTGTAATTATTTTAAATTGTTACCTTTAAATTAGGGTTTTGACTTTTCATAGGTTTAGCATCTTGTCTCAACATTTCGGGTTTGGCCAAATTCCAATAGATAAACTTCCCGCTCCTGTTACAACGGCCGAATAACCCAAATCCCATCCACCATAATTGTTAATGAGTAATGTTAGACTTAGAAATAAACATTTTTTTTAAATCACAATAGTTGACATAACTGGTTATAATTAGATTCTCCAAAAAAAAAAAAAAACAGTTATAATTAGTGTAAAACCAATTTCACTTGAGTCTAACGTAAACAATACTTTTATTATACAGTAATTATAATAGATCATGTCAAAAATTTTGAAAATAGTTATGAAGAATGTTGTGTGCCTAAGTTTATTAATTAAGTAATTGAATAAGTTTAGTGATAAATCATATTCTACAATTTATTGAAGTTAGAGATTGTAATTCATGGGGAAAAAATTAGTAATTGTTAATCACTCACAACTTACCACTTTAACAAGTTGTGAAAAAATATAAAGAAAAAATATATATATATCCTTTTTTTTCATTTTGTAATCATAATTTTAAACCTGATAGGCTTGATAGCCCATGCAAAAGAGAGGGGGAGGGGGGAGAGAGAGAGAGATTGGAATGTGCTTTTCCTATCATTGAAGCACGTTATAAAAGTATCACAAAAATTTTAATGTTGTCACTCATAAATGCCTCCTTTTCTTGACGACATAGTTTTGGTCGAATATTTCAATGCATTAAATTAAATACGATATAAACACCTCCATACCCATCAATTAAACTAGATATATACAAATCATGACACATTTAGTACTATCATAAAATGAACCATAATGAATGTAGATGGCAATTAAGAAACACATTGAGACACTCCTGCACTAGTGCCACTCATATGTTGTTCTTTGTTGGTTTCGTTCATGCCCGACCATTAATGAAAACAAAAAAATTAAAATGCCTCGTCAATGGGAAAAAGAAAGTCCTTGATTAGTGATTATGGGTCTTTGTTTTGGTGGGTAGAAACCAACCGTAACCAAAAAAACTGCAAAAATAACGGCAACCTTTTCCCTCGTTGAAATTTGCAATATTCCTTTCTTTTTGTCGAAATGTATGGGTAAAGGGAAGGCGCGAATGGCGCGCTTTTACGGGCCTTAGATCACGCTAGGAAATCGGCGCCAAAGTAATTTAATCAAATAAAATAAAAAATAAATTTTGTTTATAAAAATGATTAGAGTGTGAGAATGAATGAATGAATGTTGCTTTTCTTAACTTAGTTGCTTTCACTTCATTCTCGTCTTGGGATCTTATCCACTTTGTTCCCATGCTTTAGGACTAAGCTTTTGGCGCTTATTTTAATTTTCTTGATTTTTTTTTTCAACGTTGTTTAGTGAGTGCCTTAAAGACCTAAGTTAAGATATATTTTAATTTATATATATATATATATAATAGAATTTAACCTATGATATCTACTACAAGTTAAACATCAATCGATTTTTGACGTAAATAAAATTCGAACTTCAAATATCTTATTCGACTATAATAAATTTTATCAGTTTCATCTCTTATTATTCTTAAACATCAAAAATAACACAATCATTTTGAGACTAGAATAACTAGTGAATTATTGGCAGGTGCTAGTTTTCTTTCCCAAAAAAAATACACGACAGATAAAATTGAACTTCTAAATTTCTTAACCTGTACTTGTAGTGTTCCCATCCTGTTAACAAAAGACACAAATAGTAAGCATATTTTATTTCAAAAGTGGGCAATCAGCAATGCGACATGTCATCTAACTAGTCAATCACTTAAATGCAGGATTCAAGATATTCATAATGAAGACAAAGATTTGTTTGAGCTAAATTTTCATTTTGCTTTGCCCATTTGCATCACAATTTCAAATCATACTTTTTTTAAAGTATAGGTTTTTTAAACGTTACTTTTTTTTAGGTGTAATTTTTTTAAACAAATCTATTTTCAAAAAATTAAAAAATAAGGTATACTGTCAAGAGTTTCATAACTCAAATAACACATCCTAATATTTTCAATGAAAACATTTATAATTCAAATATTCTCTACTCTTTTTGTAACTATCAAATAATAATAATAATAATAAGTATTACCAAACCAAAATATGTACCAGCAGGTACTGATCTGTCGCCTAACCACAAGTGCAAGCTTAGCTTTTAAACACTTGTAATACGAACAGGGACGTGACTAGAAATTGTTATTAGGGGAGAGCTAACTTATGATACTAATTTATTAACTTATACAAATTTCTATAAATATGCACAAACACAGACATTTATACACACATATAACTTAGTATCATCCATAATGAATCTTTAAAGTTTTCATTTTTAATATAAATTACCAGATTATCAACCAAAGTGAGTAAAAAATTTTCAATTAAACTAATAAAGTATTCAAAGATATGAATGATTAAAAACTTTAACAGTCACAATAACACATTTTACAATAAAAAATGAATGTGAGAAAGGGAAAAAAAAAAAAAAAAAACATTTTCTATAACACTTGACTAATTGGATAATTTTTTTTAAAGAATCATTGGACTAACTCAAATATTTGGGGGGGCCAAGTCTCATTTTTGTAGGCTAATAATTAAAATGTTAAATATTTATATATAGTATTAAAATATTTTTAAAATGGGGGGGGGGGCCCACTCACACATGTAACTCTACCCCTGAATACGAATATCTTACACTGAGGTTAATTTTGGCACCTTTAGGCTAAAAGCGGGTTAATTTTTATGGGTACGATGACATGTGAAACACATTTTTGATTATAGGCTTTTCTTGGACAAATTATGAAGCTCCTTCATTTGTCTTTGCATGCGCATATATATTACTTATTAGTGAAATAAACTCAATCAGCGGGAAAGGTAACCCAAATTAACAAAAGATTGATCGGCTGAGATGACGGGTAGCCTCATGCTTTGCTTATTTCTTTGACAACTTACGTTACTTTTTTTTTTTTTTTTTTTTTTATTTGCCTTAGATAATATTCTACATTAGGTACAACCTTTTTCTTTTTCACTTTTGAGCTAGGATAAATTTTTAACTTTTTTTTTTTCCTTTTTTAATGAGAATCGAAATATTCAACTTTTTAATAAGTAAACTAAATTTTGATTATGTTAGGTTTTAGACTAACATATTTTATGTGACAAGGTCAAGGATTACATTTCTATGTATTTAAAATTTTAAGTCTCCGGGTTAACATGTTTCTCAAAAAAAAAAAAAAAAAAAAAAAAAAGACTGGTTAACATTGTGTCAAAAAAAAAAAAAAAAATCTGTGTTAACATAGAATTTTAAGTGATGCTAATTGAAGAATTCAAGTTCAAAGAATTTCCTCATTCAAACTTTCTAAAGCGAAAGAATAATGTAGATAGAGACTTAATTTGCAAGTATTTTGCTTGATTCTCATTCAAGCGAAAATCATGCTGAAACAGAATCTAAATTTTGCTAAAAGAAAGATTCCTACTTTTGTCTTTGATCCTTTCTTTCTCTTGAGCATAAAACCAATAATAAATTATTTTACCCACTGATCTTATGCTCCCAAAGAGAGTGATTGTGAGAATTGCTTAAAACCAAAAAGATCTATTCCAATGAGTTCACTGCAGCAAAGGTTACATAGAGAGTTTAGGTTTACAAAAGTTTTGTATGTTCTGACTGGTTGTTTTACTATTATTTTATAGTGGACTTTTAACATGTTTGAAATCCTCATAATGGTATCAAGTCGATAATGATTGTGGAGGAAGAGATTTTTGGTAATAGTTATTATGGTTGCATGCACTGTTAAATTGATATTGTTTGACATAGTCTAAATTGTTCAATTTATCAATAAATTATAAATCTACTACTCAAATTACTGGGGATCTAAACCAGAATTTCCAGTTATGTGCAGAATGTTGACCGTGACATAAATTACTCCCAAAAATAATAATACAGAAAAGAGAAAAATCAATTGTGTTCGAAATTGTACTTGGCTTTTGTTTAAAGTCATCTATATAATACCATGCAGTACTCTGCTAATAATACACGTATGGATAATAATATAATATAATATAGACATGTTTTTAGTTTCAAGTTTTCACCATATATACAAACATAATTAATCATTAAATTAAAAACAATTCTTGCTTATTGTGAGGGAAAAAAAACAAACACGTAAGAATACACTATTGGTATTGTACATTTGTACTTCGAGGGAAAATCAATATCGTGTAGCAACAATACTTTCTGGTCAAACGCATGCCTACAGGCTTTGAGGTAACTTGATCGAAGGAAAAGCTTATTATCATTCTTCAGCAATATCATTGAAGATCCTCCTCATTATTATAACAACATGATGAGGACTTTTCTTAGTGCTTCATTTCAATTTGAAGTCATTGATTGAAGTATTCAATCTATGGATTCTTAGTCACAAGATTGGAATTAAATGGTTTACGTCTTTTAATGCACATTGCATATAATGCTTAGTATATTAATAAAGGTCCGATTAATGTGTGCCCTTAAACCATCTATTTTTGGAAACATTTTCTTGAAAATTGAAAAAGTTGTCAATACTTTTTCAATTTCCGAGAAATTATTTTCCTTGCAGAAGCAGCCTAGCAATAATTGCTAAGCTTGAATGTTACTCAATATGAATATGATATTCGATTTTACAATGCATGAAACTAGCTAGTAGATTCAAGCAATTGGTAGCCGCCTTCCTTGCAGAAGCAGAAAGTAGCGTAGACATGTTGGCGGCGGCCTTGCATGCTGTTTGAAGCATTTTCCTACTCTGCCATATATATTAAAAAATGTGTGGCTATTTGAAATTTATAGGATTGGTCTTTGTTATAATACTAAGCTTTTTATGTATACAAGATTTGAATTCAAGTTCCCTGTAATATTAAGACAATAATGAGTTTTTCTTTTTTTAATTATGTATACAATGTTACAAGATTCGAATTGAAGTATCTTATTAAAACACAACATAAATTTATACATTATACGCCTGCCTATATGCATTATTAACAGGACTATATGCCAATCTTTCAAAGCCAAGTGTGTTCTAGTTAATTTAATTGACAATGTCTTTTATCATCAAATAAAAGAATTAGATTCAAATTTCATCTACATCAAAAACTAATTAATATTTTGGTTGAAAGACAAATAATAATTATTATGGAAAAAATATCATAAATTCAAATTATATCATATCTATAAAAGTAAAAAAATGAAAAAAAAATAAAAACAACTTTAAAAGCCAAGAATTGTAAACACCATTACCTGGACTGTAGCATCATTTCAATTGGAAGAGATTGTATAGTATGTCCAAAATAGAATGAGCCCAAAGCAACAAGGCCGATGTCAAATGTTCCTTCACTTTGGGCAATGCCGCAATGCCATTTTAAGGCCTACTTTTCAGATTCGAATGTGATGATATCTTAGCTTCATCTGATTCCTGGCCCAACAATAGTGTTTAACTTAAAAGCCCAATATCAATCAGAGTCTAATCTGTCTAGATTTTGAAGTAAGGCCCGGACTTTGGGCCATGAATCTTGCTTTCGGCTATTGGTTTATCTAGACTATCTATAAGAGAATTCCTCTCTTTGAACTGAACTTCTATATGTTTCAAAAATACTCCTAGACCCTAAGTTTAATAAGGACAAAACTTGAGAACAACCTTGTAAAAATATATCTCCAACTTCACGTAAAATGCCTACAAAATACAACACTCTCCACTAATTCATGTTTTCAAAAAAAAAAAAAAAACTTTTCAATCCACTTTGATATTTCCCTCAGGTTATGGTTCTTGACCTCAAGTTCTTAGTTCTAATCTGCAACACAGTTATCATCTATCTAGTTTCATCAAGGGGAGGCAAAGTAGGAATGGGGGATACCTGCTGACCCAACTTCAGCTTTAAACAAGACACATGAAAAATAGGATGGGTCTTATTATTAGAAGGAAGATCCAACTTATAAGCCACCTCCCCCACCCTTTGGATAACTTGGAAAGGCCCATAAAATCTTGGAAGCAACTTCCACTTCTTTATAAGCTAAGGTTTTCTGTTCATAGGGCTATAGCCTCAAACACACCCAATCTTCCACCTGAAAGGACCTTTTAGACCTATGCTTATTTGCCTGGAGCTTCATTCTTTCTTGTGCAAGAGTTAAATTGGCCTTAAGGGAAGCCAAAAGATGTTGTCGCTGGCTGCATTATGGAAACTTACATTATGGAAATCCCGACAGGTTCCAAAATATTTTTGAGTGTTGACAAAACTGTTCAGCCACATATAGTTATGGTCATTGATTAAATGACATGCTTATATACCAAAACAGCATTTACCGTGATTTTTTAAATTAGGATTAGGACTTATCCAATAGAAATTATTATCAACACCACCTATACTAACTTAAACACAAGATACTTTTGAATATAGATATACAGTGTGCATGCAAGAAACTTAAAAAAAAAAAAAAAAATACAACAAGAATATTTGGCAATCTATGACATATTGTTGGATGGACGAAATAGAAATACTAAGCTTAGTAGACTCCTTGTCCTTTTCTATTAATATTGGAGATATCTTAAAAATGAAAAGATATTGAATATATGATTTTTTGTCTCCAGTAGAGAACTACAAGAGAAGTTATGATAAAGTAAATAAAGTAGGCCTTGAAAACTTATATTATAAAAATCCTAACAAACCCCAAAATATTTGTGAGTGTCGACAAACCATTTAGCCACATATAGTCTTGGTTACTGATTAAATGACATGCTTTTATACCAAAACAACATTTACAGTAATTTTTTAAATCTGGTTTATAATTTATCCAATAGAAAGTATTATCAACATCACCTATTCTACTATGGTAGTATTTGAGAAATTATTGGGTATTGATAAAACCGTTTAGCCACATATAGTAGTCATTAATTAAATGACATGCTTGTATACCAATACAACATTCACAAAAATTTTTTAAATCTGGATTAAGATTTATCCAATAGAAAGTGTAACCAAGACCACCTATACTACTTTGGTGGTATCTAGAGAACCATTGGGCAAGCAAGAACTAAGCTTTTTCCAACTGTTTGTCGACAATTCATATTTACAGAATCTAACTTTATCAATCTCGACATGTGCAATCATAATAATCCGTTCTCTAAGAAGTGCTGAAGTTATAATATGTAGCTTAGAATCCAATGTTTTAGGATTGCCTTTGGCTTCCCATTCTTCTTTTCTCGGATTATAAACCACCATCTAGGCAGCTTCATCCCATGGTGGCGGAAAAATAAAATTGATATTTTTGTCAAATTGTTTATTGCTTCATGTTTGTCATTATAATAGATAGCAAAGTAATTGCTATCGGGTTATTGTAATGAAATCTTTGTTTCAGGAGCTTTATTGCAATAAATTGCAAATATTGACAAAAATATTTCAAGTTAAGTTATTATAATGATTTTTTTTCCAATTGTTTATTACTTCATGTTTTCCATTATAATAGATTGCAAAGTAATTGTTATCTGGTTATGTCATTAAAACCTTTGTTGAAACAAGCTATCACTTCAAGATTTTCATTGTAACAAATTACTAAATTAATTAGCACAATGCAATGACATATTAAGGTCTTTATTACAAGATAAAAGTATAAGTTATTGTAACTAATAATTTTTTTTAGGGGAAAATCAAAGACCTTTGATTAGAAAAGTTGGCTAAATCAGCCTGAAGTACAAAAACAAATTGTGGTGGAACATCCTCTATCCACATACCTAAATCTGAAACAGTAATAACATGTCTAGCTAAACAATGAGCAACCTTATTACCTTTTCTCTTAACATGAGAGTAATGTAATTGAGAAAAAAAACCTAGAATTAAACTTAACATCTTCAATCAAATATCCATGCGAGGCCAAGGAGACATCATTACAAGTCAAGGCCTTCATAAGCACCGCCGAATCACCCTCCAAAATGGCTCTCAAAACATTGACCTCCTGGGCAAAAATAAGGGCCTTTGCAATAGACAAGGCTTCAACCTTACTAGCAAGATAGGCTTAGGGCAACAGCTGGGAGCATGAAACAATCACCAAGCCAGAACTATCTCAGATCACAATCCCAATCCCAAATTTATTTTCAACAGAAAAAATGGCACCATTAAAATTGATCTTCATCCAATCACTAGGGGGAGGTCGCCATGTAACACTAGTACGAGGCTGGCGGCTAGGAAGATTGGGTTAATAGCCAAGAACTAATTATTGTTGATGCAATAATTTACCACTTTTAAATTACAATTACAATGATTTTTTTTTTCATTAACATTGGTATAGTGATGCTTCTTTCTTCCCCCAAATAATGGATTCAGAATTTCAATTGTGAAATATTTAATGAGGCAATGACGTTTGTATTTGTAGTGGATCAATTTTTTATTAGGAGTAATGTAAGAAAAGTGAAGGTTATAATGAATGAAAGTTTTTCAGCTAAGCTTCTTTAAAGGGTTACTTGTATTCAAATTTTCACTTACCAAGCAATCATTAAAATTGAAGAGAATGTTTTATAATATATTCGGTTATAAAGCTATTTGTATAAATATAAAGAAATAATTTTTAAAAAGGGGCGATAATGATGATGGAACTTACACAAAATTTATGAAGATAGCAATTTTTCTATTTTTTGACAATTTGATAATTACAATGAAAAAAAAAAAAAAAAAAGAGAAGAAGAAGAAGAAGAAGATTTGAATCTGTTACGTTAAAAACACCAAAAATACCAACCAAATGGCAATATCCTAATCGTGCAAGTGAATTACATGACTACTATGTTTTTCTAGTGGACCATGGTCCACATCCAATAATGCATTAATACCTAACATGTGAGGGTCCAGTCATCAAAAGCTATATGTATTGCTTATGATATAGCTAATGTTTAGCAATCATTTTTAAGTGCTTATGCTAAGAAATTTCTGTTAGATCTCATAAAATCTTCACCATTTCCAAGTTCTCTTCAACTAAATTTAGCAAAAGCATCTCTAAAAAATTAATTAATTAATTAATTAATAATAATAATAATAATAATAATAATAACCAAGTACTTTAAAACTTACTCACAACTACAACCAATTCCGTCTCCCCCTCATCATTAAAGAGTTCACCAATTGCTAAAATAATAAATCTAGGGACACAATTTTTCATTATTATTTTTGAACCATTAACATATTCTTCTGTTATATAACTTATAATTGATACATAATAAAAATAAATTTTATGGACTATGGTGAAGAAAATGATCCTAATCTCCATTTGGATCACGTGAGAGAGATGTTGATCCATTTAATACAAGCTGAAATCTTTCTTTTACTTAATAACAAGTAACAAAAGCCTAATATGCACAAATCTCTCTCTCTCTCCTATAATTAAAAATAACCACTTAGACCAACACAAGTTCCCCACACCTAGTCCTTCAAGATTCATCAAAAACAAAATGCTCTCTCTCTCCTATAATTATAAATAACCCCTAAGACCAACACAAGTTCCCCATACCTAGTCCTTCAAAATTCATCAAAAACAAAATGGCATGCACTGGGAAAATCATCTTTATTTGGGGTTCATTCCTTCTTATATCCCTACTGAATGTGAATCGAGCACGCAACCTTCTTGTGGCCCTAGTTTGTAAAACTAGTAGCAACCCTATAGCTTCAGGATTCATTCAAACTAGAGACACCCATTTTGTACTAAATGGATCCCCATTCCTCTTCAATGGCTTTAACTCATATTGGATGTTGCAGGTTGCAGTGGAGCCAAGTGAAAGGTACAAAATATCGAATGTGTTTCGTGAGGCTTCAGCTGTTGGGCTCAATGTTTGCCGGACTTGGGCATTTAGTGATGGAGGTTACCAACCTCTGCAAATATATCCTGGTGTTTATGATGAGCTTGTCTTTCAGGTTATACTAATTGTCTTATTAAAACATGTTTATGCTTGTATACATGCATTTTTTAAAAAAGTTACAAGACTTGTTTTACATGCATATGCATTCCTTATTAGAATAATGGTTAAGTATTTAAAAATTTCACCATTTCCTAAGCGCTCACTTGAGCTTTTTTAAGTAATGAAATTTGTCATGGCCTTAGAACAAATGGTAATGGAACAAAAAACCTCTATTCTACTAGGGTTTTTTTTTTTTTTTTGTATTAAAGGAGTATTTTACTTTATACTACACCAATTAGCCTATGTTATGTGTCTAATTTTTTTTTTCTTTTGATACTTCAGTTTTATAAAGGGAAAAAATATACATGTGACTAGTTGTAATTAGTAGAACTTCCTCGTTAGGACAAAAGATTTTATTTGGTTGTCTTGAATTTCAGTCATGTTCCCACTCTCTCTCTCTCATTATCCATTTAAAAAGTTAAAAACCACTAATTAGATAGCTTCTTTGAAATGCTGATTACTGTCAGTAATTATCAGGCACTTGATTTTGTGGTCTCTGAGGCAAGAAAGTATGGGGTTCGGTTAGTTTTGACTTTGACGAACAATCTCCAAGACTACGGAGGAAGACCTCAATATTTGCAATGGGCTAGAAGTGCTGGTGAGCCTGTTAATAGTGACGATGATTTTTATACAAATGCAGTCATGAAAGGGTACTACAAGAACTATGTTAAGGTATATTATAAGAGAACCAAATATATAAATGAATTACAGAGAACATTTTATTTGCACTAGTATTTTGTAGAAATAAAAACGATGTATGTGCTAACAGATTGCCTCATTTGTTTGTGTTTTTCTCTCTTTTGGGTCATATGTATATGCTTTTGTTTTGTCACAGAAAGTGCTAACAAGGCTCAACACAATCACTGGAATTGCATATAAAGATGATCCGACAATAATGGCTTGGGAACTAATAAATGAACCACGCTGCCAAGTTGACTCTGGCAAGACCGTAAACGTGAGCCATTGCACTCTTAATTAATTATTTAGATTTTAGAGCAATGTTAAGGATACTACAATTTTCATAACTATTAAAAGATTGTGATTCACTTTCACTTAAGTCTGACACTATTGGATTCTCAAAAAAAAAAAAAAAAAAAAAGTCTGACACTATTTCTATTATGTACCAACCATATCAGATTATGTCAGTAGTTATGAAAAATGTTGTCGTTGGACTCATATTAAATAGTTAATTTTATAGATTACCTCACCATAGACTTATAACATTATGTTCAAACAGGTATGGGTTCAAGAGATGGGTTCCTATGTTAAATCCATTGACAACAAACACTTGTTGGGGATTGGCATGGAAGGTTTCTATGGAGACTCAATTCAAGATAGAAAGCAATACAATCCTATTCCTGGTTACGAAGTTGGCACAGATTTTATTACCAATAATCTCATTAAAGAGATTGACTTTGCCACCATACATGCATATCCCGATGCTTGGTAAGTTCTGAATCTTCATGCACGTTCACTAGGAAAGGTAAAAGTTTTATGCATTGAATACAACTACTAAGGACATGTTTATAAGGCTAAAGAAGCGTGTAATTCTCAATAGGCTTCCCGGACAGGACGATCACTTGCAAATAGCATTCATTCAAAGGTGGTTGACAAGTCATTGGACAGACTCAAGGACTATTCTAAAGAAGCCACTGATTTTTGCTGAATTTGGAAAATCAAAGACATATCCAGGGTTTAATATAAGCGCTATGGACTACTTCTTGAACATTGTTTATACAAACATCTACAACTTAGCCAAAAATGGAGGAACAATGGGTGGCGGTTTAGTTTGGCAAATCTTCACTGAAGGGATGGAATCGTACTATGATGGATATGAGATTGTTCTATCCCAAAACCCATCTACAACTAGTATCATTGCTCAACAATCTAATAAAATGACAAATCTTGAACATTCATTGAATAACCCACATGGTGATATATTTGAGCAGGCAAAACGACGAAGCACATGATGAGCTATCATTAAGTATATGTATGTGAAAAAATAGGAGAATATGAGAGCTTAGAATCAAGTCATAGGAACTAAGGTTTTTACAAGATGATTGAATGATAAAAAGGATGCAATGACAATACAAATGCTTTTTTTCCCCAATTTTTCTGGTCAGATGACAATCATGAGTATTATGAGTCTTTGAATTAGCTACAGCAAATATCAAATACAAGCAAAGGCACTTTGGTTTAGCAGGAACTCAGACTAGTTATTTTAGCATTCATCCAGACCACTTTTTTGAAGAATTGCATATTGTGGTTTACCATAGTTTTAAAAATCAGACTGGATCGGCGGGTTTGATTGAGAACCGGGCACCAATTCGGTTTGATTATACTGAAAAACCAAAAATCATTTTTTTTAAATGAACAAAACCAATGACTGAAGGTTCAACCGGGAAACCGGTTGAACTGGTTTTGTAGAATTGGAGGGGATTGATCTAGAAAAGTGGAGCCTTGCCAAAAAATTTAAAATTTAAAATAAAAAATTGTAATTTTCTCAAATGCAGGCTAAAAAACCATAACCAACAAAGATACAAAACCTTGCAAAGGGCAACTCCATGGGGAGAGAGAGAGAGATCGAGCATCTAATGGCAGGCGCAGGACCTTCATCTCTTTAATTTGGCCTATGCCAATATTTAATTTGGCAAAAGTAAAACCAATCTGATTGGTCAAAGAAAACTAAAAGGAAAACTTTAATAAAGATTTTCCTTTTGGTCTTCCTTAACTCACGGGTGGATATCCGAAGTCCAAAATACTACTAATAGTCTAATACTACTAATTAACATGGGAGAGAATCAAGAATTGGTGATCACAACCAACGACCCTTTTGAGAAAGCCAAAATTAAGCTAGGAAGCACAACACATGTACGGGTACAAGTACGATACAGCAACATGACAATTTTTGAAAAATTAGAAAAAGAGGGGATATGCAAATTAATTAATTATTGAATATATTTTTATTATATTTTTAAATATTGTTAAGCATTTATTATTTCACATAATTTGAAACATATATTAATTTAAGAGCAATAATGAATAATAGTGTAAATTCATGACTAATAAATGATGTTTAGAGATTAGAATACAAACTAACAATAAGATCCGAAAGAGTAAGTAAAAGAGAAACTAGATAAGTGTCCAAGGTTGAAACTAAAAAGAAATAAAAGATAAGTTCCCCTCTTGTGTCCCATAATTTTTCAAAAAAAAAAAAAAAAAAAAAAAATAAGGGAAATGGCTGGGACAAGCATGCAGATGTGTCCTAGACGAGTCTCGTGTCCACGCTTCCTAGAAAATAAGTAATCACAACCAACACCTTAGACTTTTAAAATGATGTTGAAATAGTAACCTATCAAACTTTCAACTTTATTATTGCCAAACCCAGTCATTTGGAGCTGGGACTGTTTTGAAGAATACACTATCCAGATATATATCAAAATGGTACAAAATTAAACAAGAAAAAGATTTAAAGTATATATTATGATGAAGTATCGTGGCTAGATCACAAAAACATACAAGCAAGGCACAACAAACCATTACATAACAAACCTTCTGACCTGCCCGATAGCTGCTGCACTTGACTGGCATATTTATGGGAACTGGAACCTCCCAACAAATTTTACAAAATTCCTCTGGCAGCATTGGATGGCTGATCTACAAGGGCCAATCCACAAACTCTTCTTTCACTACTCTTGAACTAAAAATAAAGTTACAACACCACCGTTTATAGCAAATCCAGAAGTGGTGGCTGTTCAGATTGTGATTTGGCATGACTAGTCCGAGAGGCTAAAGAGGCCCCCCTCCCTCTTCCTCTTCCCCTACCCACAGCAGTTGATGGGGGTGGAGCAAGTCTAGGTGCAGACTGTTCATTCTTACTTGAAGCAAATATGGATCCAATATCTGTCGATTTCTTATCAGTATAAGTACCTGAAGCTGGTATACCCTGGCTTTGTTTCAAAAATGCAATAGAACTTAAAGGGTTAATACCCCCACCACTCAGACTACCAGTAGTCAAAGTTGGGTTCCCTTGATTCTCTCTTATTGGCTCAAAAGAACTGTGAGAATTGAGGCCCCAATTGTTCATTTGGAAGTTCAAACTGTTTGATGTACTTGAGACTGAACTAGACCCATATTTGTTGGTGGGCTGTCCCGTTGTGCCATTGTTATACATTCCAGCCCCGCTTACTGAGCCAGTAGGTCGCGGAGGCCAATCAGCAAAAGGATCTACATCATCAAAACTTGAAGTGGATGACGCTCCAGCATTCAATTGCTTCTCACCATCTTCTAATTGGGGGGTAACTGCAGAAGATACCCGAGGAGGCCA
This sequence comes from Notholithocarpus densiflorus, assembly GCA_030021035.2. Taxonomy (NCBI): domain Eukaryota; kingdom Viridiplantae; phylum Streptophyta; class Magnoliopsida; order Fagales; family Fagaceae; genus Notholithocarpus; species Notholithocarpus densiflorus. The sequence continues at coordinate 855,671 of JARYZH020000164.1, read as the reverse complement.
CTCAATATCAACTGGAGGACACGACACAGCTGTTTGCTGACTGGATATTGTGGGTATCATCAAAGATTGTGACTGCAGTGAAGTTACTTGAATTGGTTGAAAACCCAGAACAGGGTTAGTGGAGGGATTGTTGTTTGTAGAATTTCGGAGGGAAGCTGCACGTCCCTTTGTGGTTGGACCCCAATCTTCATCCCATGCAGGGCTGCTCTTCATTGTAGAGTTGACAGTTCCACTTACTTTGCTTAATGATTCTTGGGACAGAAGCCCATTAACAGAAGGGGAAGGTTTTACTTCCGGGATTCCAGAATCAGTCACAGTAACTCCCCGTTTTTCTTCTATCCTCCTGTCATAATATCAAGATGCCATAAGTGATTTCATCACAGCCAAATTTGCCCACACAACACAAGCAAATGCATGGGCATGGAATATAGCAGTACCTGAGAATATCTTTGACAAAGAGCATATATTTAGCAAACTGCTGAACATTTAGCTGTTGAGCTGTAAGAAGAGGCGCAAGTAGCGGAAGGACATGCTCCGCAACAAATTCTACTCCATACTGAACAAGATGAATTTAGCACCATGAAATGAGCAGTAATTCTACTTAAAAAAATAAAACCATGTACTACTCATGGACATTCTAAAGCAATACAAAGTATAAGTCTCGTATTGGAGACCATTACCTGCTTAAGTATTGAATTTGCAACACCAAGGGTACACATAAGGGTAGGAGGAGAACGGTCAACAGCTGTACAACGTTGAATTGTTTGCAAGATTTCCAAAACAGCATGTTTATCAAGTGTGTTAACCAACTCTCCTAAGCATAACAATGCATTAACTCTAACCTGTCAATGGAAGTACACCCAAAGGTTGAGAATAAAGTTCATACTTTGGCAGCAAAAAAAAAAACAAGATAATTATGTAACAACACAATTACTTTGTTCAAATGGCATTTGAACTATCAAAAGATTTAAGTGCAATACGATGAGTTCACATCACTAATGAATCTACAAAAGCATTAAATTAATAAATAAAAAATTGTGGGGAGGGGGTTTCAAGTGAAGTGATAGCCCAACAGTAATGGCATCCTTTGTGGTGTCCCATGTCTATGGTTTGAACCCCACCTCCACCCCTCCTCCCTCCCCCCCCACCCCCCACACACGCCCCAACTACATACCTATCTCAAAAAAGGAACTTGTGAACATTGTATTTATAGAAAATTTTACTTTATTCTTTCCCCATATGCCATGGAACTTCTTAAATTACAGGTATTAGAAGTGAGAATTTAGATGTCCAATTAGAGACATGAAAGACTTGAAACCCGAGACCTTACCCACCACCCTTTCTTATAGGAAGAGGAGGTGTTTGAGCCAGAGATCATTGGCACAAGTCTTTCTTTCTCTTATTTCTATTTCCAGACCAGCTAAGGAGTTTCATAGATGATGAAATAAACAAATGTTTTGTTTTAGTCTATAATAGCAATTAAACAATCACCCACTGATTGATCCTACACTGGATTAATGTATCAGACAAAAAAGGATTGCTATGGCCTACACTCTAAAGGCAATACTAGTGACTTAGTTAAATCTTAACTTATAGCTCTTCAACCAATTAGTTTTAGCATCCATATCCACATTTAAAAAATAATTTGATACAAATGGTGACAGCTTTTGGAATAACTTCCGATAAAATTAATTTCATGTTTTTTCATATATTTAAGTTCTTTCTGTCTAAATGTTTACTTCCTCTTGAATTTGTTTCTAATGGCAATAAAATAAACCACCGCAAACCCTTTGTGCGATGGTCACTCTAAAAGTATAAATGCTTGTGAGGTGTGGGGGGCAAGAGCCAGGGTTCAAGTCTCCAAGAGAAAGCTTCGCACACATATACACTTAGATTAGGCTAAAATAGAATCTTTATCTTGTATAAAAAAAAAAATTAAAAAAAATGGCAATAAAATAAACAATTCAGCTATAGGAAATTTAGGAGACTCGCCAAACTTTGTCCAAATACGCACACACACGCACCAATGAGAAGTGCAGAGTGAGTAATACTTCTAAAAATATGTTGCAGAGTGATTCCCAAACATAAGCTAAATGATTGTTGGTGTAATGCACGAACATATGCACCAGTTCTGTAGTTATCTCGGTACAACAATCAAAATCACCATTACAGTAGAGTTTGTGCCAACATGCAATGTTCTTAGCCAAGGTTGAAACCAGGGGATAAGAGGTTCTGTTGTCAATATTCAGTAATCAACTTTCAATTCAGCCAATATTCACAGCAACTCCGTACAAGAAGAGAACAAAACTTCGAACCATGGCGGTCAGATATACCACCACTTTGACAAGATATGATATAATGGAAAAACATGTCTATTACAATCTAATATGCACAACGATGGCCAAATAATGTAAAAAATTAAATAAGTAATATACTCACCGCAGCAACTGTTGTTTTAAGAGCTAAGCCATGAATGCGAGGCAACATTGCTTGTTTCACTAGCTGGCAAGAATGAAATATATACATTTCCATTAAAATCCATGCCTCCCTCATAAAGCATGTTAGTAAGAAGGGATATAATGTTTAGTAATATTATATACTTTTTTATGGAAAAATCAGAAATATAATATTCTTCTTTTTTATACATAATATTCTAGATGCTATACACTTTTTTTGGGGGGAGGGGGGTGGTGTTTATTAGGGGCTAAGCTTTGACAATTGTGTACTAAGTTGTAGAACTGCATATAACAAAAGAATTCAATAGAAAAAAATTCAGTAAATGCAAGGGCCATCAGGAAAAGGCACCATACCCCTTAAAAGTTTTAATCTTTGTCCAAATTGCTTCAAGAAAAGCTTCAAAATTATACTTTAATACTCCAGACTTTTTGGTGGTTATATTTGTCCTTCAGGATCTTTCCTAGCTCTAGAGAATTGAGAAAAAGTGACCTGGTACCAACACTTGGGTTTATCCTCGTTATAGAAGTGCTAAGCAAGATGATTGATAAAGCAGTTATGGGTGGGAGACTATTAGCTTTCCAAGTGTTGGGAGGGGATAGAGGTAAGATGGATATGTTCATCATTTAAAGATGCTGTAAGTACTATCATTTTCAACAGAGCTAGTGGTTCACAGAAGAGTTAACCACAAGGGAAACAAGCTAAGGACCACACCTCAAGAAGCAGAGTTCACTAGTTCAAATCTCCACTTTCCCCTCTCCTTGTGGCCAAAACTTATTTATCAGGAAAAAACAAATTAATATGAATCAATCACATTAGAAGGTTTCACATGTTAAGCTGTAACCAGATTGAGGGAGAAATTGGGAAAAAAGTAAAATAATGGTGGTGAATTCAGTTACTTACCTATGAATCTTTGGGTTCATCTCTAGGGTCTTATTGTTGCATTTGTATTGAGGATTTAAAACAAATGGATTTGAAGAACAATTACTAGTATAAATAGCTTTTTATGAGTTTGCAAACGCATGCATTGAGGAATTTTATCTAACAAAAACAATTGTGATGTTACAGATTTAAAATAACATAATGCACCTAACCACTTCAAATCCACCCTTAAATTTCATCAACAAATTATATGTCCTTCTATATAAGTGACAGTCACCTGAGGATCAAGTTGCTTTGCAAGGGACGCAGATTTCCTCAAAACTTCCTCTTGTATCCGAGCATCATTTTCATCATAAGCCCGAATAATCAAAGGCAGAACATGTGCTATTAAGTGCTCCTGACTAGTCTACAACAGTTACAAAAAGAGTGTATCTTAATTGCATAAGTTCGCTGGCTATACCTGTACAAGATGAAAAGTGAAATCCAGCACAAACACCTAACTTTGCTTATACATCTGAAAAAAAATTATATATCATGTTGCCTCAACTACATAAAAGAGGAAATTTCATAATGAGTGAACCTTTTCACAGGTTATTAGTTTGAAAGGTACAAACATCTAACTACCAAATTTTACAAGTGCCAATAACTTCTAAATTCAATGATAAACACCAATAAAGAGTTATATAAATTCACTAAAGTTTCAGGAAAATTAATATAGAATTGTTACAAAATCTTTTAAAGGATTAACATTTTATTTTATTGAGCTAGAACATACCACCTCACCCTCCAACTTGTACTTACAAGAAGAGGAGGTGCAATTTGAGCTAGAATCATTGGCAATTAAACATAAATAAATAAGGGGCATCCCATTATCATATGATTACTAAGATATATTATGATTTGAAGATGAAATCTTAATCAAACTCAATCCCAGCCACCAACTGCAACTTGGGAAAGCCTGGTAAATTACTATTTTGTCCCCCCAAAAGATAGGAAGGGTGAATTTAATCATTTAACTATTGTTCTAATACTCCCCCTAATGTGTGGGCGTAGACTTGCCATAAGGCCCAACACATGAAATTTTAATTTTTAAATGGGAGGTAGAGAGTAGACAAGGTTCAAACTTAGGACCACCTTCTTTCATACCATGATAAATTACCACTAGTCATGGAAACTTAAACGGATAGGAAGGCTAAAGCCATCATGCTGTGTAAAGAGCAGGTTGGAGATAGCTTCAGCAGTAATAGTATAATCAAATGAGGTAAACTGATGCAGGGCATTTCACGTAGTTGAATCCTAATCCTCTTGTAACTAATTAGTTAGTTAGGTGATTTCTTAAGCATTGGCCAATAGGATTTGGACACTAGCATCTAGAAGGCTGCCAATGCCAAACAACTAGTATAACCACCACATTGTAGTTACTTTGTGATCAGTTTTAAATGCAATTACACAGATTAGCCTAGTGCTATTTTTAAGAGATGGATTTCTCTTAAGAAGGTTTGTCACACCTTGTTCCTTGTTCTAAGCACCTCTCATTTCCCATTCAATTCTAAGCCTAAACAGAAGCCCCTTAGCATCCCTGCATCATAAACCCACTTCGAACATAAAATAACAACAGATCATTTTTTAAAGTAAAAAAAATATATATATATATATATATATATCTTGTAACTAACTGCAACAAGCAGAACAGACATGCCAAAGTAATTAAAGAACTACATTTTAACTTTTATACACATATAACTGCATGCATCTCCTAGATGATTTAATACCTTCAATGTCACCTACATGTTATCAAGAAACACCCTCAAAGAAATTAGGCGCTAAACTCATGGCCCTTAGTCCACCAAGTACTATTTTGTATAGAGCAACTCATCTCAATCATTTGCATCCATTTCCATGCACTCAAAGAGCTTTAATTTAAGTGTTGTAGTTGATTTTTATTATTTTTTTGGATAAGATAGTTACCTTGTTGATTATAAGGTCAGCACGCTTCACAAGCAGCAATAGTGTCTCGCCTGCAGCAGTACTTAATACAGGAACAAGGGACGGTAGCGTTGATAGTTCAAAATCATTTTTATCCTACAATTTTTTTGACATGAATCAAATTTTCAAGTAAAACATCAATTCCTGATCAAGATAGATAAAACATACAAGATATTCAGTACATATACATATCCTTTAATCTTTCTATTCATACGACAAAAACATGATTGAGCAGGAAATCAATAATATTAGTCCTTAGCCTTTCCGTGCATCGTCATTACTCTGGAAAAAAAAATAATAATAACAAACGGTTCTTGCTGGTACAAGCATAAAACAGCAAGTCCCCCCCACCAACCACCAACCACCACCCACGGGTGCAGGGCCAAATAAAAGAGAGAGAGAGAAGAAAACTTAGCAATGCTGTGAGATTCTATAAACAAATCATGATAATGGTAGAGATGTACAAATAGCAAAGTAATTGATAATGAAGCCACATTAATTGCACTTCAAAAGTGTAATTTGAAAACACATTTTATCTATCAGAAATCCTCCATTAAAAGAAAATTAGACAAATGATCCCACACTCCCTATGCAAAACTTCTTAGTATGCAAGCGATTATAAGTTCCATGCCAATCTCTAATCAACAACCATACTAAATGCCTAACTTTTATTTTTCACAACACAAATGCACAGCAAACATGACTCTCCATACCACAATATCAAGAAAGATAATAAAAATCAACAGAATAAAATGTAAATAGATAGTCGTCAGCATCATTGAATATTAGTTTGACATATTCTCTCAAACTAAAAAACAATCAAGATAGCATGCTTGCCATCAGTGGTTTAATAAATTTATAGGTGTTACCAAAACATCTATCCCGTGAGTTAATATCAAATTATCAATAGTTACTTTCCTGGAAATAAGGGCATGAATTTTTCTCAGAACAAGAGCCCATGCATGGAAGACAAATATGAAATCACGGGAAAATAAGCTTTAAGGATTTAAACCAGGATGAGATCAGCAAGCATGTAAAGAACTCATGTCCTAGCACGACCTTTTAAATTTTCTGGCGCATTTGATTTTTGCAGATTATTGATAAATATTTAGTCTACTCAGACAAGATGAATAGATGACATACTGAAGAAAACAATGTAGAACAAGACAAATTGATAAATCAACCTCAACCATTTTATGGTTGTGGTAAATTTCAAGGCCTCATATTAAATTAAAAATAATTAAAACCTTATATCATGTAAATTTGCAAATTGTTAAATTCAAAAGCATGAATACAAATAAATAGTACCTGAGACTCTGCTATTGTGAGAACCATGGGCAGAATCATTGGTTGCATTACCAAATTTCGAAGCTCTGCACAAAGAGGAGGTAATACCTGCACAAAAGATAATAAAGAATTAGTTCATAAAGTTTTTTGATGCATTCCAATTACTATGCTGCCCACTAACCTCAACATCCTAGAATCTGCACTAAATCAAAAATTGTCGTATATTTAGTATCACACGTGAAATCACATTTATAACCAGATTTTCAGACTCCATATTGTGACTGAATTAGGTCACTCAACTTTAGTACAGAGTTTTAGCAAACTTCCAGGGAAGTATAAAATAGTCTTTAAAACATGGCTGGTTTCTGTTTCTCAACATATCTTGTTTTCCAGATTCTCAAAAATCAAGAAAGATAAATTCACGTATAAATACTCAACAAAGACTTCTATAAGATGGGGGAAAAAAAAAGAACTAAAAAACTCAAACCTTATACCGCAATACACGGGAGTCAAAATCTTTCCACATATCGGATAATGCTTTCAAGAATTCAGACTTTTGCATGTTATCTCTTTCCTGCAAGAAAAGAAGATTATCACCAAAGAGGTTCTATTTAAATCATACTTTTCTTATTCAGCAAAGCACTCTGGGGTATCTCCATCCCAGAAACAAGTTTTATGCAAATGCGTACAAGCATGTGGTCGAGGAAGCGAAGAGCACGCAACCTAGTGTCATTCCGGAAAAATGGAGAACCTGCAAAAGAGAGACAAACAATGAGCTAAGTGTCAACAGTTCATTTAATGACAAGTCACACTAATAACCCAAGACTGGCACATTTCATTCAACTAAGCTTAAGTATGACCAGGACAACCCGTTGCTAGCTGTAATGGAAGGGTTCTTTGGCACGCCCATGAAAAGTATTGTCTCCATAGAGAGTAACAAGACCATATGTCAAGACAGGAACAACTTCATAACTCACTGCCATATCTAATTGATGGATGATCTACTAATGGTCCATGTCTTCCATGAATAACCATGGAATTCTGAATCATAATTGAATGTAAATGCATTATTTTCAGTCCTTTAACATAATCAAAAAGGGGAAAACAGATCCATAGGCTTTTCAGGGTTATCTCATATTTAACTAAAAACTTCCTATCTAAATCTTATAGATTTTTTTTTTTTGGATAGGGAATAAGACTTTTATTAAATGAAACGAACCTCGTGTTCACGATGCTATCTAAACCTTATAGATGGATTGCAAAGTGAAAACTAAAAAGAGAATATCTAAATATCTAAAACTTTTAAAAAGGTCTCCCCCATTAAATTGCTAGTGATAAGGAACTCCTTGCCCCTTTCCATCATGATTTTCTTTTTCCTCTCTCACAACATAGTCCTCTATTTTTCCATATAGCAATATTGTGTACTGTTAAATTTACAACTCATTTACACCAACATTAATTAAAACAATTTTGAGAGGTTATCAAAACTTTAACATCATAGGGCCCATAAGGCTCATGTTGTACCTGTAAAATCCATTGCTGTTGGCCTAAAAGACTCGTTTGCAGAAAGCATTCTTTGCAGGTCAGGAACTAACTCTGGTGGAATGGAGGAGAAAGCTTCATTGGATAAGTAAGTCAAGGTATTCATGTACTGCAGAAAAGGAACACAAGAATTAAACATCTTTTTTTTTATATAAGTTAAACACAAGAATTACCCATCATTAGCTAAGACAGAATTATAAAATTTTCATCAAGCTGATTCTTCTCATTCAAATTTTGTTCAATGCTATTTTTGGATAAGTTCATAGTGCTAAACATTTTACAGCTGGTATATTATGTTTATGATTCTCTTGGTTTTATTTCTAAGAATACAATGAAAATAAAAAATAAAAAAAAGGGTAAAGTGATTTGCTAATGTTCTCATTCTATGCTGACTAACTTATACTGAGAAAAACTTCAATGGATGGTGCTTTTTGCATGCCTATAAACCATGTTGAGTCTGTTGTTTAATAGATTCTTTGAGACACAGACACATCTTACAAATCTAGCCTAACTGTAGAAGGCAACACGCAGGCTGCACCAGCAATTCCCAGCACAAATACTTTTGCATCTGGGTACATCCAGAGTACAAAGTACACGGTTCATATCTCCCCCTAATGAAGTCAAAAGATCAAATTTCTGACAACTGAAACCATTTTGGGCCACCCGATCTACCAAAACAAGATGGGCATAAAAAGAAAGGGAAGGGGGGGGGGGGGGGTGTGAAGGCAGAGTCCAACATATATCATTGCAGTTCAAGGCTTCTCAACTCTTCAATTGAAATTAAAGCAAGGAACCTCTAACTATGATACTCAGCTCAGCTACTTCGATTTGAATTATCTAGAGGATGCCTTATATATATATATATATATATATATATATATATAAATATATATATATCCTATCTAAAAGATAGACAATCAAACCTATTTCTTGAATCAATAGAAGCCCAAAGAGATGAATAGGGTCCCCAATATTTGCAGTGAATCCCACACTTAAGCAGTCATGCATTACAATAAGAACTGCCAATTCTCTAGAAAATACAGCCCTTTTGATCATTTCTTCGCATGTACTTGAGGCTGTTCAAACTTCAAACAGACACAGGTCAACTAAAAGGTATTCCCATCACAACTGGGGTTATGGGTTTTCAGTTTATGAGGGGTATTATGAGATTAACAGAGCTTTAACTCCTACATTCTATTCAAGTCTTCAATTTTTAAGTTTGTCTAGCATATCTTGAGCTCATCAACAACAACAACAACCCCCCCAAGGTAGTCAAAGGCGAAAGGCGACCTTAAGGCGCCAAGGCCTTGTATCGCCCGAGGCGTGAGGCGACAAAAAGGCGCTAGCTTGAGTAAAGCGAGGCGCCAATTCTTAATATATTAATTATACATATAGAACTTAAATCATATGTACCTAGTGTATTATAATATTATAATGAAGTGTTTTTCAATGTGTAGCATGAAGAAATTAGGTCTATCAAATTATTTCAATATAGGATTAACATGGTTTAGGCTTTATTAGTTAGTTCTAACAATACATTTTACAATAAGCTTCTACATAACAATAAGTCTTAGAAAACAAATTTGTAAATTAATTTAACTAACAATAGGTTTTATAACATGCCTTTTGAAATTAATAGTCTAAAAATAGGTTTCACAACAAATTTCTATAAAAATAAAAAATAAAAAATAAATAAAAAACCGTGAGGCTCTCGCCTTAGCGCCTTTTTCATGGCTTAAGGCAGTCGCCTTGCTCGCCTAGGCTCTAAAGGCGAGCGCCTCGCCTTAGAGCCTTTGAGGCGCCTCGCCTCGCCCGGGCGCCTAGGCGAGCGCCCGGCTCGCCTTTGACTACACTGAACCCCCCCTGTCCCAAAAATTTGAGGATTTCTTATTTGTCATTCTATCTTATCCAAAATACTATCTATCACCTACTTAATTAACATGTCCTTTTTTAGTACTTATACCAATCTTATTTTAGTCCATTTTCTACATCTCTCCATTCCCTCAACTTGAATTAAATCACTCTTTCACTGGTGTACTAAAAACTCTCTTTTGAACATGACTTGGCCATCTGAAGTGACCTCCTTCAGATTTTTAATATTTTATCAATAAAATTCATTCCCATGTTTAAATGAATTTCTTCATTTCATGAGTATATTATGTCTTAATAGCACAACATTCAGATCACATATCTTGAGCTCGTCCAATTTCTAAAATTCTACACGTCACACTCACACATATCTTTCCAAACCTGCTCAAGTTGCAAAAGTCCAAGGGGTTCAATGAGTCACAAGCTAGACCATCTAAGAGAAAGGTTGCCAGTCTACACAATTAGAGACCAATTGCATAAATCTGTATAAATGCATAAAAAGAGGGAAGTAGCAGCTAAAAGGTAAGAGAAAACCTCTATCCACAGATAGATTAGCACACAACCATAAATCTCTTGATATTAGAAAATCAAAGCTCAATTTAAGGTATAAGTAATAATGACGACCTGAAAGAATCTAGACTTCTAAATTACACATACCATCTTGACATTGTTGTTGCAGTTGAACAAAGGCTTTCGAGCTATCAAGTGGTACGCAAGACAACCAAAACTGAAAATATCAGACGAACATCCACCTGAAGAAGCTTTGCTCCGAACATATTCAGGAGCAGTGTAATTCAGTGATGGCTGAAGGGGTAGTACAGAATCTTCAACATCATATTCCTGTACAATCCATAATATGTATCAAGACTTGCACACAACAAGCATTACATAACTCTTAAAATTGTAAATGAGCTCTAAATAAACATTGAGCGCACAACAAACCACTTCAAAGTTGTAGCCAATACAGATGCTTTGTGGCAAACATGTCAATAGGGAAGAAGCAAACAGGTAAACATAGGTAGAAGAGAACATTTACGGATTCATGAACAGTGTAAGCAAAAATCACAATGTATAAGTATATATTTGCCCATAAAATACCATAGAAAACATATATGATCATATCACTTCTCTAAAAGATTAACAAATTCACATGAATTCATATAAAGTATACACTAACAATTACTTACCCAAAATAAAAATCTACTAGAGAAACCAGAACTCAGGTCTTTTAAATAATAAAAGAAAGTGCGAGGAAAAATCAAATTGAAGGTTCTTTACTTCCTAATCCAGTCAAAAATTTCACTCACAGCATAATGGAAAGCCGGAAAATTTGCCATATCGCCCGAGGCTTGATCTGTTGAAATTGCAAAACCAAATCCACCAAGCTTCCAGGCTCCACTTGAGGTAATAAGGACATTCTGCAGAGTATGAACTTCATAATTACACATTCATATCCAACATCTCATGAACCCAAGCTAAAAGAACCAACACCAGAAGCTTTTCACAAGTATTATGATTAAAAGATTCCATACATGTAAAAACCTAATGCAAGAGATCAAGCAAACGAATGCATATATGGAATATTTTATATTAAACATCTTTAAATATGCATAAGATATGAGGACCGAACTTGCCAAAGTTATAATCTCATAAGCATTTTATATCATTTGCACTCATAAAATAATTATGCTTATGCAAAATACAAAGGCATCCTAAAAATTCCAGAGCATTTGTTAGAAGTAGTGAGCCACTGAACACCAGGTTATAAAAGCATCTAAAGTAATAAATTATTTTGATATCCAATAAAGTTGTTCTTTCTTGGTGATCTAGTCTCAAGATAAATCCTAAAAAACCACTATGTTTTTCTGCAGAACAACTTGGGGAAAATAAAAGGGAACACAGATAAATATGGAACTCCAACTTACACAAATTATCACTGCCACATGGCTAGAAATTAAAAAGAGAGAGAGTAAATAAGATTTAACCTCAGGTGATATAGCCCGATGAATAAGACGTGCATTGTTATGGAGAAAGTCCAAGGTTTCCGCCATCTGGAGCAAACCATGCTTCACCTCCAACAAACCCATTTCCTGCGATTTTTTTTTTAAAATGTCCCTATGTCAGCAAACTAGATAGAACATAGTGCACAACCTATAGCCTGAAGAATATGCACTTTTTTTCAGAATGGCATTGAGAATCACATTTCATTTCAAACCTTCATATGGACATTCACTAAATCACATAGAAACATTATAATTCTTCAAGTGAGCAATCAATAGCGCTGCTCAAATCTTTTCAAACAAGCATTCTTTTTTTTTTCTTTTTTTTTTTTCTTTTTTTTATAAGTTCTTTTCAAACAAGCATTCACTAAATCACATTAAAAAGAACCATCAAAATCCTTCAAATGGGGGAACTCATAAATCGCATGTAAGCGCTCAAATTTAATTCACTTCAAGTGGGCATTCACTAAATCACATAAAACCATTAGAACCCCTCCAATGGACTAAATCTATATAACTATAAGCTCTCAATTCCAATTACTCATTAACTAAATCACATAGAGACATGCACTTAACTCTTCAAATTCAGACCATCATACACAAAAAACAACATATCTCTTCAAATCTTCAAAATGGAGCATTCACTAAATCACATAGAAACATCAGAACTCTTCAGGCAGACATTCACTAGCACAACTCAAATTCTTTCAAACAAGCATTCAAATCAAAATAAATAATTAAAAATTAAAAATAAAAATAAAAAATAAAACCTCAAAATTCTTCAAATGGCACTCACTAAATCACATATAAAGCTCTCAAATTTAATTCATTTCAAGTGGGCATTCATTAAATCACTTAAAACCGTTAAAACCCTTCGCACTGGGCACTCAGTAAATCACATTTAAAACAAAAATCAAAATTCTTCAAATGAGCATTCACTAAATCCCATACAAGCTCTAAAATTTAATTCACTTCAATTGGCCATTCACTCCAACACTCACTAAATCACATATAAGCTCTCAATTCCAATCAAGCACTAACTAAATCACATAAACACACATTCTTCACTAATTCACAACCTCTCAAATTACAAACTACATTCAAAATTACAAAACCAAAAAAAAAACACACAAATTAGTGAATTACCATTCCCTTGAGCTCCTTAGGCACTTTAGACACATTCTCCACATCCCCAAGGGCATTCGCCACCGACGCGAAAAGCGGCTCAGTCACCATCGCCATAGCATTCTTACTCTCGTCAAAAGCCTGCACCACGTGGACCACCCCAGGGTGCCTCAGCCTCACGAGCCTCGCCGCATCCGCGCGCACCAAATCGAAAAACCCGTCCTCCGCCGCCTTCGAGAGCCCCGCACGCGCGCGTGCCTCCGACAGCGCCTTCTTGTCGAGCACCCACACGCACACCACCGGGTACTGCTGTGGGCGCGTGGAGTCACGCGCCTTAGCGGAATACAGCCTCCAAGCTAAACCCGGACCCGCCGACCCGATCGGGTCGAGAAGATCGTAGTCCTGGAGCGGTTTCGGCCCGGTGACGTCCTGCACGGTGGTTTGTACAGTCTTCTCGATCACCGCTGCGGTCTTAGCTAGAGCTTGCGTTAGGGTTTTCATATTCAACGACATTTTTGGTTTTGGTTTTGGTTTTGGTTTTCTCTGTTTGAATTTTCTATAAAATCAAACTAATTTCATACAAAAAAAAAAGAATTGGGTGAATATTTGACAATTTTGTGAATTTGTGAAAAAATAGCTAAAATTAGAAGGAGAAGAGGGAATTGAGGTTTCCTTTGTAGATCAGAGGGGATGTACTGTTTCCTTTCTCTCTCTCTCTTTTTCTGTGGAGACTGGGTGGGTACGAGAGCGAGACTGGTTTTTTTTTTTTTTAATTTGATTTTTCTTAATTAAGTTTTGGTTTTGGGCAGGTTTTTCTGTTTTTGGTTTAGAAAAATGAAAAAATAAAAATAATTGTCTGTGTGGATTCATTACTTGTGATTGCTGTTTTCCGTTGGCTTAGGAATTTTTAAAATCCTGTGTTGGTTTAGGTGGGATGACACAATCACACGTGGGAGCCACCAGTCCTTTACTACTGCTGGGCTTGGGCCAAAGCCTCAATTTAAGAAACATTTTCAAGGATGAAAATATTTTAGGATTTTTAGTTTTTCGCTAATAAAAAGGTTTTAACCTCGTGAATTTTGTAATGAGCTGTGTAATTTGTTTAAATAATATAAATGAATAGTTTTATAAGTTTCGTACTTCAGAGTTAAAATTTTTTCTTCTACTAATATTGTGGGGTGTGGTGGGGTGGGTTGGGGAGGGGGGTGAACTTGATTCAGGACCAAAGCCCAGGTCATACTTTAAAAGATGGGTCAAGCCCAAAAATGTGGATAGGAGCAAGAACGCTTGAGGAATAAAAGGGCAATTTTCCAAAATAGGTCCCGTGGAGATTCGAGTTAGCCACTATTACCGAAACTCTTATCCGAGGTAATAAGCATGGCATATTCTTCAGCAGATACGTATGTAAGGGACCATGGGCAACCGATTCCTTTTTGATCCGAGATACCACCACCATTAGATTCGTCTTGGGAAACACCCTGAGAGGATAAGTGTAGACAGTCGCCTTCGCATTAATGAGAAGTTCTCTACCTAATCTCTTCTACATTAAATTAGCCTAATTAGCCTGAACAGTGTAAACAACCCTAAAAAATTCAATTTCATGATGAAAGGAAGGCAGAATAGATGGGTGATATGACAAGTATCCCGAAAATCCAGTTGGGAAGATAAGAGAAGGAAAAATATCTATAAAGGGGAGGAAGATGCAACAGAGAGGGAATTGGGAAATACGAAGAGAAAAACCTAAGAAAGAACTAGAGAGAGCGAAAATTACTCCAGTTGAAGAGAGATGTTATTTTTTAGCTTTCTATGCAACTCTTTGTATCTTGGGAAAGCAGTTCATATATGAAAGGATAATCTAATCATCCTTCATTTCTTCTTAATCAGTTGTTTAGATCTCTCATTATGGAAATTCTACCTTGTATTTCTTATAAATAAATTGTGCAAATTAGTTACTTAGTCATTGTAATCGGCACAGTATTTCTTTTTTGACCACCACAAATATTATCAATATAATAGAATTTGAAATATTTAAGTTTTGCAAATGGTAAGTTAATTAGTATTTATCTACATACTTTTACCAATTTCATTATTATTTTGTTTTACAAGTATCGTTGCAAGACATAAATGAATTTCCGATTTTTTTGTAAGCATGATTTGAGTTTAGTTTTTTTGTTTGATTACAGGATACCCATACTATCTTTGAACTTTGATACGAATCTCAATTTAGTTTTTATAGTTTCAATTTGAATAATTAACCTTTTTACACACTAGGTTTTTGACAAATTAAACATTATGTAAGTGTTTTTAATTAAATTCTAAAGATTTATCACATCATGTTTAAATAATAATAATAATAATAATAATTGAAAATTATCACTGACACAACAGATGAAAGAAACAACTTTGGAACTAATTTATAATTTGGAGAATATAAGCAATCCCATTTTGAACTAGTTTTCATAACAAAAAATTTAACAAAATTTAAACAATTAAAACCACCAGTTATATCATTTATCAATCGATACGCCAAACAACTAAAAAAATTGAATTAACAAATAAGCTTACACTGAGTGAAAATATTAAATTAGAACATTGAGTATAATTTTCAAAATAATAATATAGTTCATATTGTTTATCCAATTAAAAAATGGTAATGAAGGTGTTGAAAGGAATTAGAGTTTACCGAAAAATGAAGGTAAAAAAGAAAAGAAAAGAAAGGAATTAGAGGGAGTGGTGTCAGTCTTAGCAATGATTTCAATAACCTGGGCAGCTGGGCTCATGGCAAAGGTTATATGATGGTATGGACATGGGCTCCGTAATGGATTAGTGAGGTTTAGAATTACAATTAACAAGAATTGGTACAAACTTGGGCCTCTAGATAGTACTGCCCTTGAAAGAAGACATGATGCAACATATTTAGACATTCCTGAGTAATGTGAATTGAAGGTGGCAGCAGGTAGAGCTACACTATGGAAAGCCTTAAAAAAATATTAAATCCAAGGAGTTATGCAAGAGGAGGAATATATATATATATATATAAATATATATATATTCACACATGATTTTTTTTTTTTTTTAGCAAATTGAATCGAGTGGATTGAAATGGACCGAACTGAATTGTGTGGACCGTAGTAGACAAAATGGACTAAAGTGGAAATACCATACTGATGCGGTTGAATTAATCACCTACACAATATTTAATAATGCATCAATGGAATAAGCACAATAATTTTGAAAAATATTGTGTCTTTAGTCTCATTAAAATCGAATATAAATATCTCTTTCTCTTCTATTATCACATCCATTAAATTTTCATTCATCCTCCAACCCCTTTTTTTGTTGGATGGATGAATGAATAAGCAGTTTCATAAAAGAATCAAATCAAGTTGTAAAATATTCCTTCTCAAAAAAAAAAAATTGTAAAATATTTTTCTCAAAAAAATAAAAATAAAAAGCTGTACAATCCAAAGTGAATACTAAAACTAAACATGAACACGTTGCTGCAAACACTATGGACCCGTTTGTTATATATATTTAAACAACAGTTTTCAATTTTTTTAGAAATATGTGTGGGTGAAAAAGTGTGTAATATTATTTAAAAACTGAAAACATGTGTTTAAAATGATGTATCAAACAGCCCCTATATCACTAGACAGAGTAAGTTGAATAACTAACAAGACTTAACTCTGACTATTTATCTTATTTCCAGTTACTTGATGCACTTCTAGTACCAATCGATTTTTATTTTAGGTAGGGTGGGGTCTTTTTTGGCCAAAGCTAACGTACAAATAGTTACAAAATAGTTCACAATAGAATTTGCTATTTAGTTTAGATTCGAATACACCCCAACAACACATATGTGAAAGCAAATCTAAAGAGCAAATTTAGACTTCAACTACATTGGGGAAAAGAACAAAAATAAACGCAAAATCAATGCAACTTCTTCCATAATTCCATGTACTTCAATTACTAAGTAATTCTCAATGAAATTAAGGGGGCAAAGAGTATGTCCTTGGTCCTTACAATGCACGAGAGTGCAAATTAATAAGCAAGTTCAGACATTACTATAAACAAAGACATGCATTGATCAATTTTAAATGTTGCCAAATCCTTGGAAAAAATTCTAATAAAAAACAAATCTTGTTCATCATTGACATTAGCTTTTTCGACACAGCGGGCATGTGAAATTTAATTTAAGCCAAGGACCTATGCATTGTGCATGGAAATAGTGGTTGCACACTGGAACAATCCGCAATGTATCTTTGGGCTCATACTCACCCAAACATATTGCACAAGTGTCCTGATTAAGCCTAGGTAGTCTACGACTCTCTCCAAGCACAATTGTTGGGAAATGATCGATAACATTAATCTCTTTGTGATCATAATCAGCAGAATAGATAGATGATGTGGTTGATGAATTGGTTGAAGATGAACTGGAGATAACATCAGTTTCTGACCCGATCTCTGAATTTCGAGTGCTCGAAGAAACTGTAGAAAAATCGAAGATATTATCGTTTTGATCCAACCATATTACTAGGTCTCCATCTCCATAGAAAATTGAGTCAAGACAATTGGTACAGTGATCACCATCGATTGGCATGCAAATAACAAAACTAACCCAAGCAAGTACTAGCAAGAATACTGGAATTAGCCAAAGTACATCGCCTACAAACATAAATCAATTCAAATAATGAGAGTACGAACATGCTAAATTAATAGTATTACAAAACAAAATAATAATAACAATAGTCATCATCAACATCGTGTATAACCAATTAAAACCATAAAACTACTTGTAAGGAGCACAGACAAATATATATATATATATATATATATTTTTTTTTTTTTAAATCATAACAAATCGATAATTTTCCTAGCTACGCTATCCTCCATATAGTATCCCAAAAAGGAATTACATGTTTCTTTGTCTTAAAGTATAATTAAAGAGAGAGATGGAATCTCACGTTAATGTATTATAAACCTGGTTTAAAACACTAATATTACTATTTTCGTGTGTATTCTAATAAGTATTACTGTTTACTAAAAAAAAAATGTGGTTTTGTGTTGGAAGACAAAGCCACTACTTATTCAATAACATTTATTAATTATAAATTTACCGTCCACTATGAACAAAATATGGGATTAAATATAATCTAAGCCTAGTTCATGTTATTATTTACTTATACCTTACATGGCCGAGAGAAATCATCAATATTGATAATTAGAACTCAAGACTTTAGTCATGTTTACGACTTGAGTATTACACAAAACCAAAAAATTACGTACCAACCTTGATGAGAGAGTTGTCCATGCTAAAGAGTATTACAAACCAGAGCTAAAAAAAAATAGTAATAATGGTGCAAATCTTGCATAACTAATTGTAAAGAGCACAAACTGATACTCATTGTAAGGAGCACAAACAAGTTTAAGGGGAAAAAAAATTCATAACTAGCTAACCGATTATTCTCCTATGTTATTCTCTATATTGTCACTATGAGAATCATATGTTGTTATGGGAATTGAAAGTACTATTTGCTTACCAAAATTATAGGCAAAGTATATACTAATATTTTACCATCCATTCAAACTGACCCTGTAAAAGAAAAACTTACCCATGGTGGCTACCATGACGACGCAAGAGTAAAACTTACACTCTCTTTCTCATATATGTCTGTCAGAACTTAGATGTACGGTCAAATTAAGAAAGGAAAACAAATATATATAGAAGGGTTTGTCTAGGTTTTGTAAACAATAAAAAAGAATATATATAAATATATATATATATTCATTATTTTGATTGGTTAAGGGGTTGTTTTTCTTAATTTTTAATTGTTTTTGAAGCTTCCCTAGCTAAAGGAGGAGAGTTAATAAGTATTGATTTTCTTTTTTCTTTTTTCTTTTTTTGAGAGTAAACGGCAAGTATTGATTTTCTAAGCCAAATATGTAGACGGGATTCTCTATTATTGGTCGGTGGAACCAGTCACCGCATTGAGATGCAACAACCTTGAGTGATTTAATTTGGTACCACAACAAGAAAACAAAAAGGGAAGAAATTCCAATTGTCTTAATGAAATAATATAAAAATTAAGCAAAAATTCGAATATTAACCTTGTCTTAATGAAATAATAAATAAATAAAAGACAACTAAAAGCCGAAAGGATTGCATGTTGGACTTCAAAGGAGAAGAGAAGCGAACGTAAAAACTAAAAAACAGAAAATAAAAAGAAGGGAAAAAATGTAGAGCACAAATTAATGCACATGTGGCCATTGTATGACAAACTTTCAAAGTAGTTTAGTTACAACTTACAACATAAAAGAATCAGGTGGGTTCCAGTTAGCTCAATTGGTAAAGTCTCTGATGGTTGAGTAAGAGATTTGGGGTTCAATCTCCGCCTACACCAAAAACTGATTGGTGTCTTGGTTTGATGATAAAGAACATCATCAGGAGCAGACGTTATAGGTTGAAATTCTCTAAATAAATTAAAAAAAAAAAAAAAAAAAAAAAAAAAACACACACACACACACATAAAAGAATCAGGTATGCACCAATACAAAAAAACATATCTTATTATGACTTGCTTCCAGACGCAATTTGAGTCCTTTACCCAAGTGATGGATGAACTTAGGCCCAAAAAGTCCAATACAATGAATTTGTAGAGAGTGGGTTGGAAAACTGGGCTTTAATGAGTTGGACAACAAATAAGGTGGATTCAGATGACAAGAAAAGGAAGCTAGACTGGTTTGAACTAAAGGAAATTGACCTCGGCACAGTCCGAGGAGATCAGTTCTTATATATTTCTCTCAAGTTTGATTACAAATACAATTCTTGATTGCTACAGTGTTTTTCCCTTAGTTTCTCGATCACTTTCTATCAGGGTATCTCCTCCATTTTATACTATCTTCACCTTTCATCTCCACCCTACACGTGCAGATCAAATCGTTGGTGTTGATCTTTGTCCCATTAGCACCTTCCTGAAGTCTTTGGGTAGTAGCTGTAAGGCTGAAAGTTACTGTTCAGGTATCACTTCCTCATTAATGCGACCAGAGAGTTAGCTGCAGAACATTTAATGCGGTGGTAGCAGCTTTCCCTTCCCTTTAGATATTTCATGACTCTCCTCTGTCCTGTTCCTTCCTGATACTTATCCTCATTCATGGAATGATCCAGAACGTTACTCTAGATGGCAGACCACACCCTCTGACCTTGGCTTTGCTCAGCCGAGGAGGGATTCTTTCTCTTCTGGATGACTTTAATCGGATTTCACTTCTTCACTTGCTAACATGGATCCTTATGAAAGTGTTTACCCGTCTTCGGATTATTTAACGTCCTTGGATTGGGCACCTGGCCCAATATATACATAAATATAGGCTCCTGGGTCTATCACCCCTACAATTTATATTCATAAGGGTGGAGGGAAACGTTTTCTTTCCTTTTTTTTTTCCTTGTTTCAAGAAAGCATCAAAACACATCTTTACATTCATAAAAATAAAAAATAAAAAATAAAAAACACACATCTTTCCAGACAAAATGCTGTTGTGAATCTGTGATTGATTCAATATGAAATATGAGTAATGCGCGCACACACATACATTGATCAAATAAATCTAATTGCTCACTGACTAGAGACCAAAATATCACTGACATGATAACACCTATAACGTTAACATGACATAAATATGAACATAATTAGCATATGTATGTCAATAATGCTTTTTTTTTACACATTTTTAAAACTAATTGTAACTTACCAATCATGATAGGACCATCACTTTTTATTACCATGACTTTACACATTCTTGAACCTAAATATAACTTATAATAGAAAATACATGTAATACAAACAACTTAGACATAGACTCCGATTATCAAAAAAAAAAACTTAGACATAGACACCATTTATTTAATTTTAGTTTATATTCACCCCAAAAAATCTTATTCTATATTCATATCCGTATGCAAATATAGTATTCAAGGTCAGCTTAAAGGGTTCAGTTATTCTCCTACTTAGAGAACCATATCTTATTTTCATCAATTTCAAGAGATAGAGATAATAAACACCCACTTTGGTCTATTTTGGTCCACTTTAGCCTCATTGGTCCAATTCGGTCCACTTTGGTCCATTCGATTCATTTTAATTAAATTCGGTCCAGTTAAGTTCATTTCGGTCTCATTTGTTTCAATTCAGTCCAGTTCAATTCATCTCGGTCCAATTCAGTCCCTATGGTCCATTCGATCCATTTTAATCAAATTCGGTCCAGTTAAGTCCATTTCGGTCTCATTTGATTCAATTCAATCTAGTTCGGTCCATCTTGGTCCATTTCAGTCCACAATAAATTTATAATAAAATTAGAAAATAAATTATATATTATATCCCTTCTCAAAATAATTATATATTTTCATGTATTGAGTAGTTTGCTATTAGTATATATAAATTTAGACACCGCATTGATCTAATTGCTCACTGGCAGACCATTTACTTGAAGAAGGAAAAAAAAAAATGCTGCAGATTGCTTATAATTAGGCATGCCTAAACAAAGTTTCATCAACACCTTTACAGCCTATATCTTGACACACTTGGCTACACCTACATTGTCCATCAGACACTGGATTTCCATAAATCAAACACAAATCGTTATAATTTAACTTTGGCATGATTCTGTATTACAAACTTTTAGCCAATAACAACATATAAGTGAAACTGATACATGAGACTAAAAATAAGTTGACAAATCACCTTCCACAAGCAACCCAAACATCACCATAAGCTGTGAGTGTGACCATTTGCCTTGATTTTTTCCCATGAAAACTCTCTGTTCAAGAAAATTTTGTCATGTTGTAATGCTATTGTCTCCTTGTAATCAACCTTCCTCCCCCTTTGCACTTCCTTTAGCATTACTTCAATAAGATAACGGTCCATTAAATAAGAATACCATATCCATATGGGATGCAAAATGCAAAGTCGCTCGCTCCTCAGTTCTCACTATCTTTCTTGGATAATCTAAACCCTTGTCAGCCTCGCTTTAAACGCAAAAATGTCATCATTTTAATGTTCTCTAAAATTTACCATCACATTAACAAGAAACCAGGGATAAAAGAACAATGATAGAAATTGATGCAATAACAAAATAAAATAATGAATTTGACTTGCACTCGAAAGTAATTTCCATTTATTCTAATCACTATTTACTTCACATGAAAATTTGATTCTTCAATTAAAGAGAAACTGCATAGCCAGATCAAAACACCAAAAGAGAAGAAGAAAAAAAAAGTTGAAGCCTTGTGTTTTACAAGACAGGATAACAGAAAGCATTATTATAATCACTCTTGATTGCCTAAAAAATTTCAAAATAACTAGGTATCATCAAATCAAAGTCAACAAAGATGGAGGCTTATGAAAAATACACACTCCTTGTTAGCCAAACAAGGATGGAGGCTTATGAAAAATACACACTCCTTGTTCTATCGAGTCTACAAATCAAAGTACTTTCCCAACACATCTTTCTTAGATGCTCCTTCACCAAATTCAGGGAGTTTTGCATGGAAAAAGTATAGTGGCTGCCAGATCTATCTTGGATAGTGGTTTGAGATGGCGAGTAGGAACCGGAAATAAAATTTGAATTTGGCAAGACCGATGGCTTCCAACTCCACCATCATTCAAAGTGGTAACCCCATGCTCCACAATGTCAACAATGGCCACAGTGGATAACCTCATTCAAAGTGGTAACCCCATGCTCCACAATGTCAACAATGGCCACAGTGGATAACCTCATTGATCCAATTACTAGATCTTGGCGTGTATCCATGATTGATCATGTATTCCTCCCACATGAAGCTGAAGTTATTAAATCCATCCCTTTGAGCAATAGAGCGATGCAACACATCCAAACTTGGGCATACACAAACACGGGTGAATATTCGGTAAAAAGTGCATACAAGATGATACAAACTCAACAACTGAGATCTTCTCATGGCCAATCATCCAATTATTCACAGTGCAATAAAATTTGGAAAGCGATTTGGGCGGCCAAGGTATGTAATAAAATCAAAACTTTCATTTGGAGATTTTGTAGAGATATACTGCCTACAAAGGTAAATCTAGCTTGAAGAAAAATATTGTTGGATGCTGGATGTGATTGTTGTGAGGTTGGGGTGGAGTCAACGGACCATATCCTGCTAAGCTCTACATATTCTGATATGGTTTGGAAGTCCACATGCTTATGGGGGACCATGTCTCATTCCACAAATCTTTCATTTGTGAATGTGGCTGATCAAATTATGCAAAGGAAAAATGACCCAGAGATTGCAATATTTTTCACAACCAGTTGGATGATCTGGAATAAGCAGAATGAGGCTCACTACGGTACTCCACGTCCTGACCCCTCTTTTCTAGCCAGGTCTGCTGCAGCTCATGCTATAGAATATTTGGAAGCTAATTATGGAAGATTGTCTTGAGTTTGTAAGATAGTATTGTTTTCGTTGGCTTTCCTTGTTGTAATCTTGCATTTAGCTGTTGTCTTTGTTAGTTGTAGGGAAAGCTCTGTAGCTTGTTCAGGTTTCTTCGGCTCTCCCTGTTGCTGCCTTGTTATTGTACAATTTTTTCTTTCTTTGAATAAATTTCTTCCGTTTATTCTCAAAAAAAGTAAGGGACATCTTCTAAAAATCCAGTCACAATGTCACATCATATACAATTACTACCAATTCAATCTTCTTAGTTCTTATAGTAACAACACTAATACATACATAATCATACATATACACACATGCATACATACATTATGTATTTATTAGTCTCTGGTTTAACAGATTCTTTGAGACACAGACACATTTAACCAAATTTCAAAAGGCAGCACCAGCAAATTTCCAACACAAATGGTTTTACATGTGGGTAAATCCAGAATATTTCAAAGTAAATATTGTTCATATCTCCCTCTAATGAAGTAGAAAGATCATACCTTTGTGATTATCAAAAAAAAAATCATACCTTTGTCAATTTAAGCTCTTTTATATAGCCAAAAAAGGCAATAGCACAAGGAACTGAAATATTTAGACCACCCCACCTCCAAAAATAAGATCATACATTCGTCAATTTAAGCCCTTGTATATATAACCATTGATCTTGAATCGAGCTCAAGCTTTGCTTTGAGAGAGAGAAAGTGAGGACTGAGACTGTGTACGTAAGAAACGTGTCATTTCATGTAAACAACACGTGCAGAGTCTAATCACAAAGCATTATTCTAAGGGGCAGCTTGTGTCCAGTGGTCAGTACCATTTGACACGTTGCGATATGAACACATGTCTGTATGCTAACGTGCCTAGTAGCACTTGACCACTAGAGACAAGCCATTCCCTTATTCTAATAGCATGGTGGAACTAATTCAGATTTCTGAGTTTGGCTGAGATAGTCTGTGCCGACTTGCTTGACTTTGACCAGTGAGCGTAGTTATTGCGATCTTCATCACTCCTCACCACATGTTCCTTTATCCACTGCCTTAAACTTTAAAGTAGTCAACTTTTTTGAATATGTTTCCTTGAATGCTTGTTGTCTAGCACAAGAATGCTAGCTGTTGATGGAGATAGGATTTTTCACGCATTTTCGAAACAGATTGGGCCGACAAGTTTTTATGAGCTCTTATCTTAATACGAAACATTTTGTTAAATTTTGCGTTAAAGTTATGTGAAAGTTTAATAAAAAAAATTTTGTATCATAATTTTTATGGATAATAAAAGGATTGGTTATAAGCTATTTGGTATAAAATGATACTATATCAGGAATATTAAAATTTAATAAATATGAGACATGTTAGCAAAAAATAACTAATTCACTAATAATTTTTTTTTTTTGAGAAAATTCACTAATAATTGAAAGACATATATTAGTGAGTAATTATTTTTGCACAGATGTCTCTCGTTTATTGAATTTTGATACGGATAATGTGGTATCAATTGATGCAAAATATTTTTTTATGTTAACATATACCTTTAAAATAATAATTAATAAACCATATTTAAAAAAATTTAAATTAATACCCATATAATATTTGTTAACATTTCCCTGAATAGATATGGATCCATGATCACGTAAAATGATTAGATTAAAAACTAAGATCCACTTGAACTTTGAAGTTTGAAGTCAAACCAGTGCACTTCTCTATCCCTATAAAACCCCATAAGCTACTTTCTCAGCAATCCATTCCCATTTCATTATACTCAAATCAACAAAAAAAACCAACATGAACCTCTCTCTCTCTCACCCTCACTCTCCATACCTCCTCCTATTCTTCTTCTTCTTCACTATCCTCACCCACTACTCCCTCACAGTCACATCAGCCACCTGCCACGTGGACGATGAAACAGGCCTCTTAGGCTTCAAATCTTCCATCACAGCAGACCCATCCGGCATTCTCAGCTCTTGGAAACCCGGATCCGACTGCTGCACATGGTCGGGCATAACCTGCCTGGCCAGCAACCGGGTCACAAGTCTCTCTCTTATGGGCCAGTCCAATAAGCCCAATTCATTCCTCTCCGGCCCAATCTCACCCTCTCTCTCTAAACTCAAATTCCTAGACGGACTTTACCTCCAAAATCTCCGAAACATTTCGGGTCCTTTTCCGGATTTCCTTTTCGGGTTACCCGAATTCAAATACATCTACGTCGAAAACAACAAGCTCTCGGGTCGAATACCCGGATCCATCGGCAACCTGACCGGACTTTATTCACTGAGTTTATCTGGTAACCAGTTTTCGGGTCCGATACCGAGTTCGATATCCCAGTTAACCGGGTTGACTCAGCTCAATCTTGGCGGTAACCGCCTCACCGGTCCGATACCAAATGGGATTCAAAAGCTCAAGAATCTGACCTTATTCTCGCTCGATCGAAACCAACTATCTGGACCCATACCCGATTTTTTCGGATCCTTCTCGGAGCTCCGAATTCTCAGGCTCTCGCACAACAAATTTACCGGGAAATTCCCGGCATCGATTTCCGCTCTGGCACCAAAACTGATCTACCTCGAGCTCGCCCAAACCGGTCTCAACGGTCAAATTCCCCAATTTCTCGGGAATTTCAAGACCCTCGACACGCTAAATCTCTCGCGGAACAATTTCTCGGGAGTCGTGCCGAGAAGTTTCGCGAATCTCACGAAGATATTTAACCTCGACCTATCGCGAAATTACCTAATTGACCCTTTCCCAAATATGAGCGTGAAAGGCATAGAGTCCCTTGATTTATCGTACAACAAGTTTCACCTAGGTGAAATTCCAAAATGGGCCACGTCATCACCAATAATTTACTCTCTGAAGCTAGCCAGGTGTGGAATTAAATTGAGACAAGAGGATTGGAAGCCTTCACAGACTTATTTCTATGATTTCATTGATCTTTCAGAGAATGAAATTTCAGGCAGTGCTATTGGGCTTTTGAATAAGACTGATTACTTGGTGGGCTTTTGGGCCTCGAGGAATAAGTTAAAGTTTAATTTGGAGAGTTTGAGGATTGTAGAGAGGTTGAAGTATTTGGATTTGTCTTGGAATGTGGTGTTTGGGAAAGTGCCTAATGGGGTTTCAAAGCTCGAAAAATTGAATGTAAGTTATAACCGTTTGTGTGGGAAGCTTCCTGTGACTAATTTCTCAGCTAGTGCTTTTTTGGGGAATGATTGTTTATGTGGTTCCCCATTAGCAGCATGCAAAAGTGTTGCATAGTTGAGATGTTTATGGAAATGCCACTAGACTTGGAAAATCGAATAAATTTTTTCTATAGGGAAAACAAAATGTGGAAGTTGGAATTATGTAATGCCACTTTGATGTAATTTTCGTTCTTGCCTTTTTTATTTGATCTATGTTGACATTAGTCTTTAGAAAATTTTGAACTCAAAATGATGATGAAATTGTTTTTACTATGGAAGATGTGGGATATAAGCTTTCAAATACTGAATTCTAATAAATTCTATTTAAAATAAGGTCTTGAGTATTCTGGCCAATCCAACAAGTTTTTAGTTCAACTGGTTAGCTTTTTTTCGTATTTTCAACAAATTTGAAAGATTTCATAACTATCGAATTATAAATTAATAAAGAAAAAAAGAAGGTAATTTGTGCAAAATTCCTCGATTGATATTTTGGATAAAAGCCCTTAATAATAGTTGCATTACTTGGCCGCCCTTTCAATTAGGAATCTTTCAATTAGGAATTAGAGCAAGGGCTCTTTTAATCGACTAACTCCTCAGTGAATCAATAACTAAGACCTTGCCCATGTGTATCATGTTTGGACTTTAAATTTGACTTGTATAAATCTTTTGGACTAAGTTTGTTGGATTAAGGTCTTTGATGTTATGAAATAAGACCTATGTTAAAAATTTTGATTCATGTTCAGGGCCAATTTGTACCAGCCCAAAAGCCAGAAGGCCCAGAATATTAAAAAAAAAAATGTTTTTTTTTTTTTTGGCTAGGTGACATGTCTTTTATTATTATTATTTAATTTATTCTGCAATACACTTTTTAAAACCTTTTTGCAATACATATATTCTATTATATTATATTATTCTAATAAATAGTATAATATATTCTATTATATTATACTATACTATATCGGAAACCGATTCCAAGAAGAAATTGAATTCATTGTATGTGTATAAAAAGACGACTTGCTTTGTTGCTTTATTTACCACTCCATTAGTCTTAAACTATCGATCGCTTTCTGATTTCTTGGTTTCAACATGGCTACCATAACCATACCTTCTTCTTCAGCTTCTTCTTCCAATCAAGATTACGATGTCTATATCAATGCATCCGATGCTCCTCTCTCGAAGGACAAATTCAATGAACCCCACATCTACATCGTGCACAGAGTCATCACAAATTATTCATCCAATGCAACTGTGTCATCTAGGCAAATCAGGGATGATCCAAAAGCAGATACTGTATTCAGTTTCCCATACGAGTTCTTATTAATCTCCGACGATGATGATAGCAATTCCTCGTCCTCTTCATCTTCATTGAACATGGTATCAAAGCTGATTTCTGACATGAACATCAGGTCGCAAAGGTATCACTGGAGACAAGGAATGCAACAACAACAACCTTGGACGGTGTTGGAGGATGTTGATGATTTGATCAAGCACATATTGGATTTTGCTCGCCCTTTGGTGAGTGAAGTTATGAACAATACCGACTCCAAAATAATGAAGGGAATAAGGCTGTCGATTAAGAAGGAAATAACTCTGCCTCACAGTGAATTTGAAAAGTTGGAGAAAGCCAAAAAAGAGAGAGAACGAGAACAAAGGAATTTGGATGCGATTAAAAACATGCTAAGCATGGAGGCTAGGAGCGGCCAAACTCTTCCACGTTGGTGTTGGGAGGAGGAGGTGGAAGAGCCGTTTTTAGAGCGGGCATTAATGGCGTCAAGGGAACAAGCAGAGAGGTTGTTCAAGCCTGTAGTGCGAGCTACTGAGT
The DNA here is from genome assembly GCA_030021035.2 of Notholithocarpus densiflorus. Lineage (NCBI taxonomy): Eukaryota > Viridiplantae > Streptophyta > Magnoliopsida > Fagales > Fagaceae > Notholithocarpus > Notholithocarpus densiflorus. The sequence continues at coordinate 827,088 of JARYZH020000164.1, read as the reverse complement.
CTTCAATCAAGAAGCTTGAGGATGTGATTGTTGGCGATAGAGAGAGAGGCCCATGTCCTGTTTGTTTGGAGAATTTTACGGTGGGGTCTCATGTTACACGCATGCCTTGCTCTCACACTTTTCACAGAACCTGCATTCTTAGTTGGCTCAACAAAAGCCATGTCTGCCCACTGTGTAGGTTTCAGTTGCCAAGTGAATACTCCGCACCTAGAAGATAGGATTGCATAGCTCTGTTTTTAGTCAATGTCAAAGTATTTGGTTGATTTCAGTTTCATTGGAAAAAAGTATTCCCTTTGTATTTGAGTTTTAATCATGACATATTTTGAAGGTTTGCTAATTGTAATGTATTAGTCAAGAATGAAAGTTTTTTTTTTTTTTTCCATGAAAGTTATTATTGTACATGTTTTTAATTTCAAGGGTATCATTCATTCATTTGAATCTTTGATCTTGTTTCATTAAGTACATTGTTTTGGAATTTGCCAATCAAGTTTCAGCCTTTTTCTTTTTTCCTTGTACCTAAGGATGGTAATTCGTGTTCGCGTGTCGGGTTCGTGTCATGTCAACTCATGAGTATTCGACTATATAGGTCAATAATAACCCGGCATGTTTATTAAACGAGTCAAGATTCCTCAACCCTAACACGACCTATTTATTAAATGAGTCAGTCGTGTCGACCTGTTTATCAGATTTTATCAAAATGAAAAAAAAAAAATAAATATTTTTTTATATAAAATTCAAAACTAACGAGTAATTGCATCACAAATAATCATTCAAAACTAAAGCATATCCCAATATCACAAATAAAAATCACAATATGTCAAAGAAAATAAATCACAACAACTAATAAGTTTATATACCTTGAGTTTGAAGGGTATATTGGTAAAATGTCATTTAATTAAACAGGTCAAACGGGTCAAACGGGTTCTATGTGTTCAACACTAACTCAACCCGTTTATTAAACGGGTCAGTCATGTCAACCCGAATATGACACGAACCCATTAAGCCTCAACTCATAACTTGCTAATTTCGTGTTGTGTCGTGTCGGGTTCACGAGTCGTGTCCAATTTTGCCACCCCTACTTATACCATTTTATCATAACTTAATTTCAACCACTCTATTCTTCAATTTGATTATTAAAAGCGACGTCCAACTTATTATTCTAGATCTTCATAAGACTTCCTACCAATCTTTATATAACCTCTTATAGGGCCATTAAAGGAGTGTATAAACTATATAGCAAGATTAATTCTAAAACTTGGTAGATCAGGAAACAAAAATTCAGTGGTTGTGATTGTCATTAATTTGGATCAATTAGGCAATTTGCACCTCTAGTGTGGTTAAATTGTAGGTACTAATCAACTCCACCTATGTGTATGCAAATGCTAAACATATGTGATAATTAAGGGTTTGTTTGGTAATGTTGTTCTTGTAGGGTAACAAATTGTAACCTTAAGTCCAAAACATGCAGGACTTGGGCCCAATAAGTCCATAGCAATAAATTTGTAGAGAGTGAGTTAAAGAATTAGGTACGAATGGCGTAGATTGTGTTTAACCCGTTCTGAAAAATAAATTAAAAAGCTAAGAGAAAAACCAAAAGCATATTGGGATAATTTTGTATAAGTAAGTTCTTCTATCAGTCCGAGGAGACGTCGTATCATACAATTCACGTTCTTACTTTTTTTCTTTTTCTATTTCTCCCCCCAAAAAGTCCCCTTCTGATGGAGGGGCTGTTACATTATATAATCAACCTCTAGTCATCCTAACCTTACATTTGTCATTCATCTAAGGCGTCACTTGATGCTTGTCCCATCAGACATTTTCTTTGGCTTCCTTGTGAGCTGTAATAGCTTTGGTGGCATTGTTCAGAGGTCTTCTCCACATAAATGAGGCCAAAAAAGTAGTTGCAAAGCATTTAATGTGGTGGTAGCAGCCTTTCTTTAGATATTTTAGGATCTTTTCCTTTCCAGTAAGTTCACAAAGGCCATTTCTGTCATTAGAGATTCCAGGAAGATTATTCCAATCGATGGGATACCCACTTGAACTGTACTCTTCTAATCCGAGGACTATATCCTCCTCGGACAGAATTCGTTCGTTTCCCATGTATGAATCTTTTGAAAGTAGAATATTTAATAAATGCCGCTTTGCTCGGCCCATGACTCTTCCTCGGATTAAACCCACAGCCCAAGACGCATGGCTCTTGGTTCTTTGTCCCCACAGTTCTAATAACGTTTTTTAAGTGTTATGAAAATACGTGTGGATGAAAAAATGTTGTGAAAATAAGTGTTATGTTGTTTAAACAACACAACCAAACACACCCTAAACATCAAATGCAAAAAAAAAAATCAAATGCAATTTATCTTCTAAGCATGGAGTATTTTAGATGGTAAGTGTCATTGATTTTAATTTGAATACACAACTTAAATTACTTTTTCGATCATCTGTAACAGACAATAACAACCTACTTTAGATTTATTGTAGAAATGTTGTGTACATAACATTTCTCGTACAATTAACCGGCGTAATCAAAATAATTTAAATATATCTTTTATTCTTAAATTTTAGTAAAAGTTTTACAATTTCCCCAAAAAAATACATAGATAAACTAATACCTTCACTTTTTAAGGTTTAAGTTAAGCCATGAAAATCTGAAAATATTCAAAACTTAATGAAATTTTTTTTTTTTAATTTTTGATAAGACAAAAAAAGTATTTCTTGAAAATAAAAGCAGGCCCAGCCCAGTTTTCCAACCTAACCAGGTCTCAGTAAGTCAGGCCCATTGACTAACCTACCCCCACCGACGCAAACAAGTCCACGTCCACCCATGGTTTCAAACACTGCGTTTACTGACAAATATTGAAGTCTCCAAACGAAACGAAGAGCACAAAACTCTCTTTCTCTCTGTTAATTCCATCTCTCTATTTCTTTATAGCTTCCAAAAAAAATGAGAGCAAAGTCTTACTCATAATGTGCTGAGCTTTTTTTAAACTCTGGTGAGTAAATTGTAAATTTTACTTTCAAAATTTTTTTAACCTTTCATTTCAGTTCTTGTTTGGGTAACTAACAGTAAAAATAGTTACAACGATTTCCCTTTTTTTTAGGGCTATGCGAAATGGTTCCAAATTTGTTAGTCGTTTTGGCTCTGATTTGTTGTGCTGTGCTTCACGTACAAGCTTCAGTTACGGTATAAGAAATAATTGGTTTTTATTTATTTATTTGTTTATTTATTTACATTTTGTGTTAAATTTAATTGAGCTGAGCTATAAAAGCTTCGATTGCTTAAATTTTCAGGCATTTAACGGGTCGGGTCGTGGGAATTCGGTTGATCCAGGGAGTGAAGCTGGTAAAAGTGTGTGTATGTGTGACTTTGTACTCAATTTTTTTTTAAGAATATGTTTGTTATTAGTTTTGATGAAAATGTTTAGTGAATAGTATTAAAAATGGAATGATGCTTGGCAAAAAAAAGGAAGTTTTAGAAATATGGTTAAGATACGCTTTGGTCCTTAAACTTTAGTCCATAAGTGATTTTGGGTGCATTTGTATAAACTATTGGAAAAATGTGTTTTGAGTTTAAAATGAGTGTTTGTAAAAAAATTTTGAGGAGTTGTGATTGCAAAACAAAGTTTTGGGTTTTAAAAAACGCTCTTTAGTCCATGAAATTTAAGGTGATCACTTTTAGTCCGTAACAAACTTAAGTGTGATTGTTTTGAGTACATAATAAACTTAAAGTTATCGTTTTTAGTCCCTAATAAATTTTAGCGTTTTCACATGCGTATTACCACCAAAATTGGTTATAACTTTAGTTTGCCAAACACTTTAATTGGTAATAACTTTATATCAGAACTGAACCAGCTCTGTTGTTTGCCAAACACAGCCGTAATTACAAAATAAGTAGAAGTAGAGTATGTGTTTTGCATTTTGTAATTGCGCTGTTAGAGGAGACATCTCTTTGATCTCCTTGTTCAAATTTAAGCAATTTTTTTAAATATAAAGAAAAAAGAAATGCATTACGTATATCTTTCCTGTATTCAAATCAGTTAAGCTTTTAAATGGAATAGCTCAGCAGAGGACTAAAACGTAGAATACATTTACATGTGAGGATTTAAGAATGTGCATTGCTCCACATACTCTTATGGGAATCAAGACGTAGGTGTTTTTCTTTTTCCTTTTATTCTTTTTTTTCTCTTTTATTGGTAAGTTATGCACACACTCGATAAGTCTTGAACCCCACGACCTCACCTCCACCTAGTACTTATAAGGGGAGGAAGTGCTAGTTGAGCTAGAGCTCATTGGTGTAAGGACTCAATAGTAGGAACTTTGAATGCAAGTAACTAAGAAACGAACTCTCTGAATGTTGCCAAATTATTTATAGTAGCCCACGTGGTCCCTTCCGTTTTTAGGCGCTTTTAATGATTTTCCACATTCCTTTCTAACTGAACTGTCCAGCAGATCATAAAGAGTAAAGCACTTTTACGTGACTAGCAGATGATGTTTTGTTGCTTTAACTGATGAGAAACATCTTGTCTTTGATAGAATTGTTTCTGTATGAGGCTTTGAGCTGTGTCTGAAAATTACTTATTATATGGTAAGAGACATTCAATTTTATCTCACCTTGAATATGGATCACTGAGTACTACTTCATGCAAGCAAAATTTTAGATGGCATAAAGCAATTTTGTTTTGAGAGAATAGAACAATTATGTAAAATGAGCAGAGGTAAGCAGAGCATAAAAAGAGCAATTGTGATTACGTCTTTTATGGAAAAACTACCATATTTTTGTATAACTCTGAAAGATTCATTATCGAGGTCACTTGACAGAAAATAAGCTGGACTGAGAGAGGAAAAGGTGTTGTAGATGTTGTCATATCCTCATGTGTTGTGCTTATCTGTTTTCTTCAACATACATCTTCAACAGTGACAACATGCAATCCTTATTTTATTTTTTGACAAACAGTATATATATCATATTCCCTAATAAATGGTATTCAGATTAATGTCATATATGGACATTTGTTTTGATGTCATGTGTTAGGGTTGATTTCTTGGTTTCTCTTAATTTTGCTCTAGTATTATGTTGAAGTGCTTCATTTTTTTCCTGTGGACAGCACCCTGTCCTACTGGTTGGTTTATTGGACCAAATGAGAGTAAATGCTTTAGTTACATGGGAAGTCCCCAGTCATGGAAGGAATCTGAGAACGTATGCAAGCATAATGGTGGGCATTTGGCAGCATTAACATCATTTCAAGAATTAAACTTTGCTCATAATCTATGTAATGAAGTTGTCAATGGCTGTTGGGTTGGAGGAAGAGTTGTCAACTCAACTACTGGCTTCAGTTGGAAGTGGTCAGATAATATTTCATATTGGAATGAGTCCATCCTTTCTGGAACAAATTTTCAATTCAATGCCACCAAGAATTCATTTGATTTATGTACATTGGTGACTAATGGATCAACTCCATTCACTAGAGAGAGATGCAACAAGTCTCATGCTTTTATATGCATGCTTGATAAAAGCATGCTTGATATAGGTATGTACTTATATATCATGGCAATTTGCTATTCACCTCAATCCCACATTCTACTATGCATATCTTCCTAAGTTCTCTCCCCTCCCCCTTCTTTTTTTCTTTCCTCCTGGGGGGAGGGTCCTATCTTTAAATTTTCTCTCTCAAGTCAATGGAACATGGTGATATTATGTTTTTTCAGTTTTTTTGCATATATGTTAACCATGTTAAGATGACCTTCTTATCCATATCTACCAGGGTACATATGCTCTCACATGCACTGCCACAAGGAATATCTTATCATCCTTGCAGTTGTTAGTGGGTTGATCCTCTGCACCACATTAGCTGTAGTAGTTTGGCTTCTTGCATACAAGCGGAGCAAGAAGCGTAGACGGTCTCGGAAACTATCTAATCCAGCAGCATCTGCATTAGTCCCTCCTTCATGGAAAGTCTTCACCAAAGAGGAACTGAAGTCAATTACAAAGAACTTCAGTGAAGGAAATCGTTTGCTTGGAGATGCCAAGACAGGTGGCACGTATAGTGGCCTTCTACCTGAAGGTTCAAGGGTGGCAGTTAAAAGGTTGAAGAGGTCTAGCTTTCAGAGGAAAAAGGAGTTCTATTCTGAAATTGGAAGGGTTGCAAGGCTTCACCATCCAAATTTGGTGGCTGTGAAAGGATGCTGCTATGATCATGGTGACCGGTACATAGTTTATGAGTTCATAGTTAATGGGCCCTTAGATAGATGGCTACACCACATACCAAGGGGAGGTCGGAGCTTAGATTGGGCTATGAGAATGAAAATCGCCACAACCCTTGCTCAAGGAATTGCGTACGTATATATTCTTCAAAATTTTTTTTTTTTTGGGTTAGGTATCTTTATGTTAAAGCTAGACTTGCTGATGCAACCCCCCCCCCCCCCCCTCTCTATTCCCTGGTGCTAGATTACATTTAGTAAAGACTTTTTTTTTTTTTTTTTTTTTTTTTTTTTCAATGGTAAAAATTGATGGGTGATGATACTTTATTGTTGCTCTAATCCTATGGGTATGATATTCTTGTGAAAAATTACATTTGGTACCTTTGTCATGTTAGATTAAACATGTTAGGTAACTACCAAATTTTGACCATATATTTTAGGTAATCTGACAGCATTATGTCACATCTTGACTTTTATTTGGTAATTCAAAATGATGCATTATGTATTTGATGCATGCTCTATGATTGTTTCTGGTAGTACCTAAGAAAAATCAATATCATATATTTCCTCGTCAAACTTGGCCGTACTGATAAATGCTACCGACATCTTATCAATTGTTTCCAATGGTGTAATGTCTGCCATATAGAAATAATTTAGTGTGAAAAGTATACTGACAATCAAAGTAACAACAACAACAATGCTCCCCCCCCCCCCCCCTCTTTTATATTATGTTAGAAATCCTTGTTTTGAAAATCTATCTCATGTATTTGTTGACATCCAATTCCAACTTCTTAATTTTCTCTTACTGTGGTGTGGTGTAGTTGTTGCAGACTTCATGTGTTTTTAAGAATCTGACTTTCTTATATTTCAAAATAGGTTCCTGCATGACAAGGTGAAGCCCCATGTTGTGCATCGAGATATACGAGCCAGTAATGTACTGCTTGATGAAGAGTTTGGGGCACATTTGATGGGGGTTGGCCTTTCAAAGTTTGTACCATATGAAGTGATGCATGAGCGGACTGTTATGGCTGGAGGCACATATGGATACCTTGCCCCAGAATTTGTGTACAGAAATGAGCTTACAACAAAGAGTGATGTTTATAGCTTTGGTGTGCTGCTGCTTGAAATTGTGACAGGGCGTAGGCCTGCACAGGCAGTTGATTCAGTAGGTTGGCAGAGTATATTTGAATGGGCTACACCTCTGGTTCAGGCTCATCGATACCCAGATCTCTTGGATCCTCATATATCTTCTTCTTCTTCTGATATTCCAGAAGCTGGTGTTATTCAGAAGGTTGTGGACCTCGTTTATGCTTGTACACAACATGTGCCGTCTATGCGCCCGAGAATGTCTCATGTTGTTCATCAGCTACAACAGTTGGCCCAACCACCTATTGTAAAATGAGTTCAACTAATCTTTAGAGCTTGGGTTTTCTCACTTGACTTTGAATTGGGAATGGTTTTTCCCCAAATGTTCTGGGCCAACTTATTTTTGCAGAACTATATTAGCAACTAGGTTTTAGCATAGCACTAATGTAATTTTGAAAGACTCACCTTTGATGCAATGTTACCATTAATGTAATTGTATTTGTAACAAATATGCATTCCATATAATTAATCGATATGTTAATTCCAATGACAAGCTTTCAAACTAACAAGCAGGTAAGTGGAAACAATCTTCAACCATTGGAAACAAAATGCTGACGACTTGTGTTCTTTATAGTGATTATTTCCCCCTCTTGAGATTCTCAGTGGTGCCATAGCTCCGAATCACAGTTATGATGACAATTTGTGTTCTTTATAGTAATTATTACGCAATCTAGTTGATTTAAGAGTGACTACAAACACAAGTTGCATTTGAAAATGAGGAAGTCTAGGAACATAGTTTTTGCCACAATTTGTTGCAATGATCGACTATGAGTAATGGGTCCACGTGAAAGTATTGTCTATTACTCACAGTTGATCACTTTAACAAGTTGTCAAGAAGTCGCCTAGGATAGTCATCTTTCTCTTTCTCAGTTGATTTGTGGCTAAACAAATCCTTCTACCTAAACACCAATCGACACAGATCGAAGTGACCAAACTGCAACTCCTAACACACTCTAATATTAGGAATAGGGCATTAACTAAAGATATGCTATGACTCATAAAATTAATTACTCTGTACTATTCCACGATTTAAAGAGTTCGATGCAGGCCAAATCATAATGCATTATTCCAATATATTAACACATTCACAATCACAACTCGTAATCAACACGAGGAAAAAGAAAAAGGAAAAAGAAAAATTTAAGATGTACATCTGTACAGAAAGACAAGGACACAAAAGCCAAACCCGTGCCGACCAAAAAAAAAAGAAAGTAAATAAGAAGCAGTAGTTCAGAGCCATAAATAAAAATGGACAGACATTATGTTGCCACTTGCCAGCTTGCATTGTGCTAAAATTATAATTTTTCTCTGTCGTTTCTTCAATCCTTTTTGCCTTATATAGCCTTTCATCTAGTTGTATCTTGTATGTACTTATCAGATCGCCATAGTGGTAGCCTATTGTCCAACATCTGGTTGGTTTGAAGCATTTTATCATAATGATTTTCAGTGTTTCAATTGCATTTCGGACGATGTGTTGTATAAACAATGAGTTTTTTTTTTTTGAGAATCAATGTGTTGATTAGGTATATTGATTCTTAATACAATGAAGATATTAATTATTGTTGCTGAGATTAAATCTTGAAAATCATCTACTATCTCTTACTATATATATATATATATATAATCTTGTCATACTTTTAGGCTTTCATGCTTTGGTCTTGCTATGCTCTTACCATGCTTCTTCCGACAAAGTCTGCACTTCATGGATTGAAGAAAAAGACAAAAATTCTTCAACTGAATTTTTAAGTCAAAAAGTGAAAAATATTGTTCACAGATTACTGTCCACGGATTATTGTTCATGGATTACTGTTCACGGATTACTGTTTATGACACTGTTCACTCCAAAATTTTGCCTATTTAAGGGGGGCTGTCCCTTAAGTTTTGAAACAGATTTCTATTTTCCCTTGTTCAGAATTCTCTCCCTTAGAACTTCTTCTCTTAGAAGCTTTCTTTGAGAGAAAGTTCCTTGCTTCTACTACCACTATTTCCTACTTCCTTACAATCCTTGTAACTAAGACTAGTTCAAGTTTTGTAACTATTAACCTGTACTGTTGAGACCTTGTATTCACTACTACTACTACTGTAAGTGTGTTGTTTACTTTCAATAAACAAGTATTTTCAATTTTATGCTCATTATACTACTTGTTGCTACCGCCACCTTGGACGGATTATCGCCATACCGGACGGTTCTAAATTGCTTTCATTTACTTTGAATTACTTTGATATATACTGCTTGGCTGGTTCTACCGCCTATATTATTATTCTAACTTCTTTATTTACTTTACTTTCACTATAACAATACTGTGCTTCCGTCTCTATGTACTGTTGAGATTTTGTTTTTTGATTTTCTTGAAAATCATTATGTTTCAAAAGATGAGGTTTCAAAACAACATTTAAATGTTATAGTGAAAGTAAAGTAAATAAAGAAGTTAGAACAATAATATATTTGGTAGAACCAGCCAAGCAGTATATATCAAAGTAATTCAAAGTAAATGAAAGCAATTTAGAACCGTCCAGTATGGCGGTAATCCGTCCAAGGTGAACAGAAAGAGTTAGATCTTCATTCCATTCGGGATTAACATCCTTTTTAATAACACGTGTCTTCAGTTTCTGCAACAAATGTTCACGCTTAGATCTGATTAGAAGAAATGAACCACAAGTACTTGAAAATGCTTTCATAGAAATCAGTGAAACTAATGTAAACAAAAGAAACATATTGCTAGCCTAACAAAATTTATAGAGTTAACTCATAAATGGAAGGAACAAGAAACAAAATAAACCAGAAAAAAGGAATATAGAATTTCCAAACAAGAGCCTTGTCCAAATCTTGCTGAAAGTAAACTTGGAATGACTAAAGCTTGAGGAATCTCTTTTTCAAAACATCATTATTTGCATGGGACATTGGTGTGAAATAATAGTGGGAACTATATATATATAAAATAATAAAGTTATATTGTTGCTAAGATTAATTATTATTGTCAAGTGAACTTTAATAATTATTGCTTAAATTACTTTAATTTATTATTTATTAGTTTTTATCTTTACTCTTTTCAATTTTTTATTTAACAGTTCAACTCAACTTTGACTCTTATTAAAAAAAATAAAAAATAAAACTCAATTTTAACATTTTTTTTTTTTGAGAATAACTTTAACAAATTATTGGTCTTTGTAATTCATTCAAAAGAATTTCTGTTGTATTTTACTATTTTTTCCATTACTCTATTAAAAATTCAATACAACAATAAAATCATTAAAAACAAAAAATTATCTTTACTCCCAATTGTCTCACGACCCAATTCCACTACTCACACTTAATTGTCTTTGTTAGAGATTTTAGATATGCAGATTACTAATTTTTATTGTTGGGCTTGCTATTTTGTTTGGTTAGTCATAATAACAAATCTCTCCTCATGAACTTAGCCTGGGCTCAACTAGTTAAAGCTCAATACTTCTTAAACACCTGTGAAATATGTTTCCAATTCCTTTACCTTCTAATTCTTCACTATCAATAATCAATACAACCCCTACAAATATCGTAATCTCTCTTCTTCTTCTTTTTAAATTTTTTTATGGAATATGTGACTCTCAAGGTCATTGGTTACATGGTTTTATTTTTATGCACATTGGTACAACTACCAAAAATTAAACAGAGTTATGGGCTATTCTGTTTCTTCCACATGCATCGTGAGGCTATCTATGGTTTGGCTAAAAAGGGCATAGAACAATCTGCTATAATAAGAAGTTATGAATTTTGTCCTCATTTTGTTTGTGCCTACACATATTGCCAACATTCAAGGCTATGGACAGTTCCGATCATGCTTTATGTTAAATATAAGCTTATCCTTTATGTTAATAATGAATTCATTCTAAGTCTAGCATATCTGTCGTGAACACTAAACATGCCATATGTTCTCTCACTGTGGTCTGGTATTGGAATCAATGGATAATGTTTTCAGCATCAGGTAAAGGCAACATAACTACATAAGTCATGGCCCTAGCCTGACTCTCATGCGTATGGGACTAGCAAACATTTCGTCCCCGGTGGTCCTTGTTTTGTTTATTGGGCTAATAATAAGTCAATGCCCCTCTTTATCATTAATTTGAAAGTACATAATATAGGGAAATGTTAACGGATGCTCTAAAGTCATTTGTAAACAAACCATTTTAAGAAAATTTTTATGAGAAAATAAAATAAAATTAATGTTTTGATAACTTTTTCTAATTCTGTAATTCACATAAAAATTATGCCAAAACTTTCTTAAAATGGTTAATTAATAATTGCCCTAATGACATTAGTTAACATGAGCCTATAATATATTCACAAAAAGCATTCATTTATTTCTTCATAGTTCTTTAACACGCATGGCCTGGGATGAACTTCCCGTAGTAGGACTAATTATAAGAATTAAAGAGGGAAACTATTTGCCTACACTAGGCAATTTGTGTACTATAAAATAGCTTTAAAAAGGTGACTTTTGAGATGAAAGGCCTATTCATTTTAAAAGTGAAAATGACTTTGTGCCAAGAGACTATCTTTCATTTTAGGCTATATCGATGACCCTCATATCAAGGAAAGATGCTAACTTTTTATAAAGATGTTAATTCTTTATAAAAAGTTTATTACTAAGTATAGTTTAAGGCTATGAATGACCTCATAGTAAAAAGAGATGTTAACTTCTTGTATGTTTCATGTATGTTTAATCTAGAACATTACTCAGTCTTATCAATTGATTGGTATCTGTGAGTGTGTCCATGACATTCAAAATTTAAAATTTAAATCTCTTATTTCCCGTTGTAAATTTTGAATTAAAAAAAACAAAAAACAAAAACACAAACTAGAGCATCAATGTATCTATAAAACCATTTGATGCGAGCTTAGGATTTACGTTTAGAAAACATTTTTCTCAATTATTCAGTTATCTTCCCATCCTAGCTGGCACACTATCATTTTCTTAAGTTTTTATTTTTATTTTATTCTATCTTTTTCCCTTCACCACATGAGCCTCCTGGCCCAGTTTAGAAATAGTATTTGACAATTAGAGAGAGAGATAGAGAGAGAGAGTCATCTTATAAACCAAATATTTGACTAAGAAGTTAGGTATAAAGGACAAGGTATTTGAAAATCATGTTTTTCTCCTTGTTTGCGTTTGCGCAGCGGCAGCGGTGTGCGTTTTATGTTTTTTTCCTAAATCCCGTGCACTATTCACGGATCAGCAAGTACGAAGCAATAACTTTAAAACTGGGTCCCACAGGTACTATTCATAGTTTAAAAATTATTTTACTATAGTGTTTTCAGCAATAAGTTTTCAGTTTTCAGGAATAAGCGGTATCTAAACAGACCCTAAGTATAAATGACTGATAATTTTTCCTGCCAAAACAATATAATTGAGTAAACTCAAAGACTTTGGCTGGCGATTTGTTATGCTTCAATTACCACATAATATGACAAACATTCTTGGTTTCAGATACTGTAAAAGAAAAGGAAAGCTTTGTACACAAGGAAATAATAATCTGCATTTGTACATGAATTGCTGCAATGCTGTCTTAACAACTTCAGAGTTCATACACAAAGGAAAAGGTGGTTCACACAGTTTCATACAAAGCAACATTTAAATCTTAGATATTAATTGGTAGACACTGCATCTTCTTCTCTTTCCCCTATCTATTTTATAAGAATTTATCTCAAACTCATTACAGGCCATGGAGCCACACCAGGGGCTGGAAGTGAAGGTCGAATAACGGGGACCCGCCTCACAACTGAAAAGGCTTCATTAAGGCGTGCAGCACGACTCATGAATTGGGATACCTTCTGCAAAAGTAGTTCAGTAAAATATAAAAGTTTGGCAATCCACCTTTCATCAAATCTCATAAGATTTATCTTGAAATAGAAATAAAATACCAAATATTTTACATTTCCTAAGAAACATTACTTGAATTATTATATAATGCAAAAAGAAGCAGCTGCAATAACCCCACCCAACCCACACAACACACAAATACGAAAGCAAAAACATTTCCCCAAATGCACATGAGGATAAATTTCATCATCTTAATGCTTTCTGCAATTATGTCAAAACCCGGATGAAATTAAAATGAAACCTCAGAAAATCACTCCCTGCTAAAAAACTAAAAAATATTTCAAGTTTCCTCTAAATCAAAGGGAAAATGGATCAGAACCGTGTTGTCTTATCTTATTATCTAACTTATAGATTAAAGTCATATCTCATTATCTGTATATTAAGATCCACTAAGTTCCAGAGAAGTACAAGCCAAGTTTCAATAAAATAGATGTGGAACTATTGTGTAAACATTTATTACCAATCAGAAAAGAAATGCAAACTAAACTTCTTGCAAATTAACCCCTTTTCAAAAGAACAAAAAGGAGCTAGAAGAAAGAAAAGGGGGGAAAATTGAAGTATTTGAATATAGTCAATGATCATGCTTAAGTGAAAATTACAGTAACAACTTACAAAAACATGACATGGATTCTAAGAACTCCAATACACATAATTCATCAAAGAAACTCAAAAGGTGCTTCTCTTGCCAGCTGTAAAGGTTCAAGTTCCCTATTCAAGGATGACTGGGAGTCAAGATTACTTATTAAATATTCTAGGAATGATTAGTCTCCCCCTCTTTGGCAGCAATTTCTAGGAAAGATTACTTATTATAATCATAAAATGAAATTCAAAATGGTCTTTTTAGGAATTACTTTGACCATCAAACATATCTCTAAATAATTGAGTTTTTAGTGCAAAAATAAATAAACTCTCTTGCAGTCCTAAATATAATCCATGTCCCTTTATGCAAAGAAAATCATGTACCCTGATACACAACTCTGAACGGGTTTATGTCATTGCTAGTACAAGCAACTGGTTATAACAAAATAGAAAATGGAATTCAATTAATTCAGTAACAAACTACCGCACTTCCAGCATTACCTCAAGAGCAGACTTTGTCTAGAAAACACCTAAACTGCTAGGCATCAACCAAACAAATATGATAATAGTAAGCTGTAAGCCTCAATTCTTTAATATTAAAGGTTGATGAGGGGAGAAAAGAATATTGCATCAATCTTGTCAAATTGAACAAAGATAGATGGAATATCTTTTGAACACAACTTGAACAAAAATACATGCGTGCAAGAACAAAACTTGAAAGTATCCTTTAAACAACATCAGCCACTCATTTGATCCACAACTTCAGATTGAACTTTTGCCTACTTCTCACCCCAAACTACAAGTCAGACATTGCCGGCTATAATAGTCTCCAAGACTTTGAATAAAGCTATAATCTTTGTAAAACAAAGGTTTTAGATTTTCCAACTAAACAAAAAATTATGAATCTTATTCAAAATATGGAACTCAGAAAGCAAACCACTGATGTCATAAAATGTATTCTCAACAACAACCAAACCTTAGTACCAAAATTTTAGGGTCAGCTATGAATCCTCAACAGACTCAGTCAGGGTCAGCCACATGTATATCAGTATTATATAATTTCATACACATTCCCATATTCAATTCCCAGACCTCATTAAAAACCACAACAGAAACAATAAAAAAAGGGTTCAAACAAATGCAATAACTGACCTTATCATCAACAGCAACCTTCAGCTGCAAGCCCTGGCTCTTCCTCTTCATCTTATACAATTTCCGTCCCAAGATAACAAATCCCATAATCATTGCGGCCGCAGAGAACGACCATACGGGGCCAACTCTAAAAACACAATACTTCAACAATTCAAAAGGAACCCTCCACCAAACCACACTCTTCCTCTCTCCCTCTCCGCCCGATTTCGCATCCGATTTCACCTCTGCAACCTCAACAGCTTTGTTCTCAATCATTGAGCCATTTCCGCCATCCAAATCACTCGAAAACTCACCCTCCTCTGTTTGCTTAACATAATCATCACCAAATTTCATCGAAACCAATGCATCACCACCAGAATCAGCCCAGAACCCGATTGAATCCTTATCCCGGGTCTGAATTTCACCAAACCCTTCAAAACCCACTTGGATTTTCGCATTTCCTGAAGAACCCAATTCGTTCTTTACATCAAAGTCATCGACTTTAGCCGAATTTCCATCCACCGCTTTCATTTCTTCAATCCCTTGAAAACCCACTAGGCTTTTCACGGTTTCCGAAAGACCCAGTTCCTGTTTAGAATCAAAGTCACCGGATTTACGCTCGTCAGAACGATCGCTGCTCGAATCGGACCAGAGCTCGCCCGAGCTCTTATTTGCAAACCGAGTCTCCGACCCGGGATCAACCCAACTCGGATTGTCTGACTCAACCGAGTCACCAGCCTCGCTCGCGGCAACAATAGCAGTCTTTGCATACCTCTCCTGATTCTCCAGCGAGAAGTAATCAGACCTAATCATCCCCTCCGAGTCACCTTCGATTCCCTCGAATTCTCTCTGATTTGTTTCATCTAACTCGGACGAGTCAACCACGCCACTCTCCGAGTTGGGAAGCACCTCCCAGTCTTGAAGCTCTCCTTCCATCTTTTTAAAAAAAAAAATTTAGAGTTTGTGTATGTAAGATCAAACACAAAATTAAACAAAAGCAGAAACAAAATCCCTAACCCTAAACAATGAAACCAAAAAGGTTGTTTCTTTGTTTTTGTTATTTTTGGTAGTTTCTTTTGGTAACCAAACCTGTACAAATAGAAAGTAAAGGTATTGGATACAGTTTCAGATTTTCTCAATCGAAGGGGCAAATTTTGTTTTCACAATAAGATTAGAATTTACTTATTTGGCAAATATACCAATGAGGTAGAGACACGTAATGTGGGTGAGTGAGAGAGAACAGGTTGTGGGGTCCTAGTGGAACATTACCCTGGTGGTGAACTGAGATATCCTTTTCTTGACAGGGGGTGGGGTGGGGTGGGGTGGGGACAACCCACAATAGTTTAATGTGGATAGAGTAGAATGGTTTTTTTGATGAGCTCACAAATTTTTGTTGGCAATTTTCTGTATTGGCTCAAATTTTGGAAAGATTTATGAACAATGTTTTGGAAATTTATAGCATTCAATTACCAAAAATTATGGATTCTAATTAGTTTAATCGTTAAATTAACTGCACAAAAAAGAAACTAATGGTTGTGATTCAAGTTTGAGAGAGAGAAGTTAACTACCAAAACTGAAAATTCATGTCCAAAGAATCAAAGATGCTAATATATTCAATACAATAATTAGGTTGTTTTGTAAATTTGTTTGATGATGGCTAGTGTAAAGAGAAATACATTTCTATAACGATTTTACAACAAATTCTAAGTGGTAAATTGTATTAACTATTACAGGTAGGCGAAAAAACTTTTCAATGGTTGACAAAAACTAGTAACAGCTTGTCATCTATAATTTGTTGTGAAATCGTTGTAAAAGTGTTATAGACGCAATATTATTCTCGTGTACTATTATTAGGTTGTTTTGTTGGATTTTGTGGGCAGCTTTGGCGTCTAGGTACTTCTCTTCCCTTGTTAGAATCAACTTCTAAAATTCTATTTTTCGATTTGCCAGGAATGATTTTTCAATTAGTAGATTTTTTTTTCTTACCTTTCTGTTTTCACCTAACTATTTTCATCGATCAGCTGAAAAGGGACCAAACTATGCACAAGATTTAACTAACAAATGGTACTACATTAACTTAAATTAATGTCGTTGAAAATTACATGTAAGTGAATCTAACAAACAAATTATTTATACTGTGTTCTGAGGGATGTGAGTGACAGTGAATAGAGAAACTATATATTGTAGCGTGCTAGTATGCTTGCATGAATTATAGAATGTCTTTTAATAAGCAAAGTATATAGTTTTATAAAAAAAAAAAAAATTAAAAAAAAGCAAAAGTATATAGATATATAGAGTACATATTGTGGGTATATAAATATATATTAAAAGGCAACACAGCATGGACCTTGCAGATGTGAAAAGTTTCAAAAAAATGTGTGATCATTGTTGAAGCAGTAGATCTTTTCATTAATGTTATACTTCCTCTCCCATAAAGTATAAAAGATGCATTTAATTTTTGCCGCCAAATTAGTTAAGCTTAGCAATGCAATTGACTTTAGCACAGCCCTTTCTGCATCTTTATTTTAATGCGTTTCATTACTTACATCATCAATACCTAATTTCATGATTTTGAAGTGTCAAGAAAGTTAGGCCGTAAAAAGACGGAAAAGACTGGTAGAACTAGACCCCACCCTAGATTCCCAATAAACTATCACCATAAAATGAAACTCAAGTGGAGAACCGTAATTAAACATTCAAATATTTCATGTATGGCCATCATAGTATTTCATTGGCATGGCACTGTATAATCGAAAGCATCAGATAAAATTACAAAAATCTATAACAAAAATAAATCCTGGTGTTCTATAGACCTTTTATATGACACCTATCATCTTCAATTCCAGTACTAAGAAATAACGAGTACAGACAATGAAAAGCGTGTCTACAAAAAAAAAAAAAAAAAAAAAAAGACGAAAACACCATTTTGGCCCCTATATTTTGGTGTCAAATTTAATTTGGTCCTTATATTTTGGTGTCAAATTTAATTCGGTCCCTACATTTTGGTAGCAATCAATTTGGTCTATGTTATTTTCAATTTACAGTCAATTTAGTCCTTACAGTTAATTCACTAACAAAAAATGTCTACGTGGCAAACGGCCTGAACAGTTGTTAAAGTTTGTGCTGACGTGGCTACTAAAATAGTAATTAAAATGCCATGTCAGCATCTAAATTAAAAACAAGAAAAAAAAATTAATTTCTCCAAAAAAAAAATTATGATAGAAAATAATGCTTGAAAATCACAACCAAAAACACACGGATTACCTTCTTTGCAAACCCAGCCAAAACCCAGAAATTTAACTCATACATTGAAGCTCTCTTTACCAGAAATATCATTTGTAAACCCAAAACAAAGAAATAAGAAAACCCACAGAAATAGTCATTCAAACAAAAAACCTAAACCATCCATATGCTCAAAGAATACCAAGCGGACCCAAAAACTTAGGGCTCGTTTAGTACCACAACTTAAACAATCATTTTCAGTTTTTAAACAACATTACACGTATTTTTACACACTTTTTCACCTACACGTATTTTCAAAAAGACTAAAAACTGTTGTTTAAATGCATGTACCAAACACCCCCTTAAAGTCTCCAACAACATAGATTTCTTACAAAATAAACAAAACCCCACTTTATAAACCCGAGCACAAATCAAAGATTTCTCACAACTAAAACAAAGCCCAACCATTATATAAACCAAAATGAAGAATTAGATTAAAAAGGAAATTTAAATACAAAATGGGTTTCAGCCATAGATGAGAAAAACAAGATGAAACAAATAAAAAGAGAAGCAGAGAGCTGAGGAGATGTGGCCACAGCTGGTGGTGGCGCAGTCGTGAGACCATTGTCTGTTACGGTGGGTCTTGTAGAGAGACCAGCCATGGCTGAGCTCACAAACTTGAACCTGATTAGTTTGGAATCTGAGTTGTTTGGTTGCAAAGAAAGTGCAAGAAAATTTGGAGAAATTTTTTATTTTATTTTTTGTTGTGATTTTTTATTAAAAAAAAAAAAATTGTTGATGTGGCTTTTTAAATAATAATTAAATTTATTTTTATTGTTTTGCTAGCCATGTATGCTGCCAGCTGTGTAAGCTATTAGCCACGTAGACATTTCTGTTAATGAATTAACAGTAGAGATCAGATTGATTTTAAGTTGAAAATAATAAGAACTAAATTGACTGCTATTAAAATGTAAAGACAAAATTAACTATAACTCCAAAATATAGGAGCCAAAATGGTGCTTTCGCCCAAAAAAAAAAAAAAAAAACAACAGGGCAGTTTAATGAGTTAGAATGGAAATATCAATTTCATGGGTTCAACCGGCTTTTAAGTTCTTCGACCAGTCTACTTCTAGGAATTTTATCGTCTTTAGCAGCCTCAACGTCTTTGAATACAACAATCCCTTCATTCATTTCCCGTTCACCCACAATAACCATCCATGGGATCCTCGACTCTCTAGCACGGTCAATGTGCTTCATCACCCTTTTATTAACAAAATATTCGGCTTTCACTTTGGCATTCCACAGCTCACTTACCAGCTCCGCAGCTAGAGTCAAGTCATCCCCCACTATACTAACTAGGACTTCAGTCTTTGTTGCACGTGGTGCCTGCCAAAACACCCAAAAGGAATGAAAGAACTCATCAGCCTCACCACCAGGGTGCTAGATTATTAAACTTTGAGTTGCTAGTCAAAAGTATTAGAAAGTCGAGGATCATATAGGTATATTATTAAGTATTATTATCACCTGGCTCTGGTCTTTCTGTAGCTGCTCCATTATAGCAAATACCCGCTCGATTCCAAGACTAACACCAACTGCTGGAACCTGCTTCGCACCAAACATACCAATAAGGTTGTCATAACGTCCACCAGCAGCAATTGAACCAACCTGAGGACGTGCACAAGCAAATCACATCATCAGTACTTAAAACACACGCACACATTTTCCTGGAAACACATGAAGCAAATGAAATGCAGCAATTACTAGATCACACAAGGTTTTTGTTTTGTTATTTTTAGTAACAAGATGACATAAGAATTATTACTTGCAATGATATCTGGGAGGAGTAGGGGGAATAAGGTCATATGCTTCCATCTTTTTGTTTCAATACCAATTCAGCCACACTCATTAATCCAACTGGGAAATTTCAGAGAGTGCAGCCCTCATCCTGTGAGTTACCTGACAAACCGTTTCCAGAAATTTTACGTTGGCTTTTTCTATTTTAGAGGTGTGGGGGGGGGGGGGGGGGGTGCAATTTTAATGCATACACCTATTGAAAATGAACTGAAAAATGAAATTTTCAAATTTATATTTTACATCATTTCTGATGTTAGCTATGGATTTTTGTTTACTCATCTCCACTACCACTACCAAGGCAGAACTTAGTAACTTTCTTTCCTCCCTCTATTCTACAAGATGAAAATTTAAATCCACCCAAAAAGAATTATGAAATATTAATTATTGACATTCCCTTTTAATGTCAACTCTGAGACTTAAAAATTTCAAGTTTCTCAACTTTATTTTTCACACTTCATAAAAACTGACATTTTTTTGAATAAGTTCATAAAGACTTTTTCATTTCATGATTCAATTTTTCTCTCTTCTTTCCACAATCCTTTTCCAACCTCCTCCTTCATCACAGTTGTCACCCCACAACACTAGTGTAAACAAAAACAGTAACATGAAGCTTTTTTATGGAGAAATCATCTTTCCTACCCCCAGAAATTAGACAACACAAGTAAATGGCTGAAATAATCAAAACTCTAGAGACTGAAAATAATCCATGTCATAGAACTATATGATTGTCACAGGATCATAAAATACAGAGGAGTAAAGACAAAGCAAATTAAGAACAATAATTCATAAGCTTCTACAGCAGCACTAGGATCTTTAAACATATCAGATATAAATGGACATACAACATTACTGCCATCCAAACTTCGTCACACAAGTTTCAATAATAAAGAAAAAAAAAAAGAATTGAGAAAAGACAGCTATTTGAGAGGATTACTAATGACCTACTATCATGAAAAGCTAACATACAATGCCACCAATACAAAACCAGCCACACATATATCAACAGCAATCTGATAGGATGGAATGCGTTGTTCAAGCGTGCTCTTTAAATTAGAGCATAAGGCACATATCACTGCCATGTTGAATTATCAAAATAATTCAATGTCCACTTGTTCTTCTAGAGTTTTGGCCAGTCAATTTTACCAGTTCAGATCACAACTAATATGATAATAAACCATTTAAAAAAAAAAAAAATCTTCCAGTTCAATAAGTGAAAAGATCCTTGGGCATCATTATAGGAAGATCAGCTATTAAAGTGTCACCAATAATAATATGGATTCACAAGGAAGAAAAAATAAATGAAACGAAAAATACGGATTTTTCTTAAAAAATTACCTGTGCACCGCCTTTAAAAACAGCCTCAAATATGACTCCAGTATAATAATCAAGGCCTCTGGCAAGACTCAAGTCAAAAACCACTTTGTCAATACACTTTGACACTTCAAGAGCTTTAAATAAAATCTCTAGGTCATTCAGTGCATCAACAGATCCATTGTGTCCTAAGAACTTGCTGCCCTGCTGCTTAAGCTTAGATAATAGTTCCAAAGGGTGTCCCCTTTCCTTCACAAAAGTACCAATTTCATCTGCTGTCTGAACAGATAAGCCCTTCTCCTCCACCTAACAATAATTAACAAGAAATATATAACCAAACATACTAAAATTTATGCAATGATATAAATGGAATACACAATTAAAATATTAATCCAACATTTCATTTATAAATATTATTGCAAAGAGAAAAGCTCAAGTAAAAAAGAATGTATATGCAAGCTTCCCTATAAAATTACAATAGAGTAAAAATTAGGCTCTAAATTACTAATCCAACATATTTACAAAAAGATGATCACAGAATTATCCTTATATTAATGAAATGCTAACAACTAGATAGGCTATTGCTCCTATAAATAATAACCAAGTAAGACAACACTATTTGCATACAAGTGTTCTTACCATTTCCTTTTTTATCTGCTCAAAAGGTTGTTTATCTAACTTGTCAATACTTGAACATATGGTTCTGAATTTTTGCGGTGGCACTCCACATATGTCCAACATTCCATCAAGTAACTTCCGATGATTCAATTTTATCTGTAGAAGAAAAGGAAATTAATTAAAATAATAATTATTATTATTATAGAACACACTTTGAAGAAGGTCTTTATCACAAAATCAATAAATCGATTCATTTGAATTAGGCCTTGCTCATTTGCTCATTCTTCATCGAATCATATGTATCGATTGTCTTAAACCATAATATGTGATGAAACATATTGAATTAGCACAGTTGACCAGGTAATGGTTCCAACTTCCAAGACAAACTCAGTGACATTGCTGCCATCAGATGGCAATAAATAGCATCTATGAGGATAGGAGGCATGCATCCAATACAAGTGACACATGCATAACAAGTCAATACTAACATCGAAGACAAAATACAGTATAATATATAATCCATAACAAATTTAAATGTCAAACTTTCTACTAACAAGGATAGGTGGGTAAAAAAAATGAGGTTACCTCATAATCTCCAATTTGCAGTTCATCAAGGAGTTCTGTCAAAATTTTAACAATCTCAAAATCTGGTCCCATTTTTTCATATTGGCCTGCAATGTCTAAATCGCACTGGTAAAATTCACGGTATCTTCCCTTCGATGGGTTGTCCCTCCTGTAAACCTTAGCTATCTGGTACCTTTTAAATGATGTAAGACCATTCATAGCCACATACCTAGCAAATGGTACGGTTAAGTCGTATCTTAAAGAACAAAGTTCTCCACCCTGCCAACAGATTGAACATAAAATTACATCACTGTGAGTAAATATGAAATGGTGTAACTAAATTCCTTTGATAAGTACAGCAAACAATAATAAATTACAGGTTAGTTGGGGAAAAAAAGAAAACAGTCCTTATATCCTTATATAAGTCTTCTTTGGATGAAAAAAATATATATATATATTTATATATATATATAGATAGATAGATAGATAGATAGATAGCCAGGTCACTCAAATATCAACTACATGAAGTAACAACTTGATTGAACAGGCGAAAATTCCTAAAATTAAAAATAGCAAAAAAGGAAATGACTTAAATGAATTAACTAATATGAAATAATTACCTGGTCAGCAAGATCATATACCAACTTTGAATCTTCCCCATACTTTCCCATGAGAGTTTCTCTCAGTTCAAATGCTGGAGTATCCAACGCAGTAGCACCATGCCTCTCAAAAACATCCTCAATAATTGAAAATGCTCTCTTTCTTATTGTCATTTGTTCTTTCGCAAAATCACGAGTTCCCTAATTTGTACCATAATATGGTTACAGTCAGCATGCTAGTGATGCATTCAAGGGGTAGAAATAAAAGAATTTCTTAAATAAGAATATGAACACAATAGAATTTTCATAAATTAAAACAAAATAAGTGTGAGTATTGAAATTTTGATTGATTAAAAAGAGTATAAAATTGCAAACAGCTCCTTGCAATATGCCATTTTTTTGGTCCATGAATTAGAAGTTTATTAACTAAATACTATACAAAAGTACAAACAGCTCCAAAGAGCACCTATATCAACAATAAACTCAACAGGCTGCTCAAAAGCATGCAACAAAATTACAGGCAAATTACAATAAGCTGTCAACATATTTAAACAATTCTCCACTTCTAGCACTAACTTCTAAAAACATTTTTTATGCAGCATTCTCCAAGGATTGCTCTAATGTTCACACAAGTATAAAATGTTTTTCCTATCTTTATACAGAGAAAATAAAAGATAATAATAATGCACGCATCATTCAATGAGAATTAAGTGATAAAATTTCAGGAATGTCATCACCTTTGGAAGCTTGGGAAGTCTTCTACTTTCATTGGTTTCTACAAGCTCCTTTAGTTTCTTCAACAAGCTATCAAACTCCCGGTCCTTTGGGTCCAAAAACAACAAAAGATCATCAACCCATTTCTCAATCCCATCACCTGCCTTACCCTGCAACCTATCCTTAATCAATTGCACAATCACACTAGTCCCTTTCCCCAACAACACCTTCTTCTTCTTCTTCTCACCCTTCTTATCCCCCTTCACATTCCCTCCTCCTACTCCTCCATTCACCTCAACGCTACTCCCACTCTTTTCACTCCACTCCACACCCTCAAGGGCGATAAATCCCGTCATCGCCTCCCATGCCACAATCTTCCACACCATCCCCAACAACACATTCACTTGGTGCACAAACTTTTCGTACTCCTTTTCGAACCCCAGCTCCAAAACCAACTTAAACCCATTTCTCAAGCTCTCACCACTAGCACATTTCCCTTCAAACAAACCCACCAAGCTCGACCGCAAACCCTCATTACTAATTGAATCCAAATTCGCCTTCACACGACTCAAACTACACTCCCCCATTTCATTAATCGCTGCTGCCAAGGGATACAACACAGTCCTCACATCCGAACCCGAACCCAAATCCTTCGAATTCAGCTCAATTCTTGTCTTGGAATGCACCAACTTCACAATCTCCCTCAAACTCCCATGAACTTTAGCTATTTTCGACACTGAATCAATCTCAACCTTCCCAACCAGCTTCGACCCATTCAACAAAACCTTCATATCACTCGCAACCCCAACCTCCTCCTTCGCCGAGAACCCATCACCGGAATCCATCGAATTGAACACCGCCGCCACGTCGGCCTTAATGGCCTCGCACGACAATGCAGCCACCGCATCGGAAACCGCCGACAACGCCGCCGATTCGTGATCCAACACAGCGGAAACTCCAAACAAACCCGACGGATACAATTTTTCAACCAATGACGCTTCCTCTTTGCTCAATTCGATCGAATCCAATTCTAGGGTTTCGTCGAGTTGGGAATTCTTGAATTTGTTGAGGGCTTCGGAGATTCGGATCGGGAGGAGTGTGGAGTGATCGGAGCGGAGGAGCTTGTAGAGGAGGACGGTGAGGAATGCTCGGAGTTCGAGAGGAGATAGGGTTTTGGGGATGGGGAATTGGGATTGGACAGGTGGCGATGCGTGATTGGAGGAGGGAGATGAGAGTCTATCGAGTGCGGAAGAGTCGAGTCGTAGCGAAGCGAAGCCGGTGGCAATGGCGTAGAGTGAAGATGAAGAGAGAGATGAGCCCTTGCCTCCTAATGTAATTACAGAGAGTTCGGAGGCTTTGTCTGAAGCCATTTTTTTGTTTTTGGATTTGGAAAAAGAGTGAGAGAGGGAGCTTCAGCCCTGAGGAGGAGAGGGTTTATGGCGGAAAAATTTAGGGGTTTGGACTTTGGAGGTTAGGGTTTTTTTATTTATTTATTTTATTTATAAATTTCACCATGGAATTAATTAATTATAAATCAACCATTATTACGTGAGATGCAAATATAAGAATATTCTAAAGTCACCCCATTTTTTATATTTATATATTCATTGTTTTGGAGAATAAAGGAATAGAGAAAAGAGGGAAAAGTATTGAAAAAAGTTGCATTTCATTTTCATATATTCAATTTTGATTTTTTGAAAACACTTTATCACCTATGCGAAATTTTATTAATCTCTCTGTCTAATCAATGGTTACCAAAATGATTTATGAGCAAGTTTGAGAATGTTATTACTGACAGTTATGAGGTTTTGTCCAAAGCCATTTTGTATGTGGTTTTTGGATTTGGAAATGAGAGTGTCAGCTGAAGAGGAGAGGGTTTTGGGTGGAAATGTGAGGGGAGGGAGGCAAAAGTATTTTGTATCAATTTTTTTTTTTTTTTTTTTTTTTGTTGTTGAGTTTCAACTTAAGAATATTCTAAAGTCATCCCATTTTTTATATTTATATATTTGTTGTTTTGGAGAATAAAGGAATAGAGAAAAGAGGGAAAAGTATTGAAAAAAGTTGCATTTCATAAATTCAATTTTGATTTTTTGAAAGCACTTTTATCACCTATGCGAAATTTTATTAATCTCTAAGTCTAATCAATGGTTACCAAATTGATTTATAAGCAAGTTTGAGAATGTTATTACTGACAGTTACGAGGTTTTGTCTAAAGCCATTTTGTTTATGGTTTTTGGATTTGGAAATGAGTGTGTGAGCTGAAGAGGAGAGGGTTTTGGGAGAAAATGTGAGAGGGAGGAAAAAGTATTTTGTATCAAATGATACTACGTCATCCATATCAAAACTTTTTTTTTTGATAAACTGGAAGTATTATTCAACTAAGAAGAAAAGGAAAGCTCAGGACAAAGCCTGTTACACCAAGTACCATTACAATCAACCTCAACAATGGGAATTAAGCTCACGGGAGGAACCATAATGAACAATAAAATCTAAAGATTGAGAATGTCCAGAATTGGCTAACCAATCGGCGCATTTATTCGCCTCGCGATAGACATGTTTTATACAAACTTGAGGGGTTTGCAGAATCAGGTGCTTGCAGCCATCAAAAATAGGAGAGATCACTGAGTTTCGGTAAGAAGGATTGTTAAAAGCATCAACCAGAGCCTTCGCATCAATCTCAACAATAACAGCAGGAAGCTTCCTTTGAACGCATAACATCAAGCCATCACGGAGAGCCCAAACTTCCGTAGTGAAGCTGTTAGCATTCCCCAATTTTCTTGTAAATCCAGTCACCCAATTACCCCAACTATCTCTAATCAAACCTCCTCCTACTGTCGATCCCACAGTAGCATTCCAAGACCCATCAGTGTTAAGTTTCCACCACCCCTGCTCTGGCTTCTCCCATCTGATTTGTTTAATAACCATCCGATTGTGCCGCCTTGGTTGAGAAACACACAAGAAAAATTTCGAGGCTTGTAAAGTAATAGATTTGCTTAAGTTTGGATTTACTCCCCTGTTAGTAAAGACGATTTGGTTTCGCTGCTTCCAAACCAACCAGAGAGTAAAAGCAAAGAGCACATTCCAGGGGATGCCCACGCCATTTTGGGAAGAATTGAGTCTACAATTAGTGGTTAACCATTCCCTGATGTCCTGGGAGAAAAAGGTGGAGTACAAGCAATGTGTTCCCAATTGGTACCATTAGGGTTTAACCAAGCTGAAATCTCGGAGGGCATGTAAGATAGATTCAGCTTCTGTGTGACATAGAGGGCAGGTGGTTACTAAAGGAATACCTCTGTTGGCTAAGCATTCCTTCACACCTATGCTCTGTTGCATGCACTTCCAAATAAAAATTTGAATTCTAGGCAGAGAAGGAAGCTTCCAAATCCTAGAGCCAGATAAGGACTCATTGCCTGAAGAGTTAATGGCAAGGCTATAGGCACTCCTCATATCAAAATCCCCTCTAGGGGAGAACTTACAGGCCATTTTATCACTGCACCTGGTCACAATAGGAATGGGGACAGCTTGAATATCAGCTTTAACATCGGGAGGAAGCTCAAAAGGGATATTAGACCAGTCCCAACCAAATGGGGAAAGCACATCTTTGACTTGCAAATTAACAGAGTCTTGAGGGAGTGGGCCTTGGATATGAGGCCTAATGGGACCAATGTTAGACCAACAATCAGCCCAGAAATTTAAACAGCTTTCATGGCCTAGAATCCATTTAACCCCTTTTTTTGAAGACTTCCTCGCCTCTTTTCATCCCTTTCCAAACCGGAGACATTGGGAGCTTTGCTTCATTCCTAGAATTAATTCTTTGTCTAGTGCAGTATTTAAACTTGAGAACCTTAGCCCAGGGAGCATTCTTCTCTGTGTGAAACCTCCAATTGAGCTTGGCTAGGAGAGCCGTGTTTCTAACTTTAGCAGATTGTAATCCCAAACCTCCTGCCTCGTTTGGTTTAGTCACTTCAGCCTAATTAACCCAATGCATCTTCTTAGTATGATCCGTCGAACCCCAAAGGAAATTCCTATTGACCCTGTCAATACCCTTAAGAATTTTACTTGGAAGAGGAGCATATTGCATCACATAGTTTGGGATGGTTGAGGAGGAGGCATGAATGAGAACCACTCGGCCAGCCATAGAGAGTAAGTTGGCTTTCCACCCTGCCAACTTTTTCTTAACTCTATCAATGACGAAATCAAAATCATGCTTTTGGTCTCCTGTATGCTTCAAGGAAAACCCCAAGTACTTGCCAAGATTGGGGGTTGAGTTAAATCCAAGAATACTAGAGAGGATATCTCTTTGATCCTGATCCACATTGGGGGAGAAGAACACGCGAGACTTGGCTTCGCTCACGCTCTGCCCGGATCTCAAGCAAAACTCATGAAGCACAGCCTTTATGGTCTGACAATTATTCGGATCCGCTCTAGAAAAAAGGACCAAGTCATTCGCGAAAAATAAATGAGAAAAAGAAGGCCCACTCTTAGAAAGAGTCCAGGCAACCACCATTAAAGAGAAGGGATGTTGACACCGAAGAAATGCAGCTCATAATAAGATCAATAAGGTTAACAGGGAAGTTGAACTTGAGAAGCATTTCCCTAATGAAACTCCATTCAATTTTGTCATAGGCTTTTTCAAGGTCAATCTTGATAGCCATATACCCCTTGTTGCCTTTGATTCTTCCAATGGTATGAACCAGCTCTTGAACAATAATAACATTATCGGCTCCTCTTCTGCTCGGCACAAAAGCCGTCTGATAAGGCGAGACAAGCTGCTCCAAATGTGGTCTAATCCGAGCAACAATAACCTTGGAGATGATCTTGTAGATAGTATTACAAAGACTAATTGGTCTATAATTTCCCATGGTTTCAGGGCCCTGGATTTTGGGAATGAGCACAATGAGAGTTTTGTTGAGATAATCGGGGACCTTTCTTTCTATGAAAGCTCTCCTAACTTCCTCCTTAACAGAATCCCCAACTATAAGCCAGAAACGTTGGAAAAAACCAGCATGAAGACCATCCGGACCTGGAGCTTTATACGGTTTCATGGACCATAAAGCATCTTTAATTTCTTCCAGGGTGACCATAACACCAATTGAAACCTTAGCTTGCTTAGACAATTGAATCTGCCAGGAAACATCATGGCTTGGAACCCGATAGGTTGCCTCAAGAGAAGTGGTGTACAGGGATACAAAACCACTTCTAAAGTGCTCCATGACTTCACTCTCATCAGTTAACCACAAACCCCTCTCATCTTTGACTGAGGCAATATGGTTCCTTTTCCTCCTAGCTAAGGCAGATACATGATAAAATGATGTATTCCAGTCTCCCTGAACCAACCAGTTAATTCTGGATTTCAACATCCAAAGATCCCGCTCTTGATCTAACACAACCTCCAAATCCTAATGCAGCTGGTTCTCAAGATTAATCAGGGAGGAGCTTGGACAGATGGAAAGAGCTTTTTGGGCACCATAGATTCTAGCCATGATTCTCCTCTTCTTCTGGTGGATATTCCCAAAATGGTCCCTGTTCCAAATGGTTGCTTCCTTAGAGAAAACCTTAATAGACTCAGCTAAGTTCCTGTCCCTACTCCAAGCATTGGAAACAATACTGGGAAAGGACAAGTCCGATAACCAGAATGCTTGAAATCTGAAAGGTCTATTGAGACGAACCGCTCTACCAGGAAAGGTCTCCATTAGAACCGGGCAATGATCGGAATGGCAACGAGGAAGATGAGTAACTTTTGCATCAGGATAAAGAACACAACACTCCGAGTTCATGAAAAATTTGTCTATCCTTTCCAAAATAAGGTTGTTAATATCCCGTTTATTTGTCTAGGTATACCTTGGACCAGAAAAGCCCATATCAACCATATTGCATAAATCTAAGCAATCTTTAAAGGCCAGAGACCGATTCACACTAACACCCCTGCCTCCGAATTTATCCTCTTGCACTAGAGGTTCATTAAAATCACCCGCCATAATCCATGGCTTATTATGTAATTCTACAACCTTAGATAAATTGCTCCAGAGGATACTTCTCTCTTCATTCCTAGGACTAGCATAAATGGCAGAAAAAATCTAGGAGAGATTTGAGGCACGTACCTTTACTTTTACATGAATTTCCTGCTCTGTTTTAGCTAGCTCCTGAATCACCACTTGATCCTCATTCCACAGCAACCACAAACCACCAAAGAAACCAATCGTCTCCGTATGAATGGCTCCATCAAATGGCAGCCTATCTGTGATTTCCTTGGCTTTATTACCACCCACTTTAGTCTCCATCACAACAAAAATAGCCGGATCATGCCGCCGAGCTAACTCATGAACATAAGTCTGGAATGCGAGTTTTATAGCTCCTCTGCTGTTCCAAATCAGAATATTCATGATAAAAATTAACAGAAGTGGAGAAACCAAATCAATCAGAAGGAGGGACTCCATTCCCTTCCTCCGATACCATGCAATCAAACCCCAAGTCTTCATAAATTGAACCATCTCTAGAACGAGGACTTGAATACTCCTCGGCATTCACTTCCCTAACACCCGTAGTTATGGCCAGGCTATGATCAACGGTGCTGTATTGTAGGGTGTTGGGTTCACTTCTTTCCTCCTCACCGTTGGTGATAATAACTCCGAGACGCATGGCGCCAGCTTGCCAGTCACCTGAATGCTCGATCCGCTCGCTCTGATGCTCTGCTCTCTCACTAGATGAAGCTGTGAATTTGAAGGAAGGGTCCAGGCCAGATAAAGACTCACAAGACAGTGTGTGGGCATGAGAGGGGGATGAGGGTGTGAGAATAGCAGTTGGGAGCTTTTTCCCAGTGGTGCCGTCACTAGTGTTGTGTGAAGGAAGACAGAGTCCTCTGGCGAGGGATTTTTTACCTTTAACAGAGGAGGAGTGCTTTTTGTGGGCTTGGGCTTGAGGTTTTGGACTCGTGAGAAGCCTAATACCTGCTTCAAAATCACCGGTCTCTTTTGCCAACAACAAGCTGCCCGTTGGGCCTGATTTGGATTTCTCTATTTTATCTGTGAGGCCCAGACCACTATTTTTGGGTGACCAAACCAAATCCGTCCTTATGGTGTGGTCCCCATCGCCATGCAAAGAGTCCCTGCGAAGCATGCTCTGGGAATGAACAGTACTATTAGACGACGTGCCTTTCCACTCCAGATTTTTTGGAGGTAGTTGAGCAGCACCAGCCCGGCCATAATTTCCAATACGCTCCGTACTGAAGTTTGGTTTTGTCCCCTTTTGCCCATTTGTCCTTCTACTCACCACCATCCACGGTCCATATTGCCCATCCACCTCTTTTTCCTCTCTCACCTCAGTCCTTTCCTTATTGACCGTTGCGGATTGGCCAGCATGCATCTCACGTGGTGTAGCATCTCGCCTAGCCAACGCCTCCTCTTCTGAAACCACCTACTCCTTCCCCTTGCGAATGGTGTAAGGGCATGCCTCCACCTTGTGCCCAAGTTTTCCACAGGAAAAACATAAGCTTTGGATGCCCTCATAGGTCACAGCTTGCTCAAACCGTCCAATAAGGATGGTGTTCACTAAAGGTTTATTTATATCAATCTGAATGCACAATCTAGCGTATTTGCCACGAGCCTTCATGGCCGTATGGGAATCAATCCTCAGAACCTTGCCAATGGATTCTCCAATTTGCTTTAGAACCTCTGCTTCATAAAGTTCAAAGGGAAGTTCACATAGACGAATTTATACCGCAATGAGGGAAACATTCGCCGTTGAAGGCTTAAAGAAAGGTTCCCATGGTCTAATAGATAGAAAATGGTCACCCAAGAAACATGGACCTCTCCTTAAGACATTATCCAAATCTTCCTTGGAAAAAAATCTGACCAGAAAAAATCCATACCCAAGATCCACACAATCCATCCTAGTCAATGGTCTCCACATTTGGTTAAGCTTGGTTCGCATGTAGGTGAGGTTGATTGTTCTACCAACCAGCTTGACTATAATGGCTTTTGACAATGGACCTCTAATGCGCCGTTTGGTTTCCTTCGTCAGTTTGACAGTGACCCAACCATCCAGAATCTGAGCGTTAGTCTCGCTACCCTCACCATCAGAAAGTTCATCCTCCTCCATAAGACTCTCAAAATCAAAAGCACTCACATAGGCCCTTGGCATTTCACCCACAAGCTTCTCCTTGAAGGAGGCTTTGGCAAAGGAGCCAGAATTTTGTTGCCCTGGAGCTGGAGAGCTCTCCCTTGAACCATCATAAAACTCTGCGTGGTGATAGTCCTTCACCTTTTTGTTGCTCCGAGCCAGCTCTGCCTCTTCCTCCCTAAAGAGCGTGCGTGGTTTCATTTTTGCTTGTTTTTGAATCTATATATCAAAAGTCAATAAATAAGAAACGTATATAATAATAACCACCCACTAACAAATGTCTTAAGGTAGTTATTTTTTATTGACATGTCTCACACTTATTGGATTTTGATATCACTAACATAGTATTATTTGACATCAAATACTTTCTCGGGAAAAGGGGGTTGGTGGTGTTGGCAGGCCTCAATGTCCAGGTCATAACGTTAAGGTTTTTAGCATGTACTTTTCATATACTTGGGATTAGCTTACAAATCATGGGTACATATTAGTATAAAAAATAGGTGCTTGAATCACAAGGTTACAATTAAGCATGTTGTGGATTTTTATTTTTTATTTTTTTTATAGATATAATATAGTATAGTTTCAACATATGACATGATGACATCTATTCTTGATCATTAGACCAAGACACAGATTGATTTTGTTATCAAGTTGAGAATCAAACTTCATATCTCATATTCGACGACAAAAGACTTTACAAGTTAATGATGCATGTTGTGAGTTTGGGTGTAATTAAATGTGTCCTCCGCATTATTTTATATTTTAAAAGTGAAATAGATGATAAATATTATATCATCATATACTATACTATATAACAAAAATTGGAATTAGAAGTCATGATTCCGCCAAAGTAGCTACACCAAATTACATCAATTTTTCTATATTAAAAAAATTAATTGTTCTGTTCCTATCAAATCTTCTCTACTACATTATCAATTCGTTGAATAGAATTCTTCTCAAAAAAAAATTTCTTTGGATAAAATTGGATAAAGTCCTTGTAAAAAAAATCATTTGCTAAAAAGACAAAAACTTTTTTTTTTAAGATGGAGAAAAAAGCTTTTTTTTTTTTTTTGGAGACAGAAGCTTGATTGTTTTTTTTTTTCTTATTTTATTCTATCTTAATTTTCTAAGAGCAACCGCATCAGTTCGACCAAATTTTTTTGTCTATTTTACACTAAAAACCTATTTTTTCTATTTTACACTACCACTTTTCCAAAACATCCACATCAGTTCATCTATTTTACAATCTGCTCTATTTAAATAATATTATTTATTCTTTTTTTTAATTACTTATTTATTAATTCTCAGTTACCGTATCTTTCATCAGTCCAATCCAAAAGTCTCTCTCTCATTCCTCCCTTACACTGTGTTTGGCTAGGGTGAATTTAGGGAGGATGGAAAACATAGGGGGGAAAATAGGGTGGAAAACAGTGTTTTCCACTGTTTGGCAAAAGAAGGAAAATGGGGAGGAAGGAAAACCCGGGAGAATTCTCTCCCGGGCCCATAAAATTCATCCTCTCAAATCGGGAGGAAAAGGCTGGAGAGAAAAGTGCTCTCACAGCACTCTTACGAAAATATCCCGTTCTGGAATCAAGTAAAAAAAAAAAAAAAAAAAAAAAAAAAAAACAGAGAGAGAGCATTGGAGAAAAAAAAGAGAGAATGAGAGCTGCGCCTAGAACGTTCTTGAATGAGGAAGACAAAGAAAATAAAAGAAGAGGGATAGAGATAAGGACAACGTGTGTGCAGGAGAAAAAGAAGAAAAAAAAAAACGTATGGATGAAATGAAGGCTCAGAAAGGAGAAATAATATAATGAATAAAAAATCCTAATTGAGAAATGTTACCATAATATTTTTATAATAAATTTTAAGTAACAGATTGTTATTAGTTAATATTGGTGAGTAAAAAAATAATTTCAGTGGTGGGTTCAAATTAGAACTAGTAATAACTTTCCACATAAATTTTGTTGTGAAAGTATTGCGAAAAATGTTATAGACGTAACACTTCTCATTAAAAAATATAATTGTTGGTAAATTTTATATTATTTAATGAGTACAAATAAATCTATTTCTTACCTATTATGTAACAAGGGTATAATAGTCAATTTATATAAATTACATTTTCTATCCTCCCACTTTTCTTTTCAACCAAACAAAAGAGTTTTCCACCCTCTCACTTTTCCATCCCTCCAACCAAACACACACGAGGGAAAACTAAATATTTTCTATCCTCCCACTAATTTTCCATTCCCACTTTTCCACTCCTCCAACCAAACAGACCCTTAACTATCTTCCTCTCTCAAACACTCACACACGGCGGTAGATCTGGCGGCAGAGCGGCAGCAGATCGGCGGCAGCAGATCAGTGGCAACAGCGGCAGCAGATCAGTGATTTCTCCTGTGCCCCTACTACTTTCTGGTTCTTTCCAGCTGCTCCCAAAGTAGATCTCACCATCATAGGTTCCTCTGGTTATGATCACTGGATTTGCTTCCTCTTTGGTGATTTCTGCAGTTGAAAGGATTGTTATAGCGCGGTTTAGGAGTACTATTGGCGGACTGCACTTCCTGTTTTGTGATTTTTGGGGCTAAGGAAGAAGTGCTCATGACTGCTAATGGAGGACAGTGTTCATAGTCTGGAGGAGAGATAAAAATAAAAAAAATAAAAAAATAAAGGAGAGATAAAAAAATAAAAAAATATTATTATACACATCTACAGTAACTGTGCATATTTGCACAGTTGCTATAACAAATGTGCAAATATGCACATTTTTACACCCACTAATGTGGGCAATTTTGAAGGAAAATTGTGTAAATTTTGTCACTTTTTGCATTTTAGAAAATTTTAGAAGCACTGGTGTGGATGCTCTAAGAGTGTAAACTCTAGATTATCTTCATTTTGGAACCGGTTTGGGTTCAGTGTTTCTATGCAGTGGACTCATATTTCTATACTGGTCCAGTGCATAGGGAGCTGAGCACTAAACTCAATCCTTGCTACTTAATTTTTTTTCAATCTTAGGGTTCGATTGGATACAGCTGAAAACTGAAAACACTGTAGCAAAATAATTTTTAAATGTGTAAATAGTACCGTAGGAGCCATTTTTAATATTTTTTTTTGAATAAAGTGGTTGTGGGGTCCCATGAACAGTGCGTGAATAGTGATTTACAGTGATGAATAGTGCTATTTATCTCCAAAAAGCAGAAAACGCGTGAATAAAAAAAAAAAAAAAAGTGTGAAACCACTGAAACGCCAGAAACGCAGACGCAAGTAGAAATAATTTCTACCCAAACGCACACTTAATCTTTTGAGGAAAAAGAAAAGGTGTAAATTAAGTTTGGAGTACACAAATAAGAAAACTCCTTGATTTCCTATAAAAAGGAATTATACTTCTTCTAAAGAATTCATCCGATAGCAATTAGCAAATTTGAAGGAGAAAGAAAAGTGTAAGTTAAGTTTGGAGTCCACAAATAAGAAAACTCCTCGATTCCCTAAAAAAAAAAAAAAGGAATTATACTTATTCTATAGCAAATATCAAGTCCTTTACTCTACTACAAAGCCACGCACAAAGCCCTGTTGTATACACAAACCATGGCAAACTCTTGACGCCACAGGCTCTGGATACGGAACTTTTGGCCTCATAATATGGCTTCAATGGTTTAATGATTTAATCTTTGGGTGCTTTGTAATGGTTGTTTTATCATCTGGAGGATAGTGTAAGGCAGAAATTTCATTATACATTTCAGCAACACAATGAAGAGATTCTACACGTTATCTTCATCCAGTGGCGACTCCAGGAAATTTTTTCAGGGTGTTCCTCAGCAAGCATAAATTACACAATCTAATAAAAAGAAAATTTTATATATTGACAACAACAACAATAAAAAAATACGCAAATACATAGAATTTACAATTGTTTTCTACGAGTTTTCATATTTTGAAATCGTTGCATAATAGTCTCATTATCAATACTACAAGCTACATCTTTTTCAATATACACAACCAAGCAATCATTCATCCATTGATCTCCCATTCGATTGCGCAGTTCATTCTTTATATATTTCATTGCTGAAAAACTTCTTTCTACTGTTGCAGTAGCAACTGGAAGGGTCAAAGCTAGCTTCACTAGCAAATAGACTAATGGATAAGTCTCGTGTTTCCTTGTGCTCACTAACTTTTCAGCAAGTTCACTAACTCCTTGAAGCTCTAAAAAGAAGTCATTGCTGCGCATATTAAAAATGTAATTCTGCAGTTGAGAGTCAAGTGCCAAAATATCTGTCCCAAGAAAATCAGAGGGATAGAACTTAGCTAGACGTATCAACTTTTCCTTATCGAAAGCCACAAATGAATTACTTGGATTCAAGCAAGCCATACAAAGTAGCAAATCGGTATTCGCCTCAGAAAAGCGGTTGTTAAGCTCTTGAAGTTGCATATCTATGACTGTGTAGAATAGCTCAACACGATAATGATGTAAATTTGTATTTTGTTGGGTATTGCATCGCGGCCTCCCACTAACTACAAATATCGCTTCCATGTCCAAGATAGGAATATCATGTGAGGTACAAAATAAAGATACTTCAGCCAATAAAGATGCCCATCTATCATCTCTCATCACTTGCAACCGTTGCTTAGACACTTTAACAAGATCCATAGCATTTACTATATCTTGATTTTTTTTTTGTAATGCTATTGACAACTCATTTGTGATCCCTAAAATATTTTTCATCAAGTGTAGAGCAAAGACAAATTCAAGAGAGAGAATTGACCTCATAATAGATCGAGCTTCAACTTTTTGGTCGGAGAGGCCATCTTCTTCAATAATCTCTAGTACATCAACAACAGCAGAGAACATCAAAATCAAGTTGAGAATAGTTCCATAATATGATCCCCAACGTGTATCACTAGGACGTTTAAGATTTGTCTCTTGATTCAAACTTTGCCCACTTCTACGTACACCATTCTCTAAATCTTCTTTAATTTTGGCAAATTGTGTATCTCGAAGAGCATCTTGTCTCTTACAAGAGCCTCCAACAACAGTTACTAAATTAGTAATCACATAAAAAAATTCAGCAATATTAATGTGATTTTTAGCAACAGCAACAAGTGTCAATTGAAGTTGATGAGCAAAACAATGGACATAAAATGCTGATTTGTTCTCTTTCAAAATTAAAGTTTTGAGACCGTTGATATCACCTTGCATATTACTAGCCCCGTCATAACCTTGCCCACATAGGTTCGATAAACTCAAATTATGTTCACAAAGTAAACATTCAATAGCATGTTTGAGTGACAAAGCGGTAGTACTTGCTACATGTACAATACCAAGGAATCGCTCTATAATAATTCCTTCTTTGTTCACATAACGAAGAACGAGGGCCATTTGTTCTTTCACTGAGATATCACGTGACTCATCAACTAATATTGAAAAGAATCCATTGTCAAGATCCTTGATGATGGCTTTGGATGTTTCACGTGCAATTGCATTCACAATGTCTTTTTGAATATCAGGGTGGGTAAGCTTGCAATTTTTCAAAGCTTTTTGCAACACTTCATTGATAGATTCATTGTGATCCCCCAAAAATTGTACAAGCTCAAGGAAATTTCCTTTATCACTTGAACCTTGAGATTCATCGTGACCACGAAAAGCTAATCCCCGGCATAAAAGGAATCTTATGCAATCAACTATTGCATTTAATTGAACCCGATATTCAATTTTATCTTGATTTGATTGCTTAACAAAAACACTTTGAATGTGTTGCTTTTCCTTCAATAGATCTTCACTCTTCTGGACAGCTTGGTTATGAGCACTATTAACTCCTCCAACATGAGAATTTAACTTATCTTTCTGATTCCTAAGTTTGAATCCCTTCGTTACAAAAGTGTCACCTCCTCCTTGCTTACCAACATCTTGCCCAAATAGGTAGCAATAAAAACAAAATATTGCATCCTTGTCTAGATTATATTCCAACCAGTATCTATTTTTATACCATTTGGATATAAATCGACGAGGCTTTCCAAAAAAATAAGATATAGGGTAATCATCACTATGTAAAACAGGTTGACAAGGGCCTTTTGTTAAATAATATCTTCTTATTTCATCATGATGATTAGGATGATAAGATGATATTTTTTCTCGTAGCCCAGGATCTGAAGGAAGATTCTCTAAGTTAAAGTCAACACGAATTCGCTTAGAAGATGAAGATGAATCTTTCGCAGGAGCTGAATCTTGGGTACGTGGTTTTCTTATCAAATATTTGTCCATAATTCTAGCAAAAGAATACAGAATAAACTATAAGTTTATTTGAAATATTAATAAAATTAATAATTATTGTTGTTTAGTTGTTTCATTTATTTGTTTGTCTTTTATAAACTATAATTTGTTATATTATTATTTCATTAATTATTATTTAGCCTAACATAATTTAATTTATTTGTCTTTTATAATGTATTGGTTAATTATACTGCTTTAATTATTGTTGTTTAGCGTAACAATAAACTATATTACTTTAATTTGTTTGTCATTAATTATATTGCTTTAATCTGTTATATTGTTTAGTCTCTTGTGCACATTACACTAAAAGAGCCAAACATTATACATCCCATGTGCAGCATAATAATTAAAGCAGTGTAATGTGCAGCACATTACACTGCTTTAATTATTATTTACTACCCGACCCCATGTGCCCATCAGCCCATCTACCCCCACCCCTACTCAACAAACAAGCACAAGCCGTACCCCAATCACAACCTGCCAATCAAAAAATTTCACAATCACAACACCAACACCAACACACACTGAGTCACTGACCAACACTCCAACAGGCAATAGCAACGGATAAGATAAAGCAAGATAAAGCCAAAAAACAGGCAAAAAGCAAAATAAAGTTAAAGAGTAAAGATTGGTTCTCAAAAAAAAAAAAAAAAAAAAAGAGAGTAAAGATTCGGCAGCCAATCAGAGTCTTACAATTCAAAAGAGAGAGAGAGAGTTACTGAGTTAGACAACTTAGACTAGAATAAAGAGAGAGAGAGACATCAGACATTCATTTTTTTCATTTCAGTGAGATAAAGAGAGAGAGAGAGAGAGTGAGAGATTGAGAGAGAGTCAGAGAGAAAAAGAGAGAGAAATACCTTGAGGCCGAGCACCGGAGCAGCCGAGACCGATGTGCGACGAGGGGCAAGCGATGAGCGACGACGAGGAGCGAGTAAGCGACGACGACTAGACGAGGATGACGAGCAACGGAGCGAGCTGCGCCTGCGAGCGACGTGACCGTCTCACCGTGGGTTTGGTTTGCTCTGGGTCTGGGGTTTGGTTTGCTCTGTATTGGGTTTTTTTTTTTTTTTTTCTTTGATAAACACCTCTGTATTGCAGTATTGGGTAATGGGGTTTGGTTTGTATTGAGGTTTGGTTTTCTTTGCCAATGACGTGACCGTGGTTTGATTTCTGATTTGCTCTGTACTAGGTTTTTTTTTTTTTTTTTGGGTGAGAATCCATGGGTTTGCTACCTCCGTATTATGTTGGGCTTGCCGTGGGCAGTGGGCTTGGCTCTATTACCATTTTTTTTTTTTTTTAAAATTTGAGGGTGTTCTTAATTTTGTGATTGAGGGTGTTCCTAATATGGATTAAATATAAATTTTTTTTTAAATTTTTTTCAGGTCAGGGTGTTCCTGGGAACACCCTGACCTGTACGTGGCGCTGCCACTGTCTTCATCCTCCTTTGTCTTCTCCCACTTTTAGCCTCATGTGTAGAACAACAGGTTATTTCTTAAAGTAATTGTTTTGTTTTGTTTATTTACTTTTTTATTCTTAGGATTCATTCTACTACATTTTCGTTTTTACACCATGTTTGATTTTGGATACCATAGGTTACATACTATACTTTGGAGATCATGGTGGGAAAAATATGGTTAAGTGAGATTGAAGAAGAAGACAGAACTTTGTTAAATGAGATTGAAGAAGAAGAAGAAGGCAGAGCTTTCGTTATTTTGAAATACAAGTATACCTACAGATGCTTCAAAGTAATGCTCACACTTGAAAAAGCCTCCAACCTAACCGGTAAATAAAAACCATAACATAACTTTATTTTTGGCTATTAATCTCTTTGTCTCTATATCTAATACTGAAAATAATGGTTTTCAACAAAATTGAAGGAAGTAATATATGTATATTGGAGCCCACAAGATCATGGAACTTCATACTTTATAATACTTAAGAGAGTTTTTGATGGTTGAATAAGAGATCTGAGGTTCAATCTCACACCATAAGTTAGAAACTCTCTAAAAAAAGAGAGTAAGCTTCACTATGCCCCTTTATATGTATTATCTATCTTACCTTACCTTATGTATAATATATCTTATAAGAATTCATGGATTGTAACTTATGAATTAAATTTAAACCTTCTAACTCTAAATTGATGATATGTTTATAAACTTAACATAAAGTTTAATCAATGGTTTATTGATTGTGGGTTTCAGTTAACTCAACTGAT
Source organism: Notholithocarpus densiflorus (assembly GCA_030021035.2). Taxonomy (NCBI): domain Eukaryota; kingdom Viridiplantae; phylum Streptophyta; class Magnoliopsida; order Fagales; family Fagaceae; genus Notholithocarpus; species Notholithocarpus densiflorus. Next base: position 786,702 of record JARYZH020000164.1, on the reverse strand, counting down.
AAAGTCTCTAATAGTTGTATAAGAGATCTAGGGTTCAATCCCCGTCTACACCAAAAACTGATTGGTGTCTTGGTCTGATAATAAAAAGCTATTATCAAGAGCGGACGTCATAGGTTGAAACTCTTTAAAAAAAAAAAATGGTTTATTGATTTTTTTTTTAGTACTTTTGTTTTATCAAATAGAATAGCATATGAATACAAGAATGAACAAATGCTTCATAAGGAAAAAAAAATACCTTTCATAAATTTGAAACTTTACTTATTAAGAGTCTTATAACTCAATTAATACTTTTTTGGAGTTTTCATCTAAGATATCCAAGAGTAATATTCCTCCTCTCCCAACAACATCAACAAACACACATTGATCCTAGTGTTTTTTTTTTTTTTTTTGAGAGAGTTTCAACCTATGGCGTCCGCTCTTGATGAACGCTTTTTTATCATCAGACCAAGATACCAATCAGTTTTTGGTGTAGGCGGGGATTAAATCCCAGATCTCTTATACAACCATTAGAGACTTTACCAGTTGAGCTAACTGGAACCAATCATTGATCTCAGATTTAATTATGAGATCTACTATGAAAAAATAAAAATAAAAATGAAAGCTTAATTAACAGAATTTAAAGCTTAGACCTAATGGTAAAATGGTATAAAGGTGGGCTTTTTTTTAGGTAATCTCCTTGTTTTTTTATTATTATATAATTTGATATTATTATTATTATTATTTTGATATTTCATATATTATAGTTTCATATCCCGCTTGGCCATTTCGCAACCTTGGGCGAGGACCGTTTAATGATTATTGGTTTTAATAGATCGATGTCCGTTGAAAGATATGAAGCCCTTTTGATTGTTGGGTATGGGTTTGGGGGGGTTATGTTTGTTTATACTTTATAGTGTGGGCTGGCCAAATCATCACAATCCACAAGCTTTGAAGCCTATGTTGAGCCTAAACGTATGTTGTGTAACACATATGACTTTATTGCTATGTTGAGAAATTCGTGGCGTATTCAAATATTTTTCAGCTTTCGGAAAAAATGTCGGCCATGTTGAAAAAAAGTAAATACACATGGTTTTGTAATTCATTTACTCGATCGTGCTATGTCAAAACTCATGGGAATTGCAAATGATTACCAACTGCTTAATTTGATGAAAAAAAAGGAGAGTGAGACTCTTAAGGTATGTTTGGTAACTGTTTTTTTTTTTTTCTTCTTATTTTCTGTTTTTAAAAACAATTTTTTATTTTTAAGACTAAAAAACTTGTTTGACAATCTAAAATAGACAAAAAACAAAAACTGTTCCCAAAACTCAATTTATGAAGGTAACTGAAAACATGAAAAATAATGTTTTTAGTTTCTAATTTTCAAAAGCCAATGAAAACATGCATTTAATTTAATGAATTTGTTTCATTTAATGAGTTAGTATTAGAATTCAAATTTTAGTAACAACATATTTTAGTATTTTTTATTTTTTTCTTCAAAAAATTATTATTATTTTTAAATTTCAACTAACCAAACATGTTTTTAATTTCAAAAATACAAGAAAATTATTTTTTTATTTTTTTTTATATTCTCAAAAACAAGTTTTTGAAAATAGAAAATAAAAATGGTTACTAAACATAATCTTATATCTTCCATATTATTGTCATACACTCACGCACTATGCACGTAAGCATCTGCACATATAAGCAGCTTGCTATAAGCCTATAATGGATACGAGATGAGAAGGTAAAAGAATAAATAAACTGATTTCGAATAATTAAATAAATATGAGAATTGTACAAATTTGAACACTTCACATTTTCTCTCACAAACTATTTATTTACAACCCAACAAGACTGCTATTCCTATTTTCATTACATTCTTTCTAATGTATCTGATATACATATACAACTGTTCTGTTGCTATATAGCCAGGTCTAGCAACCTATATTCCTACTTCCTTCTGTGATATATGTAGATGGACATTATGTTTATTGTATTTGTGTCTGAACCATTAATTTGAGGGCACTTTCCATGATTAACAACCGGTTGCAACAAAATTTAGAAGATCGATCACCATAACAGTTATGTCATCCATGCTACCTCGGCTAGAAGACATATCTACAAGCTTTTTGCAGGACATCAGCAAATTCTTCTCTCTCAAAACCACATCAACTGCCTCCTGGTCATTTACCTGATTGACACAATGCAAATGCATATATCAGATGGACTTATTAACAAATTAATGTTCATATAAAATTGTTTTAGTTTTCTCTAATACTTCTGATTTTTTTTTTGGGTTTAAAATTCGATAAAAGAGGCACAATTCCTGCCTCGGTTCACGTTGTTATGCTAGATAGTCACATGTTTGTCTTGTGTCCCAAATTAGGTTATCATACAAGAACTATGAAATAGACCCCACATTTTTTTTCCTTTGACCTTATTGTAGGTTCTTGTTTTGATGTACTCTTTTCTATTAATTTTTTTTGCCAAATATACACCAAGGTGTTATACCTTATCCCACAATCCATCCGAAGCCATTATTAAGAACTGGCAATCTGAAGTTAAACGAAGCTTTTTAATCTCTGGTTCGGATATGATCCATTCTTTCAAATGCAAGTCCCCGATGGCTCTAGAAACTGCAAGCAACCCTTGAGCCCTCCAAATTCCATTTTGGCAATGCACAAAACCACCCTGCAACATGTAAGTTATTTCAATACTCTTTGACTTAAAGAGAGATAGAGAGAATAGTATTAAGTTCTACATACAAAGAAATGGAACAACTTGACTTACGGTGTTTTCAATTCGAAGACGCTCATCTTCCCTAGTAAGACGATGGTCATTTGTCAATGCTTTAGCTACTCCTTTTCTACTCAAAACTACTCTACAATCACCAACATTTGCTACATGTAACTCTCCATCCTTCAATAGCACACTAGATGTACAAGCGCCACTACTTACACCCTGCAAGTAAAAGTTCATTTTAGTATACAATATACCTTGCGAAAGCTAACTAGTTTATTGAGAATTCATAAACAATCTTAATTAATGCTTGGTTGTTGTTGTTAGTAAACAATGTGCCTTCTTTTATGTTAATGTGTGGTGTTTAAGATTTTATGAACTAAATTAGAAGAATAGATTAATTTATACTTTCAAATGCTCTATATAATGGTGATGTGTGGCCATTTAATTCTTGAGGTAAGGTTTGAGCATTCCTAAAACTAGTGACACTTCAATCCAATCACATATGTTCTAAACTTTTTATTTTTTGAAAGGGAAGGGTGAATCTCTTCAATCATTTGAAAAAAACAAAGATGTAAGAAAATATATATTCCAATTTGGAATGTGTAATGTCAACAACCATGCATGAATCTTATGATTTATAAGACAAAGTCAAGTTATTTAGTAGTTCTTTTTTTAAGAGAAATTTTTTTATTAGTTTATGAAGGCATATATAGGGTAGGAACATTCAAATGTACATGCGATTATAATACATGTGAAAGTCCATTATAACTACCTGACAAAGAAAATCCTTGTCTGTGACCATGTAGCCACTACGAATAGCCTGCTCTAACTGACCTTCTTCTCCTCCAACACATTCCAGAGCTTTCGTAATGTTCCTTCCTAAATTTTCTGCAACAAAATCTGTCGCAGCTTGACCTCCATGGCCATCGATCACAGCAAAAAATGCCTGGTGATAACAAATATATATATATCTATGAGTGTCATTCAACTTTTTCCTTTCATTACAAAATAGCTAGGACAAGTCCAAAAAACAAACTGCCTTATAAAATAAATGAAGTTGGATATAACCCAAAAAAAAAAAAAACTCGTATATTCATCAGGAAGAAATTGATGATAGCAAATTTGGAATTTATTGATATGAGCATATATACACGAATTAAAATTAGAATATTTTTTAGCTACCAAAAAAAAAAAGAAGTAAACACAAATTATATATTTTCTTTTGATTAATTTGTGAGACATTATAAAGATCAGCATTCATAATTTTTAAATGGGAACTTTGTTCAGGCCTTTATTAAGATCTAGTCTGAACAAATACTATCAAAATCAGAGAGAGAAAATATAAGAACATATAATATGTTGCCTACCTGCTTGGGATCTCCAAGAATATCAACCATAATCCCATACCCATCTTCCATAACCTTTCTTCTACCTTTCTTGCTTGCCAAAACGAAATCTCTTCCTTCAACCTCAAATTCCTTATGCTCCAACTTCCTACACATTTCACCAAATTCCGACACCGCGCTATGTTCTGGCACAACCAGCTTAGCCGGCCTCTTTCGCAACTTGAGAAGGCCTTGCTGATTATCCCCTCCCAACTTCACCATTCCTAAAGAATCCGAGCCTTGAATAATATCGTTCACCAAAACACCACCACCCTTTATATTCTCTATAATGGTGCAATTTTGATCATACTCATGCATGCCCTTTTGAAGCACTTTTTGATGCATGTTTTCTTGCATGATTTCCTCTTCGTGCCATGCTATATCACCCATCAAAATACCACACGTTTCATGTGCCTTTTCAACGTAAAAATTTGCGGCGTCCACTGCTTCACCGCCTATACAATCTTGCGGCGTAATAGTCTTATTTTCTTGGAATGTAACACAAGAAGGAGGTTTCTCTCGAGGACTTTCCTCATCATGAAGGAAAGCCTTGCCTTTTGAACTCTCGGGATTCAAATTTTCAAAGACTAAAGATGACCCTCCTTTGGGACCGACAAAAAGATTGCCGACCAAGGAAAGAGTAGGCGTAAGGGTTAGAGACATGAGATTAATGTACTTTTTGAGATCTTGAAGAAAGTATAGAACAAGAAAGATAATATAGGAACCCCAAAGAAATTCTTGTAAATCTTTCATATGTACGTGTAAAACTCTGTGTGCTAAAGTGATAGCTTTTTTGTGTGGATAGAAGAAGAAGAGTCGGAGATGATATATATGTATTTGTCGAAGAAATGGCTTTTGTTTTCACCCAATTATTTGAGGTGAAGAGGTCCTTATATGAGGGCAAAATAGATGACGATGATACGATTGACGGGTCAAAGGGAAAGACTTTATCCAAACGGTAGGACAAAGACACTGTTTTTATGAGGCAGCAATTTTGGGGTTTTGAAACTTTCAATGCCAAGGAAGTGGTCAGTGGTCACACCCACTTTTAGTTTTTGTTCTGGAAAAAGTCCAAAATTTTTTAATTGCAATTTGGTTTTGCTTGTTCATTAGTAAATTCCTTAATTTGACTGCAAATCATTGTTGACTTGGTTATCGATCTTGCCACCATATAAACTTACGTATAAAGGCAAAATAAATAAATAAATATAATATATAAATTGATGAATAGTCCATCATTAAAAAAAAAAAATAGTACTACAACATCAATTGCATTTTTTTTATTATCACGCCTGTTTGCATGATTTTTATAATTAAATCATTTTTTATTTAATATTCTATTAAGTGATTTTTTATAGCCTTCTCAAAAAAAAAAAGTGATTTTTTATAGGATTTTCAAAAAATAATATAAAATAGTCCATATATATGAAGAAAAATACAGACAACCACACTGAATTTATAGATTTACGCATATGTAACAATAAATTAATATTACGGTTTACCAAAAAAAAATTAATTAATATTATTAACAGTTTTTAGTTTTTATTCTTTGGAAAAGAATATTAGTATATTTTAACTTGTACAAGACCCATATCTTAATCACAAAGAAAAAGTTTGTGAACACGTTAGGAATCATTCTGTGTGCAAAAGTTAACTAATTGTACGTTCATTATCACTGTATTTTTACATTAACAGGGAAACAATTAAACCTTTTACTCTGAATAGAATTTCTTCCAAAACACGTCACTTAATTCAGTCAATATAATTAATAATAATCCATTTATTGTCGATCACTTTTTATCAGTTTGCAATGGGAGACAACGAAAGATACAACTAATTAATTAATCTGATTATAATAGCCAAAGTGGTTGATAAGGCCTGCAATAATGTTGGTGTATGCACAGTTGAACTAGCAACAATGTGCATAGTTACACTAAGTCACTAACGTACTAGAGGACAAATAATACGTATATATGATTAAAGAGTTACACAAACGTAAGATACAGATTTGGATCATCTTCGTTTCAAAGTCATGATTTAAAGTTGAATAAATCTAGAGTCTAAACTTGGAAGGTTGAAAAAAAAAGAGGCAATTTTTTTTGTTTTTGTTTGATATTTATTGTTTAGGAAAAAGTTGAATTGAAAACAGGTGATCCTATTTCGAAGCCCTGAAAAGTGTTTGGACTAATGCTAAGAATATAATCAATCCATATTGAAGCTGAGTAGGCCAAAGCCAGCCTTGTCTGGATTTGGTTCCACCTAATATGGGCTAAGATTGGACAAAACAATTAGCCAAGGCCTGGCTTTCAGCGGGGTCCAAAATAGAGAAAAGAATCAGTGGAAGCTACACATGTTTCACATGTCTGTTAAAGCCTGAATTCGGTGGTCCAATATTCATCAAATCCAAACAAATTGTTTTCTGATTTGGAAACCACCACAATTCAGATGTGACCACAGAATTGAGCATCTTTATTTATTTCTATTGTTTTTTTTTTGAGTCCTAAGTAAAGTAAATGAGTAATTGAAATATACTAAAAATATATTTTTTGACATTTAAAGTAGGAATGACAATTGGTGTTAGCCAGTCGCATTTGTGCAATGATAAGAGTATTAAGTACTAATCCGCAAAAAATTGTATTGTCTTGAAGTAGGTTGACTCGTCTGCAAAAATTGTAATGTCCTGAAGAATATCGAGTTAAACTGTTTATTTAAAAAAAAAAAAATTTCAAATCTACTAAAAATTACACTTCTTGATTTATTAAACAAGTTAAAAACATGTCATGTTTGTGAGTCATGTCAAACATGCTTCTCATATTGTAATGTTTGAGTTTGTTTTCATTTTGGTCCTCTGCTTTCCAAATTTTCATCTTAACTTTTATGCTTGACATTGTTTTCATATTTGTTACGTAATTCATTTTTCGTTAGTAATCAAACTTCCAAGTACCTTTCATGTTAACATTTCATGAAAATACCAACTCTAAAAAGCTGTGAAATATAAGAATTTCATTACTGTAAATAGAAAAACATATTTTGAATGGTTACGTTACTAAAACAAATGGGCAATATGAAAAATATGGAAACAAAATCAAGCGCACGTATCAAAATGAAAATTTAAAACGTAAATAGTCAAAATGAAGCCAATCCTAAACTTTAAAAATAAAATGCCATTGAAATTTTTGAATGGAATTGAAATATTAGACTAATTATGGAAAATATATATATTTTTTTTTATAAAAGAGAAAATTTTTATTAGATTAAGCATCCAAGGACATAGCCTGATCGAATTCAACCCATTATGATCACATCCAAAATGACAATCGATGGACTTAGAAATAAAAATAAAATCAATTGACCATAAATTATAATTATTTATTGATAATAGGTTTGAAAATTGAAATTGCTAAATGAAGAGCCAAATTTATTATTAATAATAATTTTAAAGAATTAGAATCCAATTGGCTTGGTTTCAAAAGGTCAGTCTCAAACCGAGGTCCGACCCTGCACACAACAACTCAACCACTTATATTATTACTTTACACTGTGAATCACTGATTCCATTCTTTTTTTGTTTGCTTAATACACTGTGCTTCCATTCAATGACCCAAAATAGGCACTATATCTTAGTCTACTATAAATAACCAAAGGCTGCCAAACATTTCACAAAGCTGCCAAACAAAACTTAACTCTCTCTCTCTCTCTCTCTCTAAGCTTCGGCGGCGCAGCCATGGCTTCTCTCTCAGCAGCGATCTCACACTCTTCTTCGCACATCGCATTGGCTCACAACACGAAGCCGAAGAAGATCCGCCAATCGCAATGCCGCACTCTTCCTCTTCCTCACCGGTCACCTATTTGCCGGTACACTTCACTTTTCCTTCATTATTATTATTATTTTTTTTTCCGTTTGTTTCTCGAGAAAGTTGAAGGAATCAGTATATAAATCTGTCTGTGTTTTTTCTCACTCCTCTGTTTCTTTTGGCTTGAATTTCTGGCTTTCTTAGTGCTGAATTGAGCTAAGATCTAATGTTTCTGTGTTACTTTCATTTTCCCGCATTTTCTCACTAACCGAACGGTATTGAAGTTGTTTTAGGTTGTTGTTGGGTTCGTTGTGATTCCATGAAGCTTCATTTCACTTCAATTTTCCTTCATTATTATTTTCTGTCCGTTTGTTTGTTTCGCGAGAAATTTGAAAAAATTGGAATCAACATATGAATCTGTATCAGTTTTCTCAGTACCTTTTGGCATTAGTTGAATTTCTGGATTTTTTATTGCTGACTGCTGAGCTAAGTTTTTGTGTTTCTGTTTTAGTTTCATTTTCCAGCATTTTCTCACTAATCAAACAGTATTCAAGCTGTTTTAGGCCGTTGTTATTGTTTTTAGTTCGTTGTGATTCCATTAAACAGATTTTCACACTATACAAAGTAGTTGTAGCTTTTTTATTAATCGTAAAAATTATATTAATAAAATTAAAATTGTAAAGGCTTTGAGAAATTATCAACATATAAATTTGTGTTCGTTTTCCTTTTGGCATTGGTTGAATTTCTGGCTTTCTTAGTGCTAACAGCTGAGTTAAGATCTTAGGTTTCTGTTTTAATTTCATTTTCCCGCATTTTCTCACCAACCAAACAGTATTGAAGTTGTTGTAGTTTGTCGTTAGTTAGTTGTGATTCCAAGAGGCTTCATTTCACTTCACTTGTCCTTCATTATTTTTCTGTTTGTTTCTTGAGAAAGTTGGAATAATTGGAACTGACATGTAAATTCATTTTCAGTTTCTTAGTTAACTTTGGCATTAGTTGAATTTCTGGCCTTCTTAGTGATGAGCTGAGCTAAGATCTTATGTTTCTGTGTTGGTTTCATTTTCCCGCATTTTCTCACTAACCAAATGGTATTGAAGTTGTTTTAGGTTGTTATTATTGTTTTTAGTTCGTTGTGATTCCATGAGGCACATTTTGATACTATGCAAAGTAGCTGTAGCTTTTTTAGTTTTAAATTTATTTATTTTTATTAATCATAGAAATGGCTTAATAATATTAAAGTTGTGAAGGATTGGAGATATTTATAGCTGGATTAGGAATTTTCAGAATGCTTAATATGTTTTGGAGCCATATAGTAGCAGGAACTAGGAAAGGTTACTTTACTTGAATTTGTTGTGACATAGAAATGGTTTGATAAAATTAAGAGTGCAAAGGCTTTGAGAAATTATTTGTTGGATTATGAATTTTCAGAATGATTAGTGTTTTTGGGAACCATACAATAGCAAGAAAGGTTACTTTACTTGAATTTGTTGTGAAATGTTATGGCTCTCATTGTTATGTTATTTATTTATCTATTTATGAAGTACTTTTAATAAATTTTTTATTTTCAGATTGGGTTTTGTATCCCAGTGGGGCAGTAAAGAGGCATCAAATACCCGTGTATTTACTTCAGTTAAAGGTTTATCTTCTTCCCTCTATTCTTGCAATATGTTTGAATTCATGCTTAAAATCTTGTAGAACTTAGTTGAAAAGTGCTGTCTATTTATATATTCATCTCAATTCACTGGTAGATGTATTACTGGATGAATCTGCGGAAAAGGTTCAGCTTCCCAAAGGTGACACATGGTCAGTTCATAAATTTGGAGGCACATGTGTGGGAAGTGCCGAAAGAATCAAGAGTGTTGGGAATATAATTCTGAATGATGATTCAGAAAGGAAGTTGGTGGTTGTCTCTGCAATGTCGAAGGTCACAGATATGATGTATGACCTCATTAATAGAGCTCAATCACGGGATGAATCGTATATATCTGCACTGGATGCTGTTTTAGAGAAGCATAGATCGACCGCACTTGATCTACTAGATGGGGATGATCTTGGTAGTTTCTTGTCACAGTTGCATCATGATGTCAATAACCTTAAAGCGATGCTTCGGGCAATATACATAGGTATCGAACTTTTTTCTTTCTCTCTCTCTCTATATATGTGTGTGTGTGTGTGTGAATGAATGTAATTGTGGGGGACTAACCTTTGTCCTTTTAATATCTCACTATATTTCAAACCAAAGCCTGATATTGTTCCTTTTGGCTTAAAGATCAGAACCCTAACCGGTTTCTTAACCACTTATATGCAACTGCATCTGGCATGTTGTAATTCTTTACGTTACTTTGTGTCTATTTTCATGAGGTAGTCTCATTTGAATAAAATTATTTTTACCTATAAAAAAACTGCATCTGGCATGTTAACATCTTGATTTGGTGGCTGTCCAATCCTTGTTCTATTCACTGTAAAGTTTCATAGAAGTGACGAGCAATAATCAGATAGTTCATGTTTATAAATGTCTAATATGCTTGACATGATGTGTGTTAGCCAGGGAAAATATATTTCCTCTATTTTCATTGTTTCTCTTTTCAAGCAAGTTTGATTTCTATCTCTGTTATATATTTGGAATCATTAAGTGCACAAAAGGGTAAACCAAAAATATCTTTTAGGGCTTTTGCGGGTTCAAAAATCTTGTTTAGTGCATGAGTTAATTACCTAGCAGTTAAAAAAAAAGCCCTCTAGTATGTTAGTAGTTTCTAGTTGATTTTTTAATCAAATAATTTATTTATTTATTTTAAAATTGTTACAATATAGTCGCCAAGAGCCTTGTAGGCTAATAGCTCAATTGGCATCTCCTAGTGTTTCCAATGGAGATGTCCACACTTCAAATCCCCTACCCTCAACTATCAAATCATCAAAAATTGTTACAATTTAGCCCTATTCTTGACGGGAGTGCAATTGAGGTTACAAAATTTTCCCAGGTGGCATGTTTTCTATGACATGGCACACTCATCAGTTGGTGTGTCATGCTCATCAATTGTCGTGGCATTAGATGGAGACTACCATGGCAATAATTGCTTGATAATGTTCTTTTGCTGAAATTTTAGCTGCTTGTGAACGATACCTTCTTATATATCATTTTGCTGATTTCATTTACTCATCTGCATGCAAACTTGTACCATACTTTTATTGATTTCCAGTTCATTTTCATTAAGCTTCTAAATTAGGGATTCTACATATGATATCGAATTAAATGCTTTGTGTCTTGCAGCTGGTCATGCAACAGAATCTTTTACAGATTTTGTAGTTGGACATGGAGAGCTATGGTCTGCTCAAATGTTATCGGCGGTTGTTAGAAAGGTACAGTGATTGTTAGTGTCTACTAAATCAGAATGTAACTTTCCCAATTATCTTATTTACAATTGTAGTATGGTGCATTTAAAAAAAAAAAAAAATTCTCTTGCAGAATGGGATCAATTGCAAATGGATGGATACAAGGGAAGTTCTTATTGTAAATCCTACTAGTGCCGATCAAGTTGATCCTGATTACCTGGAATCGGAAAAAAGACTTGAAAATTGGTATTCCAAGAATCCATCTCAGATAATCATAGCAACTGGTTTTATTGCTAGCACACCGCAAAATATTCCTACTACCTTGAAGAGAGATGGAAGTGACTTCTCTGCAGCTATCATGGGTGCGCTATGCAGGGCCGGTCAAGTCACAATCTGGACAGATGTTGATGGTGTCTACAGTGCAGATCCCAGAAAAGGTTTGTACTGGTTCTTACTTGATGCTTTTCTGCTTAAAGTCATATTATGAATTGCATATATACTTGGATTTGTAGTTGAAAAATTTATTGATTTTCATAACAATATATAAGGGATCTACCTCTACATATGTTGTCTGCAAAATCATTCTAATAACCAGAAGATCCCTTTCTTGAATGTTCTAAGACAATGTTAATGTGGGTTTGATTCAACTAAGGATTATATCTTCTACAGTTAACGAGGCAGTGATTCTCAGGACACTTTCTTATCAGGAGGCTTGGGAAATGGTGAGCTTGACCATGCGTCTCTCTAAATGTTATTGAGGATTTCTATTTATAAAAAAAATGTTATCGTGGATTGCTAAATGCACTGTTTTAACATGAACTTTAAAAATTTGCAGTCATACTTTGGGGCAAATGTGTTACACCCCCGCACCATAATCCCAGTGATGCGATATAACATTCCAATTATAATAAGGAATATTTTTAACCTCTCTGCTCCTGGAACGAAGATTTGCCACCCTTTAGTAAGTGACAAAGAAGAAAACCAGACTGTGGAGTCTCTTGTCAAAGGATTTGCAACAATAGACAACTTGGCCCTTGTAAATGTTGAGGGGTGAGCCATGGATTGCAGTGATTGGTACTGCTGTTCTCATTATGTACAAGTGCCTTGAATTTACTCATTCTGAAAAAAAAGGGACAAGGTCTTGTATTTACTTTTTACCTCTATTTATAACATTCCAACTAACTATTCTTGTATTTATTGTTGCTAGAACTGGAATGGCTGGTGTTCCAGGCACAGCTCATGCTATTTTTGGTGCTGTAAAAGATGTGGGAGCTAATGTTATTATGATATCTCAGGTGCCCTGAGTCTTTTTTTCTTCTTATAAAACCTTCTTGAGTTAATGGTATTTTGAAATGACACAACATTGATGATGGTCTTTAATTGGGTGTGTAGGCTAGTAGTGAACATTCTGTGTGTTTTGCTGTGCCTGAGAAGGAAGTAAAAGCTGTTGCAGAGGCATTAAAGTCTAGATTTCGTCAAGCTTTGGACGCTGGACGTCTATCTCAGGTATGGTCAACTTCATATATTCGTATTCTTGGCCTTACAATAGACTTCATGTATAAAAAAATTTATAATTCACTTGAAACAACTTTATTGTGCTTGTTTGGGCGCATCATGGTTCATTGGATTTTTCCCTGGAAAGTAATTTTTAGTATATTGTTAAGGATTTTCAAGGCTTGGAAGGTTATGTAAACTATTCGTACCCATCATTTTGATTGGATAAGTATATTCCGAATAATATGATTTATTAGGGACTAATGCTTGCTTTGGACATTCTGATTGAGTTCAGGATAGATCTTTTAGGGAGTGGTAGTTTGAAGACATATTATATGTTTGGCTATTAGTGGTGCTAGTTGGACTGTTGTTTCCTGAAGTTTCCACCTTGGGTCAGTGTCTAAGACAATTTAAACTTGAACATACCTTTCTTTTTCTTTCTGTTCTTTTTTCTGGCTGAGCAAATTCATACTAGCTTGGACCTACTGTAAGATTTGGTACAATTTTGTGCTGTCTTTGTATTATAATTAAAAATTTTGTACAGCTAAAATGATAATAGTTGTTAAGCTTTTTTGGTCTCTTTGATATGATATGAATGCTTATATCATCGATTGTATTTGTTTCTAATTTTTTGAGTTTAATTTTTTTTTTTCTTCAATTACCTTGTGCAGGTTGCGATCATTCCAAACTGTAGCATTTTGGCAGCTGTTGGCCAGAAAATGGCAAGTACTCCTGGTGTTAGCGCCACTCTTTTCAGTGCACTGGCAAAGGTTAGGGAAATATCTGTATTTGCATAAATCAATATGACAATGGTCTTGATTTAAAATTGTTATTCAATAACTTTGTCATACTTTTAACTTGGGAAGTTTTTTTTTTTTTTTTTTGAGAGAGGAAACTTGGAAAGTATTTGATTCTATGTGTTAAACGGATTTCTGAAAACTTATTGACAAAATGGACAATGGTTTTGGGCTGTCCTCTGTGTGTGTTCTTGTTTGGTGTTCTCATTTCCATTAGCGACAAGACTTGTTCATCATTTCAATTTTCTTACAATTAAAAGAGACAGCTCAACTCTATATTTATAATTCATTATTGCAGGCAAATATTAATGTTCGTGCTATTGCTCAAGGATGTTCTGAGTTCAATATCACCGTGGTTGTTAAACGAGAAGATTGTATAAAGGCCCTAAAAGCTGTCCACTCTAGATTTTACTTATCAAGAACTACAATAGCAGTGGGCATAATTGGGCCTGGGTTGATTGGCAGTACATTACTAGAGCAACTGAAGGATCAGGTGCTTTTTTTTTTTTAGGGGGGGATATATCATCTTGATTCTAGTTATTCCATTTCTCACTTATTTACAATGCATCATTCAATGCCATATATTGGACATGAACAATCACTGTGATTCATTATATATATATATATATTTGTTCAATATCACATCCTACAAACATTAAATCAGCTCACATTTATGGTATGATCTCATAGATATAGCTATAATTTTTTATTATTCATATATCATTTTTAACCTCATTGCTTCAACATTAAGTGTCAATTCTTGGCATGATAATGTTTCTGCTCTATTCCCCCCCCCCCCCCCCCCCCCCCCCTCTGTGTTAGTGACAAGTTATATATTGCTGATGTTTATCAAGTGTTTTTGGATTTTAAAAGATAAATTTTCGTGCTGTTGAATTGTTGAACCTGAATATGCCATAATGTTTGTGCAGGCAGCAGTCCTTAAGGAAGAATTTAATATTGATCTGCGTGTCATGGGAATCACTGGTTCAAGGACAATGCTTTTGAGTGAATCGTAAGTTAAATCATTCAATGTAAACATGTTATTTTCAACAGCTTGGTATTGTGTAATTAGAAAACTGAATTGGTTGATCAGACAGTGCATTGTGGGCTGTGGCATGGCCCCTTTGCTTCCACTGTTTTGCAAAAACATATTCCTTTTTTGAGAAGCTCATCCGAAGCAGCTTACGATATGATAAATGATACCTCATAAGAAATATCTGAACACCTGATGGTTCTGCTTGCAAAGACTCCCTGTTCTATAAAAAATAGTCAAATGAAAGAACCCTTCTTTTTGTAGCATTTTAGTTTTTAGTCAATGTGAGCTGAATTACTATGGTGACTCAAACTTGATTGCATCAGTTCTAATTTCTGGATTCATATGTTAGCATTCTTACCCTATAAGTTTTCCTTGGTCTTGCTTCCTCTTAAAAGCCTTTGTCCTGTCACCTCAGGTCAATGGCATTGCTCACTACAATGTCCAAAGGAATGGACATTGAAGCTAAACTACACACACACACACACACACACACATGCTGGTGAGTAAATAGTATTATTGTTACTACTAAGAATTTTTGCCCAGAAATTTTTAGGCCTCTCTTCAACTTTCATTAAGTGACTTCCATAACTTGAAGGAATTTTTAGTGGAGATTAACTGAGCTGCTTTTGCTTTGGACTTCCTTACCCTATACATGTTCTAGTTTCTCTGAAATTTTATTTATTTTTTCTTTTTGCATGGACATTGTGTTAGTCCATCAATACATGTATGTTAGCCCATCTATACATATGGATTTATGCATGATGATCACAGATGCCTAATGTTTTCAAAGGCTTGGGTCTGAGAGGTAAAATAGGATATTTAGGTTTTTAAGTGTGAGGCGAAAGGCGTATGCTTCATAAATTTTGATTTTGAAGTATGCCATAACCCATAAAGGCTGATTAACAAAACACACACACGAACCTATCATTAAGCTTCCTCTGCTATATAGTTAGCTATCATTTGGATCACAAACAGTTTTGTTCTAAGGCTTCTGCTTTACATTGTTGAAGTTCTGAAAATAGATATGGTGCATCCAAATGTTTGACATAGAAAACAAAAAGGTAAATCCAAATCTTTTGTTGGAAAACATGTTGCCATAAAATATTGAAACCCTGGATTGTCATTATGGGCATCATTGCAGACAAGGGAAGGTGTATCTCATGTTTTTTGTTGCCCAAAGCATTTTATTGGTTTCCTTGAACTTAGTTGACGCAGAATCTGTTGTTGCGAGACATTTATGGGTTTTTATAGCAATTTGCACTGGTGTTCTTTCAAATTAGTCTTTCAGGGCATATTTAGCTTTTCAGCTGTCACTGTCTTCTGATAAACATTTTCCCCCTTATTTTTAAGTGGTCTTTTCTCATGAACCTTGAATCTTTATCGTCTTTGGTTGCAGGGGTATTGACTTATCTAGTTGGAAAGAACTTCAAAAGGAAAAAGGAGAAGCGGCTGATTTACAGAAGTTTGTTCAACATGTGCATGGCAATCATTTTATTCCAAATACTGTCTTGGTAGACTGCACAGCTGACTCTGCTATTGCGAGCCATTATTATGATTGGTTGCGGAAAGGAATTCATGTAATCACCCCCAATAAAAAGGCAAATTCCGGACCACTTGATCAGGTACCACTGTTACTTTGATGTGATATACTTTGAAGATCAATAGATTCATATGTGCATCAACAATATAAAGCTATGAACTTGCAAATTGTGAGTTGTGTGCTATAACAAATTAGCAGTAAATGCTCTGCAGATGTCCTCATACTTGGTAAATAACCAAATTCCAATTCAAATGGATTCACAAGGGTATACCAATGTGACTGAGATTTTTAATACAAGATTAGAGAAAGTGACAATTACTAGAGTAATACATTCTGTATGTTTCCTTATAGTTACTCATATTGGGTATTTTGTGATATCTCTACTGTCCAATTCCAGTACTTGAAGTTGAGAGCTCTTCAACGGCAGTCATATACACATTACTTCTATGAAGCTACCGTTGGAGCTGGTCTTCCAATCATTAGCACTTTAAGAGGTCTCCTCGAAACTGGGGACAAAATATTGCAGATTGAAGGCATCTTCAGGTTCTGTTATGTAGAAACCTTGATGTTTTTTCCTTTTCTTTGTCTTCTGGATTTTTGAGGGTGGGGACTTTGTATGAACAATATTGAGCACTCCCACCCACCCTTCCCCTGGCCAAAGCAAAAAGAAGAAGAGAAAGTGACGCCAAATGGTCCTTTTAATACAAATTATTTATGTTTACTCCTGTAAATATGATTAACAAAAGAAAAAAAGGGGAAAAAAAACTGTATACCATATACTTATCTTTAATTTGCTGTTGCAGTGGGACTTGAGTTGTCTTACAAACTGTGTACCATATACTTATCTTTTATTTGCTGTTGCAGTGGAACTTTGAGTTACATCTTCAACAACTTTATGGGTAAAGTAGCTTTCAGTGAGGTGGTGACTAAAGCAAAACAAGCTGGTTTTACAGAGCCGGATCCAAGGGATGATCTATCTGGAGCAGATGTTCGTAGAAAGGTATTATGTCTTTAATTTGTTGTCATCTACAATTTAAGTGGGAATAGAATGTCATCATATTTTGTATATCACCCACCACTTATTGGTAACTATTAAAAAGTGCATTTTATCTGTACAATATTCCTTGAATATCCATCTGAGAGAAGCCTGACAGGTTGGGGTATCTAAGAAAAGCAATTGTGTGCAATATGGAGCCACTTAGTTTACCTAACAATGTAATTTAAATGCGTCTTTTCTGAGACATGGTTAACTTGTGTTGATCTGTGTCTGCTGCTGCTGTGTCTATTTGGTTCCATGAGTGAGCTTGAGCTAGGCAGGTGGCTGGTATTTACCCATTGTATTGAATACAAATTTGTGGCAGCTGGCTGGAATAGGCTGGTTGTTGACTACATGTGCTGTTTTTTGCTGCATAATAATAATATTTATTAAAGCCAACATTTCCGTACTTAGCCCTCAACCGTCTTATTTATATTCACATTATTGCTTTTAAATAAAATTGCACGAATAAGGCTGATGTCATGTTGCAGGTGATAATCCTTGCTAGGGAGTCTGGTTTAAAGCTGGAACTATCTGATATTCCTGAGAAAAGTCTTGTGCCAGAACCATTAAGAGTAAGAACTAATTTAGTCAATCAGAGGGCGATTTGCTAAGAACAATTTTTTTTTTGATGGAAATTTGCTAAGAACATTAACAGCCTTATAATGCGGATGTCAATAATTTGTTGCAGGCTAGTGCTTCAGCTGAGGAATTTATGCAAAAACTCCCACAATTTGATCAGGAAATGAGTAAGAAACTACAGGATGCAGATGATGCAGGAGAAGTGAGTATCTCTAGACACTGCAATTAGTTTGAACCATTTGAAAGGGTAGCATGATGTTATTGCTATACTAACCGGCTATTTTAAATGATAGGCAGTATAATTTATAGATGTAATTAGTCTCTATAATGTTGAATGAATTGGGCTTGTTGAAGCCTCACTTGGGCACAATGCATTTAATTGTGGCCTAAATCCTGAACAGAAAATAAATAAATAAAATAGAAAGAGCCATCAAAATTGTAAGTTTTTTTGTAATTTACGTGATTTTTTTTATTTTTTTATTTTGCCATTCATATTGATGGTGCTTTTTATGTAAAGGTGGCATATGCAATGATGGGTTGGTGAAAATGTATTTGTGCAAAGTGCAACGTAATGAATCCTATAAAAATAAGCCATAGATCTCTAGGTTTACCACGATTACTTTTAATATGTGAATATTTCTGTTAAGTTCATTAGAGTTCTTTGGGCAGGGGTTACTAAAGCCATTTTTTTAGCACAGTTATATACATGGGATGTCTGCTTCATAGGACTTTTAATATTCTTCATTTTATTTATTCTAGTTTTGCTTTCTTGCTTTCGGTGTTTTCCTCTGTTTCTGATGAGCTTGTGATATATTTGAAGGTCTTGAGGTACGTAGGGGTTGTGGATGTGGTTAAGCAGAAAGGTGTAGTGGAACTGCGACGATACAAGAAAGATCACCCATTTGCACAACTCTCTGGATCAGATAACATTATTGCTTTTACGACAAAGAGATATCAAAAGCAGCCTTTGATAGTCCGAGGACCAGGTGCTGGGGCCCAAGTCACGGCTGGTGGAATATTCAGTGACATATTGCGGCTTGCCTCTTACCTTGGTGCACCATCATAGGAACACCACTCAAAAGCTCTGATCCATTTGTACTGTTTCTTAGCCCTTTCAGGCTGTACTTTTACGCATTTCCTGTTAGGGGCATGTTCTTGTAGTTTATGGCTTTTTTGTCTGGTCGCAATCTAGGTTGATTAGTGAAGCGGCTTTGAAACCTGAGGTATAACTGTAGGAAAGCAGTATTGCTATTGGAAAGTAAGTGTAGTTTTAAGAAATAGGTGCGGTGACTGCTCTTTTTGGGTTCTAGAGTGTATAATGTGTTCATAATTGGAATCCTTACTAGTTTGTTGAGAATTTATTGCTCGGCCCAAAAGTTGGAAATAAAGCTTGATTGTTGTCGTTGCCTTTGAGAATTTGACAACTTGATAAATCGTAATGGATTTGGCCATCATGCGTGTTTTCTATAACTTTTGGATACTCTGGTTGATTTGCAGTGCTAATTGAAAAATAAATCTAAATCTATATAATATTTAAAAACTAAAACGTAGTATTCATTATTACTATGCTCTTGTTATTTTTTTTTTTGAAAATTACGTTTTTGTTGAGTCACTTTAGTATAGCATTTTGGTCTATTTTGATCTATTCGGTCATTTTGGACTAATTGGGCCTTGATTTGTTTTGTAGGTTGCTTTTTAGTTTTTGGGTTAAAATTTTATTTTATTTTCTTAATTTTTGGGCTAAAAAGTATGAAATTTTATTTTATTTGAGCCAAACTCTTTAATTTTGGACTAAAAAATACAAACAAACTAAGCATTAGAAATTAGAGATATGACCTTAAAAGGCAATAAAAATGATAAATATTTAAAATATTATCTTAAAATTCAAGTTTCAATAATATATGCATTATACACTTATTTTTAGAAAAAAAAAAAAAAACACTACAATTCTAAACTTATATAATAATTTAAACTTAAAGTGATATGTTACATGTGTTTCATGGAATAAAGATACATATTTTTTTAATATTCTTAGATATATTCAAATTAGTCAACCAATTATGGTATATGTAAAAAAATCTTTTTAACATCTTCTCCATTTATAATAATAATATAATTATGTAATTTTTTTATTAAATTTGTTTTTCATATATATATATATATCACTATGTATTATTGTTAAATGCGAAATACATTGTATATTCCATTATATAAAACTTATAAAAATAGAAAATATTTTTGAATAACATACCATTTTAACCTACAAATTTTATATTATATTTTTATAAAATAATTATATTACACTTTCCCACGCATAGGAGTTTATGAATAGTATACCAATAAAATTTGACCAGCCTGAACAATTTGAACTGGTACAAACTGGATGCTCATCCAAATGATAATTTTCATAAGCTAATGAAATATAAAGGGATAAGGCAAAACACAATTGGTAAATCTATAGAATGTGTCATTGCCATAGAATTCCATTAGAAATTGCTACTGGTTAAGTGCATGTTCTTAAGTTTCATCACAGACACAACTACGCTTACCAAATAATGAGTAGTACACCACAAGTCAGAAGCCCTAAAATCAAGAGAAACTTCAGCACAATCAAATTAATCACATTAAACCATTACAGGACCACATATCAAGAGTTCATTGTTGAAATAAAAAAGAAGACCTTGCTTAAATTTTTAGTGTTGCCTTAAATTATGATACTCAACAATGCTAGAGCTCGAAATACACGAGAGAGAGAGAGAGAGAGAGAGAGAGAGAGAGAGAGCTAACAAAGCTACTGATATAACCAATCATTGTGACTCAAACAGCAATCTTTGATGCTTCCTCTATTTGCAATGGTTTTAGTTTGGAAAGATTCTTATGATAGAAATCTCAGTGATCCATGCAAGGTTAAAAAATTATCAACTCAAGTCTGCTTCACAAAACATTTTAAAATTTCATTTAAATCACCTGTTTCTCTGATCTATTGATCTTGGGGCTCATGTAAAAGTTTGGATCTCTGAAAAACCTAGAAATGATTTCTGCCTTGCCAGCTGAAAGATCTGTGTTTTGCAGAATGTATTCCTTTGATGCCTTTGCAATTGCCTCAACGGAACCAATAGCTTGATTAAGCTGAAGAGAAATGTCAAAATGACAATGTCTTAGAAACCTCAATGATCAAATCATATGACTAAATCAATGCAAGATATTCTTAGATAATGTCATGCCCATCATATGCCAGGCTATATTGCAGGAATTAGCCTGACAAAATACTTTAATAAGCTGTATGGACTTTTATGGGTCATTAACCATAATTTCTTTTACTGACTACTTGATGTGAAATCAAGGTCTCATAGTGGAGATGCTATGTGAATCAATTAAACACAAAGGCAGGCTTAGTTGTCAAGAGACTGCGTTTATTTTCTAGAACCAACGTATTTTCAAGTTTCTTAAACACGATTTGATCAGATTTGGTTGCCAGTGCTTATGCAAAGCAGATTGCAAGAATATGGGGTAAGGGCCACGTCCACTCCCCACCCATTGGACAATTAATAGATTTATGGTGAAAAATTCCATTATAAATTTCAAACTATTCAGATTAGTCCAGAATATAATGAAAAATAATTAGAGTTCAAAACATTTCCATTATTTGAGACAATTAGCATAGTGTAGTGTATGACAGGACAGATGTATCATGTATGTAACTGTATCATTTTTTTGGGGTCAAAACTGAAAATGTGAACAAATTAACATATTAATTGTTAAGAATAGTAAAACACCTTACATGATCCAATAAGATTACAACTTTGAAGTTCTCACAGAACGATGAATGGATGCAAGTAAGAGGGGGAAAAACAACAGAGCTGAACTAGTTTTGTATACGGTACAGAATTACCGCATTTGCATCATGATTTTCTATGCCTGGTATGGATGTAAGCACTCTGAGGAAAACGTCCATTGCCTGCACTGATTGTTTCCTCTTTACAAACAAGAAAAGATGAGCACATTTACACAGGTGCATTTTGAAGAAAATAATAATTAATATTGTTAATACTCGTAATGAATTTATAAGCACAACAAAATTAAAGCATGTAAATAATTCTAATCAACTGACCTCAGCCTTTAATTTTGTTATGACATCCTGTCGTTTGCATACTGCAATTCATGTGGTTACTTAGGGAAACTACTTGGAAGAATCCATTGAAGTGATCATTACTCATTAGAGAATCAGCTCTTACCCCCACGAGAGAGAGCTATCTTGACAATCTTCTCAAAGCCCATCTCTAAGTCTTCTACTGGCACAAATGTTGGCTTACCAAGCTCCATTCCATATCTATCACAAAGTGAGACAAGAAGCTCTTTCATATCACTCAAACAACCAAAAAGTCAATTTGGACATAAGTTTCATATGACTTACTTGAAATAGGAGTGAACAAACAATTCATTTTGTTCCTTGGTTGGGAGGATGACAACAACATAGAGATGTGCAAATTGCCCCTTCAGTTTCTGAACTCTGCAAAAAATGAATCAGATTAAAAATTACACCAAGTAAGAGGGTCACTCAAAAACGACGACAGTTTGGTTACCTGCTGAACATTGGTGAGATGCATTTGAAATCCAAGTTTGTCACAAACATGAATGCCACTGACAAACCCCCACAGTTGAAAATAAAGTCCTTCAAACAAAACCACCCAATTGAGTGAAGATCCAATTTAACATAGAAGACAAGCAATTAAGTAGAATGCACATACTGGGGCAATTGGGACAAAGTTGATACGGAAAGAATTTGCACTGAGGAAGGAGGAGATAAAATTGATGAAAGACGGGTGTTGTTCATCTCTCCAAGTGGTGCTCATCATACAAACCCCACTACTGCCTGCAGTAATAAAGCAAAAAATCATTGCCTCACACTCCCCCATTTCAAAAACACAGAAGTAAATGCCACCTTAAATGTTCAAAGCAGTTCACACTTCACAGTGATCAGCCTCAAATCTCCAGAATCTCCATACATTCATACAACTAAAGATGATATTTCAACAATAATTGATCCTCCATGAATTGAATCAAAGTTTCTAATATATATATATATATATATATATATTTATATATACAGTAACTACATTGAGCTTAAGAAGTCAGCAAAGAAGAAGTATATCACGATCTCAAACATTCATACAATGACATTGAAATGTTTAAAGCATATCACAGTGATCAGCTTCAAATCCCCAGAATCTCCATACATTCATACATCTAAAGATGATATTTACAACAATAATTGATCCTCCATGAATTGAAGCAAAGTTTCTAATATATATATATATATATATATATATATATATATACAGTAACAACATTGAGCTTAAGAAGTCAGCAAATAAGAAGCATATCATGATCTCAAACATTCATACAACAACATCAAAATGTTTAAAGCATATCACAATGATCAGCTTCCAATCCCCAGAATCTCCATACATTCATTCAGTTAAAGATGATACTTGCAACAATAATTGATCCTCCATGAATCACACACACACACACACAGAAACGAAATTGAACTTAAGAAGTCAGCAAATAAGAAGTATATCATGATCTCAAACATAGATGAAGGTAATTAAATAAATACAGATTTCTTACATCAAATAAATAATTTTCCTAGAATGCTTTAGCTATGAAAGGCATTGAAATTTCCAGAAAGGTTATCCATTAGTTAAAGTGAAAGAACTGTACAAAAAAATGTGCGAGAAATTTACTATTAATACAGAAGCCTCTTTAGATTTTGACTTCACCAAAATTGTAACACTCAAATTTCTAAGTTTCTTTATTACTTAGCTAGAACACACACACACACACACACACACACACACACACACACATTAAGAGTCACTTTATTTCTAGGCAATCGTGAAGAAAATTATGATCAAGTTCTGAAAATTATATATATACACACACACACATACATACAATTTTCAGATATTTAAACCTATTGAAGTGCGAATATTCTGTGAAAAATTAGTTACAGAATCAAAAAGCAACAAATCTCCGTTTGATTCCTAAGAAATTCAACAAACTAATAAATTAATTGTTAAATTTGTAAAGCACAATTACTACGATTCAAGTAAACTTCCAATTTTCTCAGAAACCAAACAAAAGATAATGCTCTGTTTGGTAGCTGAGAAAACCTGAAATAGAACGAACTGAAGTTTCAAATTCAAAAACCTATAGCTATTTTGTCCTTTCATACATATATAAAATTTTTTCTGGTTCTAAGGCTTGTGAGGACAAAACCTAAAGCAAATGCAATAAAATTTTATTCAGCTATTATTTATTTATTTACAATTTTCAGATACTGAAATATAATTTTAAGTTTGAATAAATTAGTTACAGAATCAAAAAGAAACAAATCTCCGTTTGGTTCCTAAGAAATCGAACAACCTAATAAGTTACTTGGTAAATTTATCAAGCACGATTACTACAATTCAAATAAACTTCATTTTCTTCTCATCATGCCAATTTTCTCAGAAACCAAACGGAAGGTAATGCTCTGATTTTTGAATTCGAAGACCTATATATGGCTAATATATATTATTTCTGGTTCTAGGTTTTGTGAGGAAAAAGAAAAACCAAAACACATTCAATAAAATTTAAACAAAGGAAAAGAGAAAACGAAGAAATAGTGAAATGTGAGGGAAAGAGAACCAGAGGTTGTGGCTTTAGATGGATATTGAGCCGTCGGATCTCTGTATCTTGCTTCCAGATTCGCCATTTTTGTGAAGCTCAAGCGAAAATTCTAGAGAGAGAGAAGCGGGAAAATGAGCTTTTTGGTTTGTGAATTCAAATGGTTGTTTAAATACGAATCTTTATGCTTTCATTTTATTTACGGAACTGCCAGATATTTTTGTAACAGTTAATTTGTTTTGGAAGCGATATTATTCCGCCGTAAATGTTACGAAGTCGTCTCCAAAGACTAATTGCAAATTTGCGATACAATTTTTCCTTTTTCTTCCTAATTTTTTTGACATTATATTATTTTTGAATGCCTTTTTTGCTTTGAAATTATTACTAGTGGCTGTATAACATTATGTAATCCTTGGAATATGATAATCAATTCTAAATATTTTTTTTTTCAGCAAATCGTGTAGTCTCATCCTCAACATATTCATCAAAATTGTTTCTTTCTACGTTTCTCATGAAATAAAGGTTTTATTTTCCATTTTAGATGCAATTTTTTGAATGAATTCATAGCAAATGCAAACTATTTTCTTTATATTTTTTAAAATAACAAATGAGGTCTTTTTATTGATCTATAGCAACATTGCAAATGCATGTATTTAATAGTTGTTACAGATAAACTTTATTTGCTCTAATCCGTTTTGTCACGGATATCAAACTTTATAATGAATATATGTAGATTCTTTTTTATTTTTGAGAATCATGAATAATTTTTTTTTTAAGAATCGAATCATGAATAAGTAGATTCAAATATTCCAACACAAAAGAGAGCGAAAAAAAGATAGGAGATGAACTAGAAAATTAATAAGAATTAAATTATAAGAGCATGTCATCAAACATGTAAAAAAATATATTATTTAGCATCTCAAAACACTACTCTATTTATTTTAACACTCTACTTTATAATCTACCCAACATCAAAGGTTTTTTTTTTTTTACCACTTCATTAAAATATTATTTTTAAATTCATTTTTTATTCATCATCTATTTATCTTTTTATTATTCATCTCCACCACAAATCCACCACCCACACCACAACCACCACAAACTCACCACCCACACCCATCACCCACACCACAACCACCACAAACCCACCACCCACCAACCCACCACACACACCCACTACCCACTACCCACAAACCCAACACCCACACCACAACCACCACAAACCCACCACCCACACCCACCGCCCACACCACAACCACCACAAACCCACTACCCACAAACCCACCATCCATACCACACCCACCAAAAACCCACTACCCACACCACAAACCCACCACCCATACCACAACCACCACAAATCCCAACCATTCATACCACAACCACCAGAAACTCCACCACGACAAATTGAACCACCGTGAGACCCACCAAAAACTGTCACTGCCACCAACTCTCACAACCCACAAAACCCGCTGCACATCCTTAAGCAAGAAAAGAGAGAAGAAAAAATGTTCTTGGTGGTGAGGAGAGAGAGATGAGACAGAAATGGAGATGAGACATGAGAGGTGAGAGAGAGAGATGGAGATGAGTGGAGAAGAAAAGAAAGATGAAAGACATACATGGAAGACAAAATAAAATAATATTATTTGTGTATAACATCTAGCTACAGTAGATTGTCATCTAAAGATGATAGTCTATTGTAGCTAAGTGATAAAAAATTTTAGGTTTAGCAGCTTTGATGTTGAGGGCTTTTTAGTGGTTTTGGTGCTAAAATAGATATTTAGCACTTTTCACATCTTTGATGTGAATACTCTAACCATGCTTCTTTATTTTATATCATGTAGTACTAATTTATAGATGATACATTTAAAAAAAAAGGGGCAAATTACAACTTATCTACCTGTGGTTTAACTGAAATTTAAGTTACCTATATGTGGTTTAAAAGTTGGCACTTTGCCTACTTGAGGTTCACTCTATTAGGATTCCGTAACCCACCTCAGTACTTTCACCATTAAAAACACAAAAAACATAACAAAAACATAAAATTCAAGATCTAAAAGCATATTTCTTAAAATGGTAAAGTTTTAGCTTAAGAACATCCTTCCTCTTCATAAGAACATTCTCAAATCTCAAGCCTATGAATCCAAACAAAACTATCAAGAGGATAGAAAAGATTGAAAAATAAATTTGTGGTGTGTTTGATTTGGTTTTAATTTTTGGTTGCAGTGGTTGTGGATTTATGTTCAAAATTTATGGGTTTAATTTTTGGTTAATCTTCAAGATTTCTGGGTTTAGTTTTTGGTTTGGGTTTATGTTCAAAAATTCTGGGTTCACTTCTTTTTTTTCTTTTTTTTTGAGATAATAGATAGAAACTTTATTAATGTAAAAGTGTAACCGTATACAAATATGCAAATATAAAGAAAAGAACAAACACCTGGGCTTGCTCTAGTGAGCAAACTCAAGAAACAAATAGGAAAAGATAAAACACAAGGCTTCCCCCACGCTACCACCGGATACGGTAAGAAGAAAGACATCAGAACATGGTTGTCGCTAGCTTTGAGTTTTGGTTGATTTTGTGGGTTTAGCTTTTAGTTTCTAAATTTTGGGTTGATTTTAATTTAGCTGATTTTCTGGGTTTTATACAAAATGTTCACAAAATGAATATTTGGTTGAAGGTCTCCCTACGCAGGATCTAAGTACCATGGTTCTCCATGGCTACTCTCACTTCTTGGTCCACTCACTGCCAAAAGAATTGAAGGGCAACCTGATCATATTCTTGGCCCACTCCCTACCAAATCAAACATACTAAAAATTGATAGGCTTGAAGATGTTTTTACGAAGAGGAAGAATGTTCTTAAGCCAAAGTTTCACAATATTAAGAAATATACTTTTAGATCTTGAATTTTATGTTTTTGTGTTTTTAACGGTGAAAGTACAAAGAGAGGTTACAGAATCTTAACGGAGTGAACCTCAGGTGGGCAAAGTGTCAACTTTTAAACCACAGGTAGGCAACTTGAATTTTGGTCAAACCACATGTGCGTAAGTTGTAATTTGCCCTAAAAATTTTTTTTTTCCTATTTTTTTATTTAATTAAGTAACATATTACAAGTTACAAGACGAATGCTCATGCAATTGTTAATGTTACAATTTCAATTGTTACCCACTAATTGGGCAAAGCCAAAGCCTTTATCTTGTTCTACTCAAAATCCTTTAAAACATATTGTATCATAAGCATCGGAATGGAAATAAGTCAGCATTGTGGAAGAATAATAAAAAGTATAAAAATTGACCATACCAACATGGGGTAGACTAGGCTTAGAGGGTCTTTTGTTATTCGTGTACTTCAACTTATTCTCTAGTGGATCGATTTACCGCTTGGAGGGCGGCGGATGGGTTTTCGCCGAGTACTTCGGTTTTCTCTTCGATAACACGTCTCAGTGTTATCTGTGTTTGCATTCTTCTTCCCTACTCTTTTAGCTTTCATTTTATTGTTGAAATTGGAGTAGTTTATTGTTTGCTTGCTCGCATTTACTTAATTCCGCACTTAGTTTAATTTAGAGTAAAATTAACCAAGCCGTAATTTTAATTTGGGTGTTTAACCAGCTCTTGTGTTTTCACACAAATTCGAGCTTTCAGATACTATTTCACAACAACATCTTGTGGTTAAGGTGTTTTCAAGGGAAGGGAAATGTTAGGAATATAAAATAATTGTTGTAATTCCTTTAGGACAAAATTGGCCTTTGCCTTTTTTAAAAAAACAATCCAGCATTTTGTCCCATTTCCCAAACTAAGTACGGAAATGCCCTTCTTTTGAAACTCGACTTTCTCAAAATCGAGTTAAAAAAAAAAAAAATTGGAGGCTTATAGTGGCGTTTTAAGGAGCCTATAGTGACGTTTTAAGGACCTATAATGGCGTTTTGTAACTCGATCTTCATGAACTCGAGTTCAATGTAAGTTTTTCCTTTTTTTTTTTTTACCTATAACTCGAGTTCATGAAGCTCGAGTTACAAAACGCCACTATAAGCTCATTACGTTACTATAGGCTCCTTAAAATGCCACCATAGGGTTTAACTCGATTTTGAGAAAGTTGAGTTTCAAAAGAGGGGTATTTCCCTAATTAGTTTGGGAAATTGGGCAAAATGCTGGATTGTTTTTTTAAAAAGGGCAAAGGCCAATTTTTTCCAATTCCTTTAGTTAGGTAGTTAGCCAGTTGGTTGAGATTAGGATGAGTTAGTTAGGAATTGAGCACATGTAACTCATTGAACACATGGCTTAATATATAGAGCACATATTAAATTAACTAGCTAATAATCTTGAGTCATGTAGGCCAATGACATTACAGCTAGTCTTCTATAAATATATGATTGTAATTCAACATTACATATCAATGGAAGATAAATCAATTTTTTAGTACATTAGTGCATCTCTTTCTCTCTCTTAATCTCTTTTTTTTTTTTTAATGGAGGGTGACTACCTTGAATTAAGTCAATATCCCTACAATTTCTCATCAATTCCCCTATAATTCTCATCAATTTCCATTAGGAACCACCAGATTCCTAACAATAGATGATTAAGTGGGTGTTAATCTTGGTTTAGGGTGTTGGTTATGGTAATGGATTGCATGAACATATGATGGTTTGTAGGGATTTTGATTACTTCAAGTTCTCGACAGTGATGATCACCTCCAAGAACATAGGCTACTTCAAGTGAGTCTCTGCCTCCTCTGAGAGAAATACTGAAGAGAAACAAGTTTGAGTTACAATACTAACTCTTGAACTAACCCAAATGCTACAGAAGGCCATGATTAAGTGAGTGAAAATAACTCTTGAACTAACTTTAAGAAACAATCTAAGTTTGATTGAGTTACACATTCAATTGAGCTCATGATTGGCTACTCAAGGTTTTCCCATATGCATGATATATAGTTAGATGAGATTCCTCTGAAATTATGGAACCATAGGACTGTTATAGGCAAATTGGCACTTCAATAAAAAGTTGAACTGTCGTTTAAGAGCTTGATCGGTACTTCAACTTTGGAGTTACATGCCGAGTGCGTAGCTGATATGGAATCGTGGTTAGAAGAGGAACCCATTTTCTATATATGAAAAAACATTTACTTTAACAAACTATATACAAATGGTCATAAATTTCTTTCTTTGATATTCGCAAATTCCAATAACGTCAGATATATACCAATTGGTATTTCTTTTTCTTTTTTTTGGGTAACACTGGTTTGCATTTTGTTAAGCATTTGAGCCAACCATCGAATTTTATTTATAAGCAAATAAAGATATAATATACGAGAATATTACCATAAATAATGTAAATCATGGTTTTCTAGAGCATCATGACCTACTATAGTATTAGGGTTATCATACTAAGTTTAGTGTATTTTTATATAAATTGTAAATTGGTTCTTTATAACAAACAATGCAATATAATATAATAAAGATATAGTCGTTTGAGACTTTCTGTTATGGACGTAATAAGCCATTAGGCTAAACAACATTAATTCTTTTACTTCTTTTTTTGAGAGAAATTCTATTACTTCTAATCTCTATATTATTGTGCCTATTTTCCTCTTTCTAGTTTAATATGCTATTAGAGGCATAATTTAAGTTCCTCATCAACTTTCATTGTCACTTTCCATGGTCAACATCAAAGACCATCATGAGATCTAGATCCACGCGAATCTCATTAATACCTTTGACTCCTAAGATTTACATTCAGTTCATCTTAAAATCATTGTTTTAGTGTTGTGCCTGATTTATTTTTTTGACCAGAATAAAGGTATACACGTTACACCACGATTCCCCTCATGCACCGCCTCAATCCCAATCACATGCTTCCTTGTGGCTTCGCGGACCACTTTTTGCTACAAAGATAGCTTCCTAGAGCTCTCACACACCGGACCTATTATCTTACTTCCAAGGGTTCTTGTTCCACACATTACACACGTTAGAGAGGCATCCTACTTGTACTTTCACGCCAAAGCACTTTTCCACATTTTTCATGTGCATTCAAGAGCTTCTTCTATTTGACGGTGATCTTTTTCAACCGTTAGTGAGTCAATATTCTTTTGGTGGGCATTGAAAACCTTACATTTAAGTCTTTTCGTTCAAACCCACATTTTCATTACCCTTCCACCTTGATTTTGAGGGTGGAGGAGGGTATTTTATTATATATTTGGATATTACAATAAATAATGAAGCCATGATTTTCTAAAATGTATTATGGCTTACCGTAGTTTTAAGGTTACAATATTAATAATTTCCTTCTTTCCACATCGTTGTAGTTTCCTTCTTTCTATCTTAATAGAGTACAACCAAACCTGCGTATTAAGATAGTTTAACTTGGTCCACACCATTCTGATTGTTAGTATTCATACTAGAAGCCAAAATTAATGAAGTCACCACTTACAGGATTATAAGGTGTGATATCATCAATCCAAGAAGCCAGTGGCAATTCTCCTCCCCATAGATCATTGTTCCATCCACCACCCAAAATCCAAGAACCCTCTTTTGCATCTGAAAATTTTTGTTCAACCACGAACAATTTGAAAAGGTTGCATAAGCTTGACAATTCATGTTTTACAAGGAAGAAATGCTACAATAAGTTCATGTTGTGTACACAATGGGTTGATAGAATGCATTGATTACTGCTGATGTGGCATGCTCTGTCAAAATACTGTTGACTGCAAAGATCAAAAACAGAAGAAAAAGGATGCAGCAGCTCAAGTTAACAAAAGATGAAGTAATCAGAAGCAAGCTACATGTCGTATGCCTTAACATTGTATTATGCTGTGTGTCGTTTAGAGTAGTATTTATCAGTTTTAGCTTTCACACGTATTGTAACTGCTAGTAACTGACTGAACACGTGTGTCCTGATAAGTTGGATAGTTTGTTAGATTAGCTGGTTGATCAATTAGTGTATAAAGTCCAATTCTCTGTACAGATTCAATATAACAATTGAATGAAAGAATTCTTCAATCTTTCTTTTCGCTCAAGCTCTCTTTCTCTCTTTCTGGTTTTCCATTTCTCTTTCTCTCTTGAATCACCAAAGAGTTGGCTTTATCAATCGAGGGAATTGGCTCCATCTTCAGAATCTGAGTTCTGACTTGAGAATAGGAGTCATTCAAGCCCATTTTTCTTGCATCATGGAGAATCACCTAGTGCAATTCTTGTTACTCAGCCCTTGATAGAAGACAATTACCCTACTTGGGCTAGGGCTATGCGAATGGCATTGGATGCAAAGAGCAAGCTAGGTTTTGTGGATGGTTCCATAACAGCTTCTATGGCAATCACCCCTCTGGAAAAGATTGCTTGGTCAAAGAACAATTCCATGATTTCTTCATGGATCTTGAATTCAGTTTCTCCTCACATCATTGCAAGTGTGATTTATAAAGACACTGCATTGGAGGTCTGGAATGCACTTAGGAACTGTTTCTCTTAAGCCAATGGTCCCAGGATTTCACAACTTCAGAAGCAGATTTCAACTGTTATGCAAGGAGATGCAATAGTGACCACTTTCTTCATTGGTCTCCAAGCTTCTTGGGATCAATTGCTTAATTTTAGGCCTTTACCATGTTGTTCTTGTGGTAAATGTGTTTGTGGTGTTAATGATAAGATCACAACTTTTCATCATCAAGACTCTTTGATGCAATTCCTTAATGGCTTGAATGACTCCTATTCTCAAGTCAAAACTCAGATTCTGATGATGGAGCCAATTCCCTCGATTGATAAACCTTCTCTTTGGTGATTCAAGAGGAAAGGTAGAGGGCTTTAGGTTTCAATGGAGGTCCTTCAGTTGATTCAACTGCTCTTGCAGTCAAGACTCAAGGATTCAATCAAGTTGGGAAGAATGCAAAAGGAAAGGGAAGACCTGTATGCAGTCACTGTGGTAAAGTTGGTCACTTCATGGAGAAGTGTTATAAGCTAGTTGGCTTTCCACCAGGTTACAAGCAAAAGGGGAAAGTGTCTATGGCTAATCAAGTGGTTCTTGATGGTGAATTTGGTCAATCTGAGGCTGCATTACAATTTGGTTCTTTTCCTTTCACCTCTAAGCAATGTCAGCAATTACTTTCAATGCTAAGCTCTCATACATCAACCTCTAGCACCAGTGATGCCATTCACTCAGCCAATTCAGCTCTTTCAGGTATTTCTTGTGCTTCTTTCCAAGATTCTACCTACATTAATATGAAGAATTCAATTTTTGCTGAAAATCCTGCAAACAAAACAGCTTATAGTGAAGAAACTTGGGTTCTTGATACAGGGGCTATTGATCATATTATTCATTCCATTTCATTGTTTACTAAAATTACTAGTTTCATCTCTTCTTTTGTTCATTTAGCCAATGGTGAAAAGGTCCTTGTCACACACATAGGCACAGTTCAGATCACTTCAACTTTAATTCTTGAGAATGTGATTTGTGTCCCAGCCTTTACCTTCAATCTGATCTTAGTAAGCAAATTAACCAAATCTTTATCATGTTGTTTGGTTTTTCTTTCCAACTATTGTTTCATACAGGACCTTACTTGCTGAAAAACGATTGGATTGGGTAAACTTCATAATAATCTGTACCTGCTGCAAACTTCTGCAAACTGCAAGTCTGTATCAGAAGCTACTGCTATCCTAGAGTCAATTTTTCATTCTTTTGTTCATTCAGTTTCTAATGTTCCTATTGCTACTAAGCCTTACCTATGGCATCTTAGGCTAGGACATGTGTCTGATGACAAACTCTATGTTTTACATCATTGTATTCCTGATGTAACATCTTCTCATTCAAATAAATATTGTATTGTTTGTCCTATTGCAAAGCATAAAAGACTTCCATTTCCTACTTCTAATCACTTGTCTGTCAATGCTTTTGATTTAATACATTATGATGTATGGGGACCATTTGCTAAAGCCACCCATGATGGTTTTAGATATTTTCTTACTATTGTGGATGATGCTACTAGATCCACATGAGTTTATCTCATGAAATCTAAAACAGATACTAGGCCTTTACTGATATCATTTTACAATATGATATACACTCAATTTCAAACCAATATCAAAGTGATTAGAACTGATAATGCTCAGGAGTTTTTCATCAAAGATTTTTATGCTCAACATGGGATTATTCATCAACATTCTTGTGTTGCTACTCCACAACAGAATTCAGTTGTGGAGAGAAAGCATCAGCATATTTTAAACATTGCAAGGGCATTGAAATTTCAGTTTAACATACCACTTTGTTATTGGGGAGATTGTGTTTTGACAGTAGTTTATATCATTAATAGGCTGCCTAGTAATGTTTTAGGACATAAAACTCCTTTTGAGAAGCTTTATAGCAAGGTTCCTTCTTATGATCACTTAAAAGTTTTTGGGTGTCTTTGCTTTGCCTCTACATTAGCTCACAATAGATCTAAGTTTGCACCTAGATCTATTCCAAGTGTTTTTCTTGGTTACCCTTTTGGTGTTAAGGGTTACAAATTGCTAAATTTGGTTACAAGGCAGATTTTTATTTCAAGAGATGTTTTTTTTCATGAAACTGTTTTTCCTTTCATTTCTTCTACCTATTCACCACACTCCACAATTTCACTTCCTCATCTTTGTCCTCCTGTGGCCACTCAACCTAATTCCATGTTTTTAGAACCTGTTACTATACCACATGCTATTCCAACTGCTTGTTCTGGTTCTGATCCTATTACTGTTCCTAAGCAAGCTTTAGAATCTCCTATTCCTGATCCTGTTATATCCTTAGATCCTTTGCCACCTACAATTCCATATTCTGCAATTTCTGCAAAACAAGATTCTTTGTCACTTGAACAACGGCCTGCTATTGTTCGAGATGTTTCACCTCCAATAGATTCACTTCCTTCATTAAGAAGATCCACTAGAGCTACCAAACCACCTTCATACTTGCAAGATTACAAGTGTAGCACTATAATTTCTAATGAATCTACTTAGTCCAATGCCAACAGCAAGTTAGGTTCTTCCTCAGCCATCCCAGGTATCAAATATCCTATCTCTGATTATCTTGATTCTTCAAACTTGTCCCTTTCCTATGCAAATTTTTGTTCTCTCATAACCTCTATACCTGAACCAAGATTCTATCATGAAGCTGTTAAGGATCCTAAGTGGCAAGAGGCCATGGATGCTGAGATTGCAGCCTTGGTGTCAAACAATACTTGGACCCTTACTCCTCTGCCTTCAAATAAAATGGCCATTGGGTGTACATGGGTATATAGGGTGAAATACAAGGTTGATGGTTCTGTAGAGAGATATAAAGCTAGATTTGTTGCTAAGGGGTTTACTCAACAAAAGGGGTTGGTTTTACAAACACTTTCTCTCCAGTTGCCAAGTTGACAACTGTTAAAACTCTACTTGCCATATCTGCTATGAAAGGATGGCATTTGGTCCAATTGGATGCCAATAATGCTTTTTTACATGGGGATCTTCATGAGGAGGTGTATAGGCAACTCCCTCAAGGCTTTCGTAGCAAAGGGGGGAATGTTGTTTGCAAGTTAAATAAGTCTTTGTATGGGCTTAAGCAAGCATCAAGACAGTGGAACTCTAAGTTTTGTTCTGTTATTTTGAAGCATGGTTTTAAGCAGTCTAAAGCTGACTATTCATTGTTTACTAAGAAGTTCAATGATTCTTTCATAGCTTTGGTGGTTTATGTTGATGATATTCTCATAGCAAGTAACAATGTTCAAGCAATTGAAGAACTTAAGGTTTCTTTAGATCAGCATTTTAAACTTAAGGACCTTGGAGGTTTAAAGTACTTTCTTGGTCTTGAAGTGGCTAGATCAGACAAAGGAATCTCATTGTGTCAACGAAAATATGCTTTAGAAGTCTTGAAGGATGCAGGAATGTCAGCTTGCAAGCCTAGCAAGGTACCAATGGAGCAAAATTTGAAATTGAGCAAGTTTCAAGGTAAGTTGTTACCTAATCCTGGAATATACAGAAGGTTGGTGGGAAGGTTATTATATCTAACTATAACCAGACCTGATATTGCATACCCTGGTCACAAATTGAGCCAGTTCATGTCAAAACCTAGGAAACCTCACTTGGATGCTGCTTATAAGGTGCTGCAATACATAAAAGGTTGTCCTGGTCAAGGCATTTTGTTGTCTGCTACATCAAATTTTCACTTAAAGGCTTACACAGATGTTGATTGGGCATCTTGTGTTGATACCAGAAGGTCTACTACAGGATATTGCATATTTTTTGGTGATTCTCTAGTTTCATGGAAGTCAAAGAAACAATCCCTAGTTTCTAGATCCCTAGTTTCTAGATCTTCTGCTGAAGCAAAATATAGGGCTATGGCAGTAACTATTTGTGAAATGACTTGGTTATTAGCCTTGTTGAAGGATTTGAAGATTCATCATCCTCAGCCTGCTCTCTTATTTTGTGACAATCAAGTTGCTCTACACATTGGAGAAAATCTAGTGTTTCACGAGAGAACCAAACACATAGAAGTGGACTGTCATCTAGTCAGAAATAAAGTTCAAGATAATGTTGTTAGATTGTTCTTTACTCCTACACATTCACAATTGGCAGACTTGCTCACAAAAGCACTTAACAGCCAACAGTTGAAGCATTTATTGGGCAAGATGAACATTGTGAACATTCATAGTTCAGCTTCTCATCTTGAGGGGGAATGTCAAAATACTATTGACTGCAAAGATCAAAAACAAAAGAAAAAGGATGCAGCAGCTCAAGTTAACAAAAGATGAAGAAGTAATCAGAAGCAAGCTACATGTTGTATGCCTTAACATTGTATTATGATGTGTGTCGTTTAGAGTAGTATTTATCAGTTTTAGCTTTCACACATATTTTAACTGCTAGTAACTGACTGAGCATGCATGTCCTGATAAGTTGGATAGTTTGTTAGATTAGCTGGTTGATCAATTAGTGTATAAAGTCCAATTCTCTGTACAGATTCAATGTAACAATTGAATGAAAGAATTCTTCAATCTTTCTTTTCTCTCAAGCTCTCATGTAAAGAGAGATGGTAATAAAGTTGCTCACAGTTTAGCTAGGCTAGCTTTGACATCTCAACATTGTACAGTGTGGATGAAGGATGTTCCATCTTGCACTTTACCTTTTGTTCAGGCTGATTTGGCCGCTCTTTAGTTCATTTCAATAAAAGTCTTCATTCTCAAAAAAAAAAAAAAAAAGCTCTCTTTCTCTCTTTCTAGTTTTCCATTCCTAGCTCTCTATTTTCTTATATGCTCCACGTTAGCTTTTTAAAAACTAAAATACCACATCAGATATTAACAAAGTAAATTAATAAAAGAAAAAGAGTAATGCTACAGGCACAAATTATTCTACAAACATTTTACAAACTGCTGATGTGGCATGCTCTACCTCAACTTTTTAAAAACTAAAATACCACATCAGATATTAACAAAGAAAATTAATAAAAGAAAAAAGAAACCCATATTTGTTTTGCTTTTAAACCCTCTCTTCGCGCCTCCCTCTTTGCCTTAAACGTACGACGCCTCCCTCTCTTCCTAAACCCATTCGCAGTCAAACAGGCCAACATTCTGCTATTCAAAAAGTATTCATTCTATAGAAACAAGGAAATTATATATATTATATGATTACAAATCAATTTGGTAGGTAAGCATATAATTTTGTCACTCAAAGAAATTTAGTAGTGAAATTATTGCAAGTGGTATTAGTGATTATTCATTCATATTCAACGAATAAGTTTGTTGTTTTCCGTAATGTGACAATTTTATTTTTAAAGTGTTGCAATCCCATCTGACGGAATTTTATGGGACAATTTTTTTTTTAAAATTTTTTGTGCTTCGGAGGCGCTAGTCGGAGTGTGAGGCCTGGGTTTAGGAAGAGAGGGAGGCGCAGAGAGAGGGTTTAGAAGCAAAACAAATTTGGGTTTCTTTTTTCTTTTATTAATTTTCTTTGTTAATATTTGATGTGGTATTTTGGTTTTTAAAAGCTGGCGTATGCCACATCAGCAGTTTAAAAAATGTTTGTAGAATAGTTTGTGCCTGTAGCATTACTCAAAAAAAAAAAAAAAAAACCCAGATTTGTTTTGCTTCTAAACCCTCTATCTGCGCCTCCCTCTCTACCTTAAACGTCTGGTGTCCCTCTCTTCCTAAACCCAGGCCTCACACTCTAACTAACGCCGCCTAAACCCAAATCAGCTTCTGCAACGATTCCCTCTCTCTGCGCCTCCCTTTCTGCCTCAAACGTACGACTTTTCCCTCCGTCCTTGCCTCATCGGTGCCAACAATATCCTAAACTCAAAACGTTCTGGCGAAAAACACAAACGTTCCGGCGCTGCATCTCCTCTGCCTCTTCGGTCTCACATTCAAGCTAAAGAAATCTGCATCTCCACAAATCAATTTGGTAGGTAAGCATATAATTCCGTCACTTAAAGAGATTTAGTAGTGAAATTATTGCGAGTGGTATTAGTGATTATTCATTCACATTCAACGAATAAGTTTGTTGTTTTCCGTAATGTGATTCAAGCTCTAGATTAATAAGAAATTGCTGTTTTTTCCTGATTCAACCAAAGAAGTAACGAAAGCATTGAAAGGGGATTCAAATGTTATTTCTTTCAATTTTACGTTTTAGCTGAATAAAGCCAAAATGTGTGATACAGATTATGCCTTACAGGTTGATATATGTTATTTTTGGTGGTCGATCAAGTTCAAATGACAAGACAAAATTAAAAAACTGGAATCCACCAAAATATGCAAGTACAAATAGACAGTAGATAAATATAATTGTTTGTGTGATCATCATTATAGTGAAATTTTGGCCTGATATAAAGCAAATCCATTATAAGTTTGGTATCAGAATACATACGTATGCAAGTAATGTTAATATTTATGCTAAAAATTCAAAAACTTACATGCATGGGCCTGAAAAAAGTCTAGAGCTAATCTATATCCTAATAAGTGGAAAAGGAATAGAAGACATTAATTTTGTGCATAAGCCTTGACTTAAAACCAGAGAATGGCCTGTAACATAGACCATTTCGAGAATGACCGAAGCTCTATGGTATTTTATTCTTTTGAAGGGGTCTACTTTAAGTTTTAAAGTAGAAAGGCTGTTGAAAGGATTTTATTCTTTTGAAGGGGTCCAGTCTGCTTGAAGTGGAAAGGCCTTTATAGCTAATGCTTTTTTACAAGGACCAGCAAAAACGTGTTTGGAACAATCAATTTCGGAACCTTTCCAAGCTGTTACCTTAACATCTTCCACCAACTTTCCCAAGCAATAAGCCAAGAACCGTCTTTCTCCTGCTTGTTTAGGGTCCATTTGATAAGAGATTTTTATAAACATTGTTGATGTTTTGTAAAAATACATATGGGTAAAAAAATGTGAAAATACGTGTAATGTTATTTAAATACTGAAAATTATTGTTTAAACAACAATAACAAACACTCCCTTACTTTCTGTACCAACGTACCATCCCGGTAACCTGTTGGTTACGTACGACTTAAACTTTTTTCTTCTTTTGTTTTTTATTTTTTTTTTTCCACTGAGGTCTTTTCCACTCGCATATCTTCTTTTATTTTAGGTTAAATTATAAATTTAATACGAATATGTAAAAAATTCTGTTTATTTTAGCATAAGAACTTACTTTTTTTTTTCTCTTTTTAAAAAAAAAATTTACATATTCACTTTTCAAAACACTTCACATCAAATTATCTATTTTACACTACATTATATTAAAATATCAGATTTTCTTCATTTTTTAAATTGTTTTTTTTCTTCACACATGATAACCATCGTCCACTTTCTTCCTCTATCTTCGAGATACGTAAAAAAATAATAAAAATTTAAATGCAAAATTACTAGGATCAGTGTAAATTTACACAGTTACTGTAATAACTTTACAAATTTACATAGTTTTAGCTTGACTGATATAGATGATTTTGGAATTTGAATATGTAAAATTGATACTTTTTCTATTTTGCATTATTTGATGCAAATGTTATAACTTCGGCTAAAATTCAATTCATTCTGCAATGCCCGAGGGAACTCTAATATGTACCAAGTTGAAGCTGAAGCCCAAATATGAAGATTGATTTGGGCCAATTTCCAGTCTTAGTGCTCACTGCTCAAGCACAAGGAGCAACACCAACCACTTGAGGGTTACGGCGTTATGCTATGGACCCAAAAATTTCCACGGCAGCAGACTCATCAAAACGACCCTCCTAACGCAAGCTTTTCTGTGACTTGATGATGCTCTCATTCCATTGCAAAATTTCTTGAATATCTGAACACTCCACCCTGGTTTTGAAGACATTTTCTTTAGTTTACACATGATTTTTTTTTATTCATCCATGCCACACACATGCATAACATCGGTTGTAAGATAAAGATAACGAGAGATCCAGTCAATTAAATTGTCCACATGAACAAACAATCATTTGTGGCAAAGATCCTCCCATACCTCTCACTAGTGATTTCCACAAGAGCATGATCCATTATAGAAATGATGAAATTGGGTAGAATCTCTCGCAAGTAGCAACAATCTCCCTTCATTCTTAACAATCAGGATACAAGTTCCTGATGTGTGATAATGAGCCCAAGAGTAATGGCCGATTTCTCACTGTGACTAAGAACCATCTCTTCCTTGGTGTGATCATTCACATTTTGCATAACCATGCTTGTGTCTGACACATTTTGCAGCATAACCATACTTCTTATCATTCTTCCACAGTGCTGACTCGTAAATGAAAGCATCTCCAAACCCCATTAGCTCTCATTCTTCACATTTTGCGTAGTAAATTTTCTTCTTATCATTCTTCCACAGTGCTGGCTTGTATTTCTTGCTGTCAAAAGAAAGCAACTCACCCAAGGTTTCTATATAAAACCATTCATGTCACATAAGTGCAATAATTGGATGTATATTCTAATTGTTCAAAACTCAACATCAATCATTGTTATACATGCGTGCCGTATATAAGAACCTTTCACAATTTTAAACATTTGTTGAAACCAATGAAAACGTAGTATTATCAAACACAAACGCAACAATTTTTCTTATAATACTAAGATAAGGAGAGTATATATAATTATATATACAGAGCAAATACTAATACAGATGATATAGTGGTTCAACCCAACAGTTTATATGAAAAACCCTTTTAGGGTGACCTTCATTATATTAAGTTAATTGTATTACAATGTACCAAATGTAGGGTATTTATAAGTGATTAAACAATATAGACTAAGCATACACTAACCCATGGTTATTAGACTTGTAGTACAAGTAGAAATAGAATACTTTACTTACTTAGATTGTGCTTGATATGCTTAACCAATACAATTAAAATTAAGGATGGGAGGCTGTCAAATTGTTTTGTACTTAATTCTGCAAACCTTGATGCCTACTTGTTTAGAAAAATGGACTTTCATGTAAATTTTTTGTGGCCGTTTAACGTGTGCAGTGTTTACTATATGTGTGTTGGATGGAGCAAAAGATTATTGCTCTATTTCATCATTTCAATTAAGGATAATGCTTTGGTGAAGAATACTGGTGAGAGGTATGGCGGGAGTTTTGCCAACAATTATTGTTCATGTGGACAATCTAATTGAATGAATATCTCATTATCTTTATATTACAACTAAAATTATACATGTGCTTGGTACGGATGCTTGCTGAATGCTAATAATGGACACTCTTTGTCCACAAATAATTAATTCATGTCATTATAAATTATAAATTATAATGTCAGAATTTTGGTCCATTGTTTATCCAACACAAAAGAGAACGTTTAAAAGAGGAAATGAACGAGAAAATTGATAAGAAATAAACTATAACCGCACTTTTTTTTAAAGCATTTTATAGATGATATATATAATAAATCAAAAGTTCCTATTTGATTTGATTAAGTAACGTACTACAATTTACAAGACAGATGCATTTGTTAATGTTTACAATTTCAATTGTTATCCAATAAATTGGGCAAAACCATTTTCTTCTTGTTCTACTCATCAATATCCTTTACGGCATCCTGCATCATAAGCATTAGAATAGAAACGAGTCAGCATTGAGGAAGAATGATAAGTAGTATAAAAATTGACTGATTTCAGAATTTAAAATCGTTGGCAAGTGAAGCCATTCAAGTAATCCCACATCCTTATATACATCATTTAGACAAAATTATAAGAGCCCCATCTCCAAATTTTCACCCATATTTAACCTAAAAAATCTTTTTTTGTTTTACCTACCTACCTACCTACCTTTTAAATTTACTTAACAAAATGACAAACTCTGCCATTTCTCTATTTGATGGGCTAATGGGGTTTTTGATAGTGTGGGTTTGGTTGGCATTGGAGATAGAGCAACATTGGAGCTCAGGGCTGGCTAGCTTGGGTTAGATTGTTGGTTTGGGTATATCCAAGAGGCATGTGTTTGTTGGAGATAGGAATAAGAAAGCCAGAGAAAAATACCGTGGGTTAAATTTAGCTCTCTAAGAGTCTAAGAGCAGTGTATTATTGAAGGAAAATATAATACAATGCATTGGAGAGCTACAGTGGCTTTCTGGATTTAGAGAGCCACTGTAGCAGTTGGATTTTCTACAAAGCCTCAAGTGAGGTATGTAGAAAATGAAGAGGAAGAGCCTCAAGCGTGGCTGTTGAAGATGCTCTGACGCCACACTAACTCAACCAAAATTTTGCCTCATTTCCAATTATGGAGTCAGCAACATGAAGGTACCACCCATTATGCCACTACTTAATTAACAGATAGTGAGACTATGAATTTTAGCCATGAAATAAGGGTCATTAGCATGATGGCTTGGGCACTTAAAATTCACTAGTTTTAG
Source organism: Notholithocarpus densiflorus (assembly GCA_030021035.2). Lineage (NCBI taxonomy): Eukaryota > Viridiplantae > Streptophyta > Magnoliopsida > Fagales > Fagaceae > Notholithocarpus > Notholithocarpus densiflorus. Next base: position 744,515 of record JARYZH020000164.1, on the reverse strand, counting down.
ACACGCATAATTTGCCAATGTGTTTGGCAATAAAGTTGTCTTATAAAAGTAAATAATTAAAGTTGCTAGATTTTTACACTGATATTAACCCTATTGGCAAAATGAGGGATTAGGACAGGAACCTTAAACATAATAGGTTATAAGAAAGAAATACTTTGCAAATTGCAATAGAGACATTACCTTAGCAAGCTGCGTCACATAAGCTGCAGCAATTGCTGTGACCAATAGTCCTAGACCAAGTGTCAATAGCTGACCATTTCCTCCAGGTAACCCAATCTCAGATTCTTCTTGCTGAAACATCACCAGAAAGGGGGGGAAATTCAATAGGCAGACAATCAAATTGAATCTAATGACAAATCATCCTCATTAGTGGAAGGTCGTGATCTAAAAGAATAGAAAATAAATTCAAGCACCAAAATTGGAAAAATATGAATGACTGATAAATTTGTGTATCAAAAGCCTAATACCAAACCAATTAACCCATCAAATGCCTTCAATCAATCTCAAAAGGCAATCAGTTTTAGTTAAAAATTGGTTGTTTAGACCGTGGCCTTGCATTTCAAAGCTTCTACTGTGTGAAAGGCTCACACTTCTTAAAAACACACCTTCTGGTTTACCAACCCATTCTTTTATCTCATTTCACTATGTTGCTAATACGTTGAAGAAGTTAGAGCAGGATTTGTAATAGGGTGGGAAAAGTTTTAAATGGTTGGATAAAGTATGACTGTTACGCTTTTATAGGCTGTAAAAACTAATGAGACCACTGTTACAGTATAGGCAGTCATAAGGAACACACGCGCGCGCACACACACACACATATATCTTCTGGAGGTTGTTAGGATGAGTCTTCATGGACACATGTTTACTTTTTAAGTAAAAAAGAACAGAGACAAAATGTAATATTCAAACAATCGGCACAATTACATATAAAGTTTGCAGCAAGAGGAACCAATTAAAAACTCACAATAATTGCCCGCCCAAATGCACCTGCACTCACATAAGCCCATGTTCCTGGAAGCATCCCCAACCAACTGCACACAAAATATTGTTGAAATTTGAATTAGAAAGCAGAAGATTGCGAGGGTTTTAAAAATCATATGAAACTTATATTGTCATTTATAAGTGATTAAGAGTTTTAAAAGTAAGTTTCCCAAACATAATGTTAGCTTACAAACGTGTTGTCACACTACACTTTCCCAATAGCGAGATTTTGGCAAGTGCATTATTGACTAATGTATGCCACTGCTTCAACAGAACTTAACTGAAGAGTTAATAGACTATCTTTATGGTATTACAAATTCTCTCCAGTTTTGGCTAGGTTACACACCTAATTTCCACATTTTTACCATAATCACAATCTAATTTGATAATTTTTCTCATTCTACATTTTGAACAGGCAAAAATGAATAAATAGACAACTCAAACCTTGTTACTAATATTACTTGAAAGCAATTAGGAATGACAACTGGAGCCATGATCAAGCCAACAGTGACTAAGCCATGCATTACATAGACACATTTTTGCCTTTTTTTTTTTTTTTGCTAGTATAAATTAGTCAAAACAACATCTTGACCAATTGAAGCTAAAAGGTTAAATGATTTATAAGTTTTAAGTCAAATCATCTTGGGGAACTCAGATGCCCATAAAAATGGCAAACGATTTCCAATTAGAAAAACATCCAAAAAAAGTCACCAAAAATTGAAGCAAAAACATTTACAATAGACCAAAAACTATTAACCATGAGCAAATAGAATCAACAAGAAGCAAACCTTCCCAACACATATGGTACAAACTTCACGGATGTCAATCCATATAGATAATTTCCCAAAGAAAATGGAAGTAAAGGGCTTAAACGAAGGAGGGTAACAACTCTAAAGCCATTTTCTCCAATTGCTTTGTCAATTGCTAGAAATTTTTTGTTTCCTTCAACCAGTTTAAGAATCCGCTCTCGAGCAAAGTATCTAGCAATTAAAAAGGCTGCACTTGCTGCCACCTGAAACAGGTTACCAATTTAGAAAACAAAGCTTAAGTAGATATTGTCATTTTGATCTTTCTAACTTGCAAAAGAAATTGACTCACTGTTCCACTGATGGAGACAATGATAGTGCCGATAAGAGAACCAAAAAGAAGACCAGCTGACATGGTCAAAGGAATGGCTGGAATCGCAAGTATCTAGGAACATAGCTATTCAAAGTCAGTATTAGCAGCTAACATATATAAACATAGGAACACATGTATGTGTGTGTATAGCTTTGGAAATTGTTGGACAATGTTACAGCACCAATGTGAATGAGAATGCACAAGTTCAGGAGAATAGCCCAAGGAAAACGTTGGATTTCAGTCAAACATTGTCCTTAACTTTTTTAAAAAATAAATATTTTGATAAGTTATGCACACACCCAATGAACCTTGAATGCACAATGTCACATTCCACTTTACTCTTATAAGGGGAGGAGATGCATTGGCAATATCACCCTTGAGTTTAGAGACCATGTCGACATCATGAAACTCTCAGTTTATGATGTGGAAAATAAAAATGCCTACCTATTTTACTTTATAGACAAACACTACATTGCCTTGACATTTACTAGCATGCACATCTTGTGATAGGACAAACAAAGGAATTTGTATACGTGTGCTTGTGGCAGGTTACAGGTTAGGAAAATTTGTGGATCTTTAGAATTATGGAAGAAAAGGTCATGGATTTGTGTTAGGTATTAAAAGGTGCTTTGATGAGTTATTTGATGGCTATTTGGTAGAAGAAAGTATGTGGGGTTTCAGGGTTTTGGTAGGCAATAGAAAAGGCTTGATTTTGGTTTGTAAGGAAGAATAAAAAGAGAGAATTTAATGGTGTTTAAGGGCTGTATTAACAATACCCAGGAACGGTACCATCAGAAAGAGAGGAAGAAAAGATAGAAGAGAAAGGGAGAAAGTAAAACATGAAGGCGAACATGCCTCAATGCTCAAAACACTCAATATTTTTCTTTTAATCAACTTCATCTCTCTTTGGAGTAAATTGAACACCACATATGTGTAAAGACTCTTTCTTGTACTACTAGTATTATTAGCACTCCTAGTTTAACTAGTAAACTAAAAACCTAAAAAACTAACTTGGACATAAAGAAAATGATACATAAGAAGATACTAAGGATCTCCTAGAAAATTATAGACCCAACTAAATTACCAGAATACCTTTAATTTGCAGTGATTACAGAAATGACAATTTTGACACTTCATACAAAATTGACCATAACTTATTAAATTAAAAAACCTAACACTTGGACACATATAACTAGACCTTTAAAGCCACACAACTTCACATGTGGACCCCATAAAATAATTCTTGAATTGGTGAATTCGCTAAGTAGTAATCTTTTTTTTTTTTTTTTGATAGGTAATCAAAGATTTATTTCATAAAAAGGACATCATGTTCACGATGGTGAACAGTTAGACCTTAAACTAATCTTCTATGGTTGCATCACATCTAGACTGCATATTTTTCACAGATATTACAATTTTACTACCGGCTACAAAATTGACCATAACTTAATTAAGTTAAAAAACCTAACATTCAGACACATATAACTAGACCGTTAAAACCACAAAACTCCACATGTGGACCCCATAAATAAATTAAACTTCTACAGTTGCATCACAACTAGACTATATTTTTTATCCATATTAAGGCTGAAATGTATTGCTGAAAATAAAATGCACTATACTCAAGAAAGAGTTCCAGGTGCATACTTCCAGTCCTGCATAAACCGCTACAAATAAAGCATATCCAGCTGGGCCATAACCTGTTCAATGAAAGAAGTTTATAAGATTAAGCTGAGAGTGCATTCTTTTATTCTGATGAGCTAAACGCTATATTGCTGTCTAGATATACTCTGAAAATGCTGCTAGCATGGGCTAAGAAGAAACACAATTTAGGAGTTCAATGGCATCATAAATCAGGAAAGCAGTTGCTCCAATTCATAGAGGAGGTCCTATCATCAAGATAAAGCAAGCACTTTCATTTTAAAATAACTCCAACCATATTCATACATGCAAAATTATATCCAATTTACACAAAAATTAGATTGCATGATTGAGCACATGATTCTAGATCACAGTATTATCACGACAAAAATATGGAAAAAGGTGTCTCAGCAGGTATGTAAGGCATGCAATAGGATGCACCAGCAGTATTAGAATGAAGTCAAGTGCTTCACATGTGAAAGCTCCCCATTTTGCTAAGTTGGCACCTGTTTCTGTAGGGTAATTCCACACTTTCTCCCTCTTCAAAGGACAAGTGCCCCACACAATGGAGGGAAAACATACACATCAGACTAGAGCTGGTTCCAAAGCTAACAGATGAAGTTAAGCAAAAGTGTGTCCCATGATAGAGCTTATTGGCAAGAAATTAAATTAAACATTCAGGGGATTCCCTTCCATTTGATATTTGACAACCTTGCAACTTGAAAATTATGCATGACAAACATGAACCATCTTTGAGAGACTGCACTTCCACAGCCAATAAGAAGGTATTATCTAGTTATGATAACCAACAGGATTAGATAATGTTTTGAACATATAGGATCCTAAATAGGTCTTGAATTACAAAAAAAAAAACCATTGATATTCTTATACCCAAAAAAAAAAAAAAAAAAAAATCCAATCCAAATTGACATAACAACATCAAAAGGGAATAGTATAGAATTCTAATTCCAATCAATTGAATCCACACAAGTTCTCAATAGAGTGGCAACATTCAGAGAATCCCAAATCAATGATACTAACAGAAATCAACAAAATCCAATCCAAATGGACAACAACATCAAAAGGGTATGGTATAGAATTCTTCTTCAATCAATGGAATCCACACAAGTCCTCAAAAGAGTGGCAACATTCCGAAATTTTCACAGAATTACCTTCGATGAAAGTAGAAAATTGAGTCAAGAAGGCATTAATCTGGTCCCTATAGACATACCCAACAGTGGAAAAGCCACCAACTACACCCACCAGCAAAACACCAGCCAAGATGGTACCTTTAATTGCAGTGTCACCTTCCAACTCCAACCCACCACCCTTTTCACCATCTCCTCCTCTCTTATCACCACCACCTCCACCACCACCAGCACCGCCTCCACTACCTTCTTCTTCACTCCTTGGATTGCTAAAGAACCACCTGAGACTCTGTGGGGCAGTGCTAGGAGCAGTACTTCTTTTCTGCTTCTTGGTCTGCTTTAGAGAAGAGCAAGGTGTGAGGAAGTGAAACCGCTTGTTGGGTCTGAAGCTGAAGAGAAATGTGGAGCTGAAGAGACATGGTGGCGGTGAAGGTTGTGGTGGCCTGAGAGTGAGGAGGGTGCGCATTTTAAGGATTGAGTGTGGTGTAGGATAAGGGGGCTTCTAGTTCTGGGAGGTGTTGAGGAAGTGCCATCTATTGATGAGAATTTGGGGAGTGTTTGTGTTTTTGTTCGACAGTTTGGGTTGGTTTGGATTTTGGATGAGTGACTGGGAATGGTTGATAAGAGGAAAAATTCTTTTTGTTACTGTTAGATGTATGGAATTTTCGTGCTCTTTACACACGTGTAGCCGTATGAGCCAGTCAAAAAATAAAAAGAAGTTGAAAGAATAGAAAAAGAAAAGTCTTTGGGTTCTGCTGCGGTGCAGGAAGTGCCAAGTTTGTGCCTTATTACCTTTGGATCGGAGTCAACACTCAAGAGTATATGTATAACAATACTTATATATATATAAATGCATATGTATAACAATATATATATATATATATGCGTGCGCATATATACAAAAAATTTCACTATTTCAATAATTGAGGTGGTGAGTTATAATTGGTACTAAGTCAAAATGATATTAATAGTAATTTTATGTCAAATGATGACTTGCCTTTTAAAATGTTGCAAAATTTGTTATGTCTATAATTAGTAGATAGCAAAATTTGTTATGCCTACAATTAGTGAATAGGTATATGATATACTTCCTAATTACAGGGATGAACTTGATAAAATCCCTCTCATATATTTATATACATGGGTAAATTGCACCAATTGCCTTCCTTGAGGTTTCAAGAAATATATTAGAAATCTCTTTTATTATATAAAATGACATTTTATTTTATCTTTTAAAATTTTATTATTATGTAATTGGTGACTAAGCATAACTTTGAGATTATTTTGGTTGAGAATTTAATTTTAAGTATAAATACTCTAAATATATTTGTAATAAACATAAAGGGTCTTTTTTTTATTGTTTTGATAAGAAAACATAAAGGGTCTTTAAGTATAAACACTCTAAATTTATTTGGTCATAAGAGGTTACTTGTTGTATAAAATAATAAATCAAAATATCAAGGGATAGAATGTCATTTATAAAAATAAGGGGTTGACCTTTCTTCCAACTTTGAAGGAGGACCATACGGGATATGGCTTGATGGTAGGAGTCTTTGTTCCAGCACTCAAAGAGGAGTGGTTTGAGCGATAGTTCTAGCAAGGTCTGTGTTGTACATGTGGTATTATTCATTGCTATCATGTGGTGTGGGATCGATAAGTCCACACCAGAAACTCCCTTTTTTAATTTAGGAAAAAAAAATTTTGAAGCAGGTTATTGCAATTTACATGTATTTATACACACACATATATCCTAGTTAGAATTCATTGTAAAAAGAAAAAGAAAAAATCAATACATCACAATATATGAGTTAACCCGCTACCATAGTACCATTTTCCATCATTTGCTAAACTGAACCCATGTCACACAAGGATTTGATATGATGCTATAGTCTAGGGTAATTGTAATTGTGCCGGATCTAAATCCATCATACAAAAAATCTCTTTTTGAGTCTCTTTTGTGTGCCTTTTTCGAATGGAAGGAGACGAGGACTCGAGGAGAGAATAAAGGAGGAGAGTAGAATGAAAAATAACTAAAATTGACTAAATTTTATTACTATATTTCAGTCACCTTCTCCTCTCATCTCGTGGCCATCCCTTCCAAACATAAACTTAGTCATGTAAGGGCACGACCCCAACATTCTCATATCTACTGAATTCCAAGGTCCAGACTCCAGAGTCTAGACCATATCTGCATCTAAGCATAGGCTGGGTAGCTAATTGCCTAATTGTCCTGGCATTACTTTAAAGAATCTGCATGGCTTTCAGAGTTTAGGGTGCTTTAATTTTCAATGCTTCATCAGTTTTTTTACTAATCTGCCTTGTTTACCTCCAACAACTTCGCCTTTGTAAATTTTAATCCAAAATTAATGCTCCCCCCCACACTAGCTGCCTCCAAATTGTTAGACATGGTAACATGTCAGATCCGAATATAATCAAACCCAACACTAGTCCATCAAGCCTTTAAAGCCCATTCCAAGAGGGATCGGGTCAACCCACTTATCCACCATTTCAGCACCCACTAAACAATGTCCAACTTAAGCCCAATGGTCATCCCAACCCAATCAGACCCACAGCCCAAATTTAATTTCCTAAGACCAAATGGACCAACTCAAAAGTCCTGCTCCTACCAATCTAGTCCATCGACAATGTAGCATTTTAAGGGCTTGGATATCATGGTAACTAATGAGGAGGACTGGAAAACTAGAGAAGGTGCCGCACTTTTTTCGTTCACTTCAAACTTCAAAGCCTCAAAGATTTGAAATTGCATTGGTGGAGACTTGAAGAAGATCTACTCCCTCACGTCGCTGCTCTGACTCATTTAGGACGTCTTTCACCTACTAATGCCCATGTTGGGAATCAGCTATGTTTCAGTAAAGGCTTACCTAAGGATTCATAATTTTTCTTGTTTACCCTTAGGGTTGGCTTAGTAGTTTTTAAGGCTTTATAATATTCATTGGATCCTATTTTGAAACTTCTCAACAGCTTGGGGCCACTCTTGTCAACATCTTAAAGGTCACCTCCATGAGATTTCTTCTTGTAATAACCTAATATATAAGGGATGGAGGGATTGTATACACTTAAAGAAATAGTCAAATATTCGAAGAGATTTGAAAACTTTTATTTTTCAAAAAAAAAAAAAAAAATTGCTTGTTTGAATGACATAATAATAGAAAAAGGGGTAATGCCCAATATGAAATCGGTATATATTGATAGCTGCATGGAGTTAATGACAGTGCCTAAGGGCATTGAATACCTTAAAAATCTTCAACAACTGGATTTGGAATCAGTCTCAATAGAACTTCAAAATTGCATTGAAGAGAAGGAAGTTTGGATTCTCTAAAGTTGCACTAAATCTGGTAGTAATTCGGAATGCTTCATGAAGGTAGAAGCTTCTCAATCCTATTAGTTTTTCTTTTTCTTTTATCTTTAAATGAACGGTTATTGCATTCATTTTTATCTTTATCCTAAAAAAAAAAAAAACTTTGCATCAATAAAAGCTATTTCACATTTACACGTCTACAACATGCTTAATTTATATTATTAGCATTGCCTTGTTAAAGATTGTTGGATTGAAAAGAATGAATAATTACAACTAATCCTCTGTTTTTGTAAAGGCTTAAGTTTTGGATGTAATGATTTGTGACATGGTAAGTAAGTGTGATAAGGCTGGGACAAAAGCTCAAAGCTAATTGACTAATTGAATTAAAAAGAATGAATAATTACAACTAATCCTGTGTTTATATACTCTGATACAAAGAGGTGGGAAAATAAAAAACTAACTAATCTAGCTAAGAAACTAACAGAAAGTCAATTACTAACTATCTCAGAATACACTTGTACAATAGTGATCACGTAGTTAGCTTGTGACTTAAAGACTTCAACACCATAGAGTTAATTGTACTTTGCAACCTAGTACGACAGGTGTGTTTCAGTGTTTGTTTCCCAAAGCCACACCAAGGAATATTCTAAAACAAAATTAAAACATTCATAGATCCAAAATATTTTCATAATTCATAAAAGATGAGTTTGTTAGGAAAGGCTTGGTCAATTAATTAACATCCAAGATGTATACTTTAATCAATAAGCTATAGCCAAGAGCCTTGTAGCTTAATTAACACCTCCCTATGCACAAAGTGCTTGGAGGTCTAAGTGGAAAATGATTTGAGTTATGGGGTTAGCAGCATATTGTAACTATTTCGAAAATAATTGTTGACTTCAGCTCAGCTTTATGAGTCATGAAGTATATTACATGAATTGTTTGCTTCATTAAAAAGAAACAGAAAAATAAAAGAGATCCAAAGTCAATGATGACTACATCTCATGTTCTAATATATATGAAAAAATATATATCTTGGATGTTAATTGAGGAAGTCTTACCTGACTCATATTAAATAAGCTACACCCTTTTTGAGAGAGTGAATAGCTTCATGCGTTATACTTCCTCCAATAAGTCATAGCATCCACTATTTCTATTCATTTTAGCAGTCCATATTCTTAGAGAATAAGAAAGAAATGGAATATGAATAGAACGGACGGGAACGTCAAAATCCAGCAACAGGGCTAGAGTGTTCAACTTTCGGGTATGGTATACATGTTTTATTGCATTTGTTACATGATTACATATGCTAATGATGTAAGACAGAGCCAAAGTTTAATAGCAAAGTATTTGGGATACATCCATGCTTAAAATTTTGATTTTGTTTACTCAGTTGTTATCAGAGCAATCTCTCTATGTTCATTAACTATATATTTTTTTAAATATCATCTGATGTTATGGACTACTAATGTTACTGAACTATCACATTTAAGGTTTGCTCTCCTGTTTAAGCTTAGATGATTGGTATATTTCACTTTACTTCGGAAATACCCATTCTATATAATTTTACATTTGCTAAATCCATGAAGATATAATGGATTGGGTTGAAGTTCCCCTAGTGAACAACCTTTTTATATATACTAGTGAAGGAAAAATAAAAGTCCTATGTAAAGGAAAAATAAAAGAATTTGAGGAATTAACACGACATATTTGGGTCCAAACACATTTTAACCTTTCAGTTTAAGTGGTATTTCTATATCTTAATTATATTAAGGTTTCTGAAACAATAAAAACAAATTGGTCCTTCATTAAACTGTATTCTATTCTAATAATGAATCAAGAAAATTACAAAACAGATCCATTTAACTTAGTCTTGTTAAACTTGAAGTACTCCTTAATTTATGCAAAAATTTATATTTTTGATGGTGTGCTTAATAGATTATTCGAATGAGCTCAAGTTCTCCTGGGCAGTGCCATTGGACCATAAGGCTCTTGAGTCTTGACGAAAAACTGTGAACTCAAACTTAGCTGATTTGTACTGCTACACTTTTTTGAGAAAAAAAAAGTACCTTCATTCAATATATCTCTCACCTCCATTCTGATTGTGTAGGTCTCCTATTAACGGTTTCTCAAAAAAAAAAAAAGGTCTCCTATTAACGACAATTTTGCAACAAGTAACAAGGCTTGTCGCTTTCTTTCTCTTCTTTCTACTAATCCATTTTGATGTTGTAAATATATGATTGGAAGAAAGGGAGAGTAAAACTCAGTGACAAAGCTAGAAGGAATTTAAAGGCAAAAAAGGATTCGCCTGTAGTAAAATATTTGATTAACAATATCCTTTCAGTGCTTGCAACTGAAGCATCATTGTTATGGGGGGTTCGTGATGCAATTGACGATATCAAGGATGAGTCGATAAGCATGCAATCTTTTCTAGTAGATGCTGATAAGAAGGGAATACAAGCAATGAAGGAGAGAAAACTTGGGTGGCAAATGTGAGAGACATGGCATATGACGTTGAAGATGTTATTAATCAGTTCATGTATCAAATCACTAGCCAACGAACTGGAGGTCGATCTTCCGGGTTCCTTTACCACTCTATTTATTTTCCACAGAATCTATGGGTGAGGCATCAAGCCACCACCAAGTTACAGAAAATCAATAAGTCAATCAAGATCATTTCAGAAATGAACTAGAGATATGGTGTTAATCATTTTGAGGGTACAAGTTCTAAAGATAATCACAAATGGACCGTGCGTCGTGGTGAATCTTCTTTGTTTCTTAAAGAAGGTGAACTTGTGGGGATCGAAAATAAAAGTCAATTGATAATGGGTTGGTCAATGGATGGAGAACCACTTTTTTTAAAATGACTTATTTTTTAAAACAAAGAGAGAGTAAATATTCATTGCATTTATTTTATACTAGTAAGTTGTCCGTGCGATGCATGGATAATGTTATAATGTTTTATGTAAATTTGTTTTTTGAAAATATTATACATCTATTATAGCATATTTATTATAAAACTTTGTTAGTAATGAGTTCATCATAAAAAGTAACAATTATAAATTGCATACATATATCTATTATAATTATTTTGTTCAAGTAATGAGCAATAATTAAAACAAATTTGGAGTAATATTGTATAATAAAAGTTGATAAAAGCATATTAATTCATTCTATATTATTGATTTTTATTATGTGATGTAATAAAAAGCTTTATTACGAAATCTTTTTTTCTTCATCAATGCTTTGTTATTGCGGTATGGTGATGCTTGTTATCATCATCAGTTTCTCCATCTTCAACGTTTGAAGTTTAGTCCGTTCATATTTGTTCATTTTTGAGCTTTCATCACTTTTTCCTTTTGTTGCATCATTTGTGTTAATCACTAATGAATTGACATCGGGAATTTCTTGATTGGATCTTACAAAGTTTGGACTTTGTCGCTAAGATTTTTCGTAGGTATTTGCATTTACATTAAATTTCAATAATGTGACAGTTTTTTGTAAATGTTTTTATTTTTTATTTTTGTTAATTTTGGAATAGTGCAACAAAAAGAATTAATAGAGCATATTGGGTTGTGTATATATGTTTTTTTTTCTTCCATACCTTTTTATCACTTGAAGGTGCATTAAAAATTTTAGCAACTATGTAATTTTCAAAACCATCCTTTAAATTGAATTCATTCAAATGAAGTAGGAAAATCCATTTTTTTCCTAAATTATTTTTTCAAATCACGTGAGATTCTTCTCCAATATCAATAGTTTTATAATAATTTCAATAAATTGTACCTCAGTTTATTTTTCAACAAGATCTCTTATAGATTTATTTAGGATTTTCTCGGCATCTCAATCAAATATCACAAAATTTGTTTCGTCAGTTGCATCGAAAACTTAAATTTGAATCCTGTATCTGAAGTAGTTTGCAATTGTATATATATAGTAGTTATAGTGAGATAAATATATTATAAATGTTTGGAGAGTATGTAGTTAATGTGAGTGCCTCTAACTTTGAGATAGAAAGATTTGTTTTTGTTTCACATTTTGCACACCAAAATGATCCTGCTTGTGATTTAACATTCCTTTCACAAAGTACACACAAAATGTAATACCAACCCATTGTTGTATCAATGTTACTTATTGTTGCAATACCCTAGCAGTTCACATTTTGCAATGAAATTTGAAATTAATATGTATTATTTTTCTAATGTAAATAATATGATGTATTATTATTATTATTATTATTATTATTATTATTATTATTATTATTTTTACATAAATGATGAGTATAATTTGAAATGATTAACAAACTTGTTTCGTAGGATCTCATTCAATGTATTTTATCTTTACTATTGTCTTCATACTATTTAAAGATAAATCCTCCTATGAAAAATTGTTTTGCATGTATTTTTTGTATTTCTTGTATAGGATCATGTTTTTTACCATTCCTATCATTGAATTTTTATAAAGAAAATATTAAGTTAATGGCATTTTGTGAGATAGTATACGCACTTGTCAATTATTTCAGCAATCTCAGGGATCTCAAGATTTATATATATTTTTGTTGCACTGGTTGATGACAAAGAATTTGCTTGCATAAATTGCATAGAATGTTATTAATAGACAAAAGCTTATTGAATTGAAATTGGGGAAAAATGGAGACATAATTTCATGAGAATGAGATTTTCTGAAAGTATCATCTATACATGGGGGAGGAAGAAGAGAGTTTGTAAGAGGGTAAAAGTTTTTGCTTTGGTTTACATGTGGGAAGGGTCAAACTTATGTCATAATATGTAAGATAATAACTGAGCTTGAGTTTTTCATAAGGTTTGATCTACTTTTAAAAGGTAGTCCATTTTGTAATGAATAACTTTTGGTCTAATTGGTCCAATTGTCAAGAATAACCCTTATTTTATATAATAGTAAAAAGAAGTTACTATGATATATTAAAAAACTTAATAAAAAGAGGTAAAAATGCTAAATTTATATAAATAATAAAAATAAGTTACTATGATCTATTGGGTAACAGTAAAAAAAAACTTAATGAAAAGAGGTAAAAAATGCTAAATACAACATTAGAGTGCCATGTAACAGGACCTCATGCACTCTCACATGAGGTCTTTGCTTTTATATATACTAGTTTGTAACCTTATACATATGCATGGATATATTTAAAAATATATAATAAGATGCATGGTGTGCGTTTGGATATTGCTTATTTTGCTGAAAACTGAAAACAATAAAAAATCATTTTCCAGTTACTGTTCACTTTTAAAATTACTGTTCACATGCCTATTTGCACTGTTCATGTCCCATGAACAGTGCAAGAGGCACTTAGCTGAAAAAAAAAAAAGCAAACGCAGGAGAATCCAAACGAAGCTATAATATAATTCTTATATATATAATTTAAATACTATTGATAGTCATTTTTATATTTTTTTAACTCTTTAAAAAATTTTGTAAGGATATTATTAGGTATAAAATGTAAATTGTCCATGTTTTTTTTTAAAAATTATTGTGAAGCACTTTTTTTTTTTTACAATTCATTTATTTTAGACTCTTTAGTTTTTGTACTTAATAACTCACTTGGATGAATATATATGATATGGTTCCACATTTGATTCTAAAATTAATAAATAAAAATCTTTAAAAATAAATAATTTAGGACACGTGGTACAAAATTGAAACTCTAATTTGGAATTCTAATTTAAGTTTCTCTCAGCTTCACCTATTATTATATATATAGATAAATATATATATATTGATTTTATCTTTAAAAACAAATTGCATCATTTATGCTATTTTACTATTTTATATATATATATATATAGTTTTTTTTTTCTTTTGGTCTTATCTGTGGCGGAATCATGTCTACCAATGCTCGCTATTACTAGATTGCTTGGAATTTGTTTTAGCTACCATCTTAGAATAAAAAAACATCAAGTTCCTCGAAATAAAATACATTGTTCAATAAATTAAGGGAAAAAGAAGACTTTGTTTCTAAATTGCTTGTAATAAATGTAAAAATTTGAACCCCTTAATGCCTTAGTGGCAAGTTGTTGGAAGATTGGTGTTCAACCAAGTATTTGCTCAAATTCTGTGTGTCCATGTAATTTAGCTTGTGTGAACAATTAACATCCCTATTAATTTTTCAGACAATTCTATACTTGTCACTCTATGTCCACAGATAGCGACAAGAAAAATGGTTCACTGAGATATGGAGATTATAGAAAGTAGTATAGAGACACTCTTACAAATCCCGAAGAAGTTTCTCTCACAAATAACAAAGAATAGATTAATTTCTATTCTAATATAAGATCATATCAATAGTGACCATTGGATATTATAACATTCCCAATGAAAAGGACCAACATTGTCGTGCATAAAAAAAATCAAAGGTGACTAAGTCTACAATTGGTTTTCCGTAATTTATAAAAGTATATACCTTATCCACCTAAAAAGAAGAATTTATTTTTATCATTTTTGAAAGTATGTTGGATTTATTCTAGCTTCAAATTTTGGTTTTTTTTTTTTAGAGAGTATTATCATGGTTCTCATTCATTTTTTGAATCATAGTAAAAAATAAAAAAAGCTGGCTTTCTATCATGCTTTGAGTCACTATGATAATTGTTTGTCACCAAAAAACTAATTTGCATTATCAACTTTGAAATTGAAATTCACCTAAAAAAAATTTTGAAATTGAAACTGACGAACTATATTACAAAGGACTGAAAGGATATAATATATCACCCATTGAGTGGACTGTCCGCTAATGGACACTATAATTTCTCCAATACAATGGGTCAATTGCCTACTGCATTTAAATTCAAACAACTAACATAGTATTATCTTCTCAAAAAAAAAAAAAAAAAAAAACATATTATTAAACCAAAATTAATAATACCATGTCATAAAATTAAACCAAAATATTTTTTTTCCAACCAAAATTAAAGTATTAATAGATCCAAAATATTTTCATAATTAATAAAGGGTGAGTTGTTCTTAGGTAAGGCTTGGTCAGTTAATTAACATCCAAGATGCTTTCTTTCATCAATAAGCTACAATTTGTCTAAATTTTCTGTTTTATGCTGCTAACAATTGTTGACTATAGCTTATCTTTTAGAGCACTAGTATCCGAGGATGCCATATATATATATATATATATATATGGAATTCTATTAATATTTTACATTCTCAAACATCACTTTATCTATTTACCAACCCATTTTATAACTCATCCTACATCTTATTTTTTATTTTTACGTACAACTCAATAAAATAATATAAAATACCTAATAAAATAATAAAAAATACTTCTGTCTCTCTTTCCTACTACTCTCTTTTTCTCTTCACCCACAACTACAAATATAACCAACCACCACACCACAACCACAAATATAACCAACCGGCAACCACCACACCCACGATCAAAACTAGCTGCCTCCACCACAACCAAAACCAACCTCCACTGCCACCACAATCAATATCCATCCAAAAATAAATACCAAAAAAAAAAAAAAAAACTAAACTAAACTAAACTAAACACATTCTGGTTCTCAATCCTCACCGAATCCAAATCTCTAGTTCTTAAGTCAACTGAAAGATGACATCTCAGTTCTCAAGTTCAAGGTGAAAGATGAGGCGGAACCATTGAAGGTGAAGGTGTGGCTGGACATGGCCCCACAACCCACAACCTATACCCATTAAGGCGTCAGAGAGGGGGGCGAAGGAGAGTGAGAGAGAAATACCCATCAAACCCAAGACCCACAATGGCCCACAGTGAGCAAAACCCACGGCCCCACAACCCTACGTCCACCAGCAACCCACAACCCAAAATCCGAGACAACCAAGTCAATCTACGTACAGCCACTCACCCACCCAAGGCCAATCTGAAGCCCACCCACCCAATGCTGAATTAAGAGAGAGAGAGAGAGAGAGAGAGAGAGACAAGCAACCGTCCGACTCATCGTGAGAGGAAGAGAGGAGAGAGAGTGAGAGAAAGAGATGAGAAAAGAAAGAAGAGAGAGGAGTCTAAACCTGAAAGTGAGAGGAAGAGAGAAAGAGTGTGTGAGAGATTAAAATATTCTATTTTTATTTACAACCCCATGAACAAAAAGGTTGCATATATTACTATAGGAAGGATGGAAAAATTTTTGGGTTTACATATCCGGATGGAGCATGGTTTTGAAGGTTTAGGTGGTAAAATAGTAACTGGGGGGGTTTTTATACCCCCAATGCTAGTGCTCTAAATAAAGTATATTAGATGAATTGTTTGCCGCATGAAAAAGAAATAGAAAAAAAAATCCAAATTTTTTTTATAATAAATTATGAAATAGAAATTCCGTAACTTTTATATTTCTATTTTAGGAAAATTTTGATACCTCCCTTATGAGAAATATAAAAAGTTATAAAAAAATCAATTACTTTTTTCTTTTCCCATAAAAAGTTTCTAAAAACATTTCCTAATCCAATGTGCTTAGGACATCCATTAACTTTTATCTTTATAAAAATATATTTCTTGAATGTTAGTTGAGGAAGTCTTTCCTAACCCATAGTAAATAAGCACCCTTTTTGAGAAAGTGAATAGCTTCATGCATTATACTTTCTCCTAAAAGTCATAGCATTTACTCCATTTCTCTTCATTTCAACTGTTCATATCATTCGGGAATAAGAGCAATCACATTAGTGCATGTAAAATAGTATATGGTGTTGATTTTGCACATTTTAAGTAAAAAAATCACATATATCAGTCAATTTAAAAGTGTGTAAATTTACATTGTTGCTACAGTAATCATGTAACAATGTTGATTTAGAAAAATGTGAGATCCATGAATTTGACAATGCACAACCATATTTTTCCTCTCTCCGGACTTTTCTTTTTTCTTTCTCTCTCTTGCACATTGTTATTCTTTATTCTTCTTTCTTTTTCTTTTTCTTTTCCTCTTTCTCTTGCACGCTGCCACTCTCTCTTCTTCTTCTCTTTATTTATTTATTTATGTTTCCTTTTTCTCTCTTGCACGTTGTCTTCTTCAATTTTTCTTCTTCTTTTTTTCTTCCTCTTTCTCTCTTGCACGCTATCTTCAACTGTCTCTCTCTTCAGTTTTTAGATTTGGTGTATTGGGTTATTTTATGGGTTTTGTAAATTGGAATTTTGTGAACTATTTTAAATTTCTTTTGCAAATTTGTGTGTTAGTATGTTTAACTCGAAAGGAAAAAGATGTGTGAAAGTTCAAATAGCGTATAAAACACCAATGAACGTTTAGACCCCTAAATACAAAATTACCAACACAAGCTTATAATCAAACAATATATGTGTGTAATATGAAATATAAGTTATATCCAAATTGGTAACACACTCTAAACCATAATTAATTACAAACACAGCAGTAATTAAAAGGTAAAGAGAAAAGAAAGAGAGATGCAAACACAAAGATAACACGTCGATGTGTTATCAAAGAGGAAATTGAAATACTCGGCGAAAAACCTCTCCGCTGCCTTCCAAGCGGTCAATAATCCACTAGAGAATAAAGTTGGGATACATGAATAGCAGAAGACCCTCCAAGCCTAATCTACCCAGTGCACCTAAGCCCTCCAAGCTTCTTGCTCCAATAGGGTTACACCGAACCTTGTCTTCTCTAGTTTACCGGATCTCGCAATAAGCTCATTGCATCAACCAAATGAATTGATCCTCTCTGAACTGCTTCCCAAGCACCAAAACACCTCCTCATTGATATAAGTATGGTGAGATAAGGATTTGGCAAATGTACCTCTCAATGATATGTCAATGGAGAGGGTGAGAGTAGAGGAATTTAGAGAATCAAGTGATGAAGATTGTGGATGAGTCAATCTTGTTTTTCTCTAGGGTTTTTCTCTCAAAATTCTCTTTGGAAGCTCTCTACATTTCGTGGGTATAAGAGTATTTATAGTAGTGTGTATGAGGAATGCGAAAAGTCATGTTTCAACCAAATAGGGCATTCTGGCAACATTCCAGTCGTGAGTTTGAGTCGCGAGCTAACTGCCTGGCCAGACTGGAAGTTTTGTCCTGTAGTACTCCAGCTATCGTGACCCTTCAGCTCCCCTGCATGCTTTACATGTGTGCCACCTTTGGCGACTTGCCAGTCGCGAGATCCAGTCACAAGACTCTTCTTGAGTGCACACATCTTGAGTTTTCTTTACATTCTCTCACACACAACCCTTACATAAATCCCACCTAAATACAGGGTATTTAATTGTTAAATTACAAGCAAATTTGGTACGGAATAAAACCAACACATGATTGAATAAATTCAACCTTATAATGTGGGAAGAGAAGAAGTTCTCAATTTTGGTTGATTTGGGTGAAATTTTATAGATTTTTGGTTTGTTGGGTCTTTTAACCCAAAGAGGGAGAGAGGGGGAAGAAGAGGGAGAGAGGTATGGCTAACTACAAATTGTGGGAGTTTCTCTCTGGTTAAATAAAAATATTGTTTTTGTCAAAAAAATTACCATTTTTTTCTAAAAATACATATACATACCAAATATATAATTATATTTTTTCAAATTTTAAAATATGTTAGTTAAAATAAAGTACCAAACACATTTTTTATATTATGAATATTTTAAATAAATATTTTCGTAACACTTTTTAAATCATAATTTTCACATTTTTTAACCCAAAAAAAATAATTTTCACAT
Source organism: Notholithocarpus densiflorus (assembly GCA_030021035.2). Taxonomy (NCBI): domain Eukaryota; kingdom Viridiplantae; phylum Streptophyta; class Magnoliopsida; order Fagales; family Fagaceae; genus Notholithocarpus; species Notholithocarpus densiflorus. The sequence goes on along the minus strand of JARYZH020000164.1, from coordinate 725,642 downwards.
TATTTTTAAAAAGAATTACGTTAGAGACATAACTTTTGGCACAACTTTATACCACAACTCGCCACATGATAAGTTGTGATTGGTAAAAGTATGTTAGTGGGCCATGTGAGGACATACTTTTACCAATCACAACTCACCATGTGGTGTGTTGTGACACAAAATTGTGCCAAAAGTTATGTCGCCGTTATAATTCTTTAAAAAAATAATACTTATTGAAATTCATGTTGACAGGTAATGTAACATCAAAATAGTCAAAATACCACGTGTTTGGTGGACTGCCATAGGGAATCTAAACTCGTTGACTGGGAATATAATACCCTTTCCCATGCAGCACAACCATATTTGGTGGGCCGACAACATTTTGCTTCGAAACACCAAATTAGCCGTCCATATTGTATAAACTAGGGACAAAAATAGTATTTTTTAAAATTTTATTTTATTTTTTTAAGCTTGTCTCGAAATTTGCTACGCCCTAAAAGAAAAAAAAAAAAAATTACTCTGTCTCAAATAGTTAGTCTTTTATTTATTTTAATGCGTCTCAAAAATATAGTCTTCTTTCAAAAGTTATGGCCTGTTTGGAAGTTTAGAGAGGGAGGAGAGTAGAAGGGAGTAGAGGGGAGGAGAGTAGAGGAGAGTAGAGGGGAAGGAGAGTAGAGGGGAATGGTTCCCCTCCACCTTGTTTGGATGTTTTTTAAATTAGTAAGGGGGAAGAGAGTAATTAGCCATTCCCCTTATTTGGATGTTTTAAAAATTATGATGGAGAGGAGAGGAAATGATTAAAATAGATAAATTTACCCATATTTGAAAATGGACTTGCAACATTGGTCTATTATTAATTTAGAAATGGTAAATTGAGAAATTTATCTAGTCAATAATTTATCTACTCTACTCTCCCTCCAAATCTCTCTCCAATTTGGGGGAATTAAAAATGAGGGGTTAGAGGTGGTTAAAACCCCTCCAAACCCCTCCAAACTCCCCACCCTCCTTCTTTAAAAAACTTTCAAACAAAGTAATTGAATTACTCTCCCTCCCTCTACTCTACTCCCCCTCCTTTTTTAAACTTCCAAACAAGTCATTAAGAACTAAATTTCCTAATTTACTCTTTTACATTTTTTATATATTAATGTCAATACCATTTTTTCATTAGGGTTTAAATTAAGAGTCCGATTAACGAATACCCTTAAGACATTTATTAATGAATTATATTAAAAAAATTTAATACCATTTTTATGAGAAATAAAAAAAGTTATCAAAATATTAATTTTTCTTCTTTTTCTCATAAAAACTTGAGAAATATTATGTTCATAACATTTTCATAACAAATCTTTAAAGTGATAGGTTGTTATCCGTTGTTATGGATGGGTACAAAAATAATTTAAGTTATAAATTTAAATTAGAACTAATAAAAACTTACCACCTATAGAAATTTGTTAACTTTTTTTTTTTAAGTTAATGATAATTGTTTTGAAAATAGTATCCTTTTACTGAAAAGACAACACATTAAATTATGTTCTTTTAAAAAGTTGGACTTTCTAAACTTGACAAACAATTTGGGACAAATAGAGTATATAATAATATATACATAGTATTTTTTTTATACAAATTTTCAAATTTTTTGCAATGACTTGATCATTGTAAGAGTGGACATAAAAGTATATTACATGAATTTCTCTATGAGTCATGAAGTATATTATATGAATTTCTTTCTGCACTAAAAAGAAGGGAAATGTTAATAGATGCTTTTAGGGCAATTGATAACAAACTATTTTAAGAAAACTTTTATGGGAAAAGAAAAAAAAATAGTTAGTGTTTTGACAAATTTTTCTATTTTCCATAAAAGTGGTGGCAAAACTTTCTTAAAATGAATTGTTAACCATTATCCTAAGGACACCGGTTAACACGACTATAAAAAGAAATAGAAAAAAAAAAATTTGGGTGGCAAATGTGAGAGACTTGGCGCAAATTTACACATTCAAAATTTTTTTTTCTCTAATAAGATATTTTTAAAAAATTATTTACTAAAAACATGAAAGTAAATTTATTTAATTTATATATATTTTTTATTCTCTTATTTCTCTTTTCAACCAAGTAAAGCAGTTTTCCATTTTATCAAAAATAAAAAATATAAAAGTTTTTCACTCCACTTTTTCATTTTTCCAACTTAGACAGGACAAGACAAGACAACATTTCTCCAAACAAACAAGACAAGACAACCTAAAAAAAAAGAGAGAAGACAAGACAAGACAAGAGAAGAGAGTACAACTTTGCAGAGTTTAAGAGCCCGTTTGGTCATGGAGTTCAAAAATTATTGTTTAAAAAGATGTAAAAACTGTAGTTTAAAAAGTGTTGTTGAAAAATGTGTTTTTAATGGTTATAAAACAAAAAATGTGTTTGGTATCATGGTTTAAATAACATGTTTTTAGTGTTCAAAAAACATAAAAATGTGTTTGGTACGTGTGTTTGATTTAAAAGAAAAAAATGACACCTTTGACCAAAATAAACATTTTTTTATTCAAAAAACATTTTTTTAATGCCAGCGAGACTGTGTGGGTGAGATTGAGGAGACAATACAGCTTTTGATGTCTGAGCAGGTGGGCCATACAATGTTCAAGATAATTACACAATTGCCATTGAACATTAGTTTTTGTTGTTTGAAAACAGGCCGAAGATGATTTCAAAAACCATCATTTTGAACACTGATTTTTGAACAATGTTTTCCAAACGCCTGAACAGGAATGGCATACCAAACGCCTTTTTTTTTTTTTTTTTTTTTGGACACTAGTGTTCAGTGTTTAAACACTGAACACTAATGTTTAAACTGACAAACCAAACGCGCTATAAAACTCTCTTGCTTGAAGTTGCATGAGTTTTTTACATGGCATTTTGAGTTTCATATGGCCTAGTGGACTGACAAATGGAATTGAATGGCTTAGTGGACTGACAAACGTGTTGCCAGGTCGTGTAAAAATGAGTTATGCTAGTATCACATAAAGTGATATAATTTGTGCTATAATTCACTTATATGATGAATTGTGAGTACTAGTAAAGTGTTTCTACATAGATCTACCATCGTCTCCTACCACTCACTATTCGTCATATAAACTAATTTTGGCACAAGTTATACTTCTTTACGTAACACCAGCACAACTATGTAAAAATACCACGTGACTTGGTGGACTGCCATAGGGAATCTAAATTCGTGTTGGCCACTTGCCTGTCCTCGTTGGCTGGGAATATATATATATATATATATATATATATATATAGTCTGTATTATATCCGCCATAAGGTTCCCATGGGGGATTACAGAGATTGCTGAGATTGTTGTAGCATTCATGCTCATGGAAAATTCCATATTTGTTACAGATTCCACAATAGAGGAGAGGTTCAAAAACCGGGACTTGTCCGGGAGACAGGAACCTTCCTGGATCTTTGTGCTCAGACCAGTTTAGATGAATCATGGCATCTTCATATGGTCGCTGCAGAAATACTGAAATCCTTTCTGTGCTTCCAAAGAAATGGTAGTCTTGCCATAGATCTTGGATCACACTAACAATTTGGTTGTTGAAGTATTTCCTCCAACATTCTGCGAGGGCAAAGGGTTTCCTGAAGGAGAGGCGGGAATCTCCCTTAAACCATGGTCCTTGGTAGGTGTACCCATTGATCAGAACAAGGTGTTTTGCTGGTTGGACATTCATCCAATTATCCTTTTCCCAATGTGGGAGGGTGCTCCAGCATCTGATAGAGACGAAAGGGCTATTGATTCTTGCAACAGCACTTTGGATAATCTGTGGTAACTGGCCGATTTGGGCATGATTGGTCAACTTAATTAGTTTGATGAAATGTAGTTGCTTCACCCTTTCAGGTTCCCGACAGTGAGGAAACCCCAGTCAGAAAGGTCATATCCCAGAACAACTACACCAACCAGTGTTTGCATGTCATAGGTAAACAGCTTGACAGGATAGAAGAACAGGTTGAAAACAAGGTTATCCTCCAATCAGGAAACCCAAGCAAACCTGTCCAAAACTTAGAAAAACCTTTAGTCAAGTTACCCACAACTAGGCAAACCAGTCTTAAGTCTAAAGACAAAACAGCCATAGAAGTGGTTACCCAAAAAATTAAGGAACTAGTGAAGAAGGAACTAGTCACCCCTTCACCAGAAACCACCTCAACTAGTAAGAATCTCCAAGTCTTGGATATCCGAGCAGCCTCTATCAGTTCTAGCAGAACCTCCTCAGATAATGAAAAGGAGATAGAACACATAAAGACCCAGTTTCGAGGTTTACAGGTAAATAAGCTTACCAGCCAACCCCGACCAGTCTAACCAGGAATTGGTATCCCAGACCCACACCCCCTGACCTCCAGTTCGAGGAAAAGAGTGTTAGTAACCAATTCACAGTGTCCTCAGGTAAACTCTATGAGTGGAATATTGACGGTTTGTCAGAACAAGAAATTCTGAACAAGATCGTTCATATAACCATGGTAGCCAATAACTACCTTAATGAGGGACGCCCCCACACTGAAGTCATAGAACTCATAACCTTAGGATTCACAGGCAAAATCCTACAATGGTGGAACAATTGCCTCACTGATTCGTCTAAGGATGACATCAAACATGCAATCCAGAAAGATGAGGATGGGATCCACATCTTTGATGAAACCTTAGGAAGAGGAATTCCTGATGGAGTCAATTCACTGATCTATACGATCATGAAACACTTCGTAGGAAAACCCAGCAACATTACATCTAGGATTTATGATCAGTTGAGTAACCTTAGATGTAAAAACCTTGGTGAATACTGGTGGTATGAAGATGTTTTTACTACCCGAGTTATGCATAGGAGTGATTGCAACTCTCCATTTTGGAAGGAGAAGTTCATCAATGGTTTACCAACCCTTTTCGGTGAAAAGGTCAAAGAAACCCTTAGCACCCCATTAGGTGTCATAGATTATGATAACCTAACCTATGGAGACATCTCTAGCACCATTCGAAGTGAAGGAATGAAGTTGTGCAGAGATTTGAAAATCCAAAGTCAAGCCAGCAAGAGCAAAGCCAAGTACGAAGTAGGAAACTTCTGTACACAGTACGGCTTACCCTCTATCCTCCCCAAAAGGAAATCCAAGTACAAAGGCAAATAACCCTTTGAGAATTTCCACAAGAAAAAGACTTCTCCTAAGTATTATAGATTCAAGAAAAATGATTTCTATAAGAAAGGAAAGTCCAGACTCACATGGAAATCCACACCTAAAGCATTAGGAAAATGCTTTGATTATGGTAAGAATGGTCATTTCAGTAAGGTGTGTCAAGCTAAGGCCAAATCCCTTATCAACACCCTTATTAGTGACCAAACTAGTAAAGATGGGATCACTAGTAAAGATGAGATCTTTAAACTCCTAGAGCTTGACCACTCAGATAGTGAGTCATCAGGAACCTCAAGTGACTATGGTATCTACCAGTTAAATCAGTCATCTACAGAACCCTCTAGAGCTTCTAGTGGCCCAGATGCACCCATTCCGTGCCGAGATGGTTGTTGTAGGAACAGAACCATCCATGTACTCAGTAAGCAAGAAGAACTTCTCTTAGATCTCATAGAACAGATCGAAGACCCAGTTAACAAAGTTCAAAGGCTTAGTGAGTTCCATAGAACCTTAGTTAGGGAAACCAGTAAACCCGAACCTAGGATTCTTGAACCAAAAGTTGATTTGGAACAAATCTACAATAGGTTTACCAAATCCAAGAAGGAAGTTACACCAAACGACCTTCAGAAAGAAATCAGGGAAACCAGGTCAGAGTTTAGAACCCTTCAACAAGAATTAATCATTCTTAGGGTCGACCACGGTCTCCTTGATCATAGAGTAAAATATTTGGAAATTACTTCTCATCAAGGCAATGAGGAAGGTCCCTCATTTCAGAACCCTTCTGATGATGAAGATGAAACAGTCAACCCTACTGCAGATATGGTCCAAGAACAACCCAGTGAAATGTTCTTAGAAACCACCAGTAGGATTAATTTCCAGAAATGGCATTCCAAAGTCAGGATTGTCATCACCAAAGAATTCAATTTTGAGGTTATAGCCCTAATAGATTCAGGTGCTGATCTCAACTGCATCCAAGAAGGAATTATTCCCTCCAAGTACTTCCAGAAAACCAAAGAAAGGTTAACTTCTGCGAATGGAGGAAAGATGCATATTGAATTCAAAATCCCAGAAGCACAGGTGTGTCAGGACAACACAAGCTTCAAAACCAGTTTTGTCCTAGTAAAGAATATGACAGATAGGGTCATCTTAGGAAACCCATTCATGTGTCTGTTATATCCTTTTATCACAGATAGTGAAGGTATCACTACCCATCCCTTTGGCCAACCAGTCAAGTTTAAGTTTCTCAGGAGTCCCGAACCAAGTGAGGTGAGCACCCTCCAAGATGTTTCTGTCTCCAGAACCCTTAACCTTGTAAAAGCCAAAATCCATCATTCCACAGTTACAAATGGCCACAATCAAGCCCAGAACCTTGATCCATTTGTTCCTACCATTACATCCTCTGTCGGTGATTCTTATGGCCCCTTTCAGTCCCATAAATCATCACAGTATCTCATCTCATATAAGCATAAAAGTATTTGCTTCAGGCCATCTCATGTTTTTAACAATTGCATTTTTGAAAAAGAAATTCATTATGCTTGTTTAAACATTTTTGAGCAGGAGAAAAGCCCCACCAGTGCGTGGAAAATGGCTTCCTCAAAAAACAAAGGAAAAGCACATGCTCAGTCTTATGAAGGAAATCCTTCTGGCTCAGAACCCAGAATGGTATCATCCCTTCAGGAATTTGTCCCAGCAATTGTGACATATTCCAATAGTGATATGGTTGTTGCTTTACAGGAAGTTTTGTCAAAACATTTACAATTCCATAATGGAGCCTACAGTGAGTTACCACCCTCCATTAAACATATCCTTGACAACCTTCATGCAGCATTTACCCTAAACCACAGAAACCTTTTCCAAAGAACCCTCAGTGCACTAGAAATTCACCTAGTAAACCTTGAGGCAGGAAATGTTGTTCTTAAAGGTCAACTCTTTGGCAAAGAGGATACCCATTCAAAGGGTATAAGGACCATTTTGAGTACTGATTATGCGAGGCTAAGTCTTAAGACCCAAAGCCTGCTAAGAAGTGCTGTCGCCAACTTGCCCTTTGAAGTACAAGTAAGTATTTCAAATTGCAAGGCAATGAATGAATCATTTGACCAATGGTTCAATCATTTCAGAATTTTGGTCACAACTCCCATACCACACAGTCCAGGTACAGATGAAGCCACAGAGGCTCACAACAGGTATCTATGGGAAGCACACTTTGGAGACTCCTTCAGAGTCTATGAAAACAAGCATCCATTCCCAGGCCTTCTAGTCAACTTTGAAGATGGCTCAATGGGTGAAGATAGGGACCCTAGCTGGCTCTCACAGATGTTCGAATATGGTTTTATCAGGTTGATTAAACTCTCGGACCATCTACAGATCAGCCAGTTTCCACAAATCATTCAAAAGGCTGTTGCAAGAATCAATAGTCCTTATGTTTCAATCAGATGCTGGAGTACCCTCCCACAGTGGGAGAAAGCTAATTGGATGACAGTCCAGCCATCAAAACATGTTGTTCTCATCAATGGATATAGTCACCACCAAGGGCAATGGTTCAAAGGAGATTCTCATCTATCCTTCAGAGACCCTTCTGGCCTAGCTTATCGTTGGAGAAAATACTTCAACAATCATATCCTTGATGTTATCAAAGACCTGTGGCATAGCTATCATTTCATAGGAAGCACTGACAGGATCACAGTGTTTGGCCACAAACCTTATGACAAAGCATTCATCGGATTACAGAAGGAGTGCCCAGACTTATACCCAAGAAGTCTTCATGTTCCAGGGAAGGTCCCCGAATATGAACCCCTTTTGTATTGTGATCTATGCAACCAATATGATCTTTATCATGAGCATAATAACTGTGAAGATAACCCCCCATGGGTACCGTTTGATGCTTATGATACTGATTAAGATATCCCTCTTCAGCACCAGTCACTGAAGTTAGCAGTTCAGAAGTCCTGGATAGCACCAGTCACTATTCAGAACCAGTTTTAGTTCGGATACTATTCATTTCAGCAACAGTCACTGATCTTGAACAGTACCCGCACTCAGTAAAGATTCCGGACAGTCTACTATTCATCTACAGCACCAGTCACTGTTTGATGAACAGTATCCAGAAAAGCAAGGGAACAAGTCACTATTCATGAACAGGACCAGTCACTGTTCATCTACAGTGCCCGACACAATAATCCCGAGTTACTGTTTGCTTTCGGTGGAAAAGACTTTCACCCTCGGTAAAAGCATTTCACTCTCCGGATTTCCCGCAATCAAGACTGCAGGACCCGAGGCTCCCTTCAGCTATAAAAGGCAGCTCACTCCTCAGTCTTAAGGGAGCAGTTTTAGCTTCAGAAGCCTAGTCTCTTCTTCAAAGCAAAACCCTTCCCTTCTTTTTACAACCCTTAGTCTTGTAATCAGATTGTAGCCACAATGGCACCCATAGTTTACACTTGTAACACCCAAGTCGGTTTTCACAATTGTAACCAGATGGCCTCAGTCGGCCTTTTATACTTCCGCATGGCCCCAGTCGACCCCTGTTTCTGTTGCTAGTAGCTTACCCCCCTTTTGGTATCAGAGCCCTAACGATGTCCGGAACTCTCACTTCCCATAGAGGGGATAAAGGAGGGCTCTCCGCCGGGCAGGCCTAGGTTCACCCCCCCATTGGGAATTATGGGTGCCTAGGTTGGTTCTGGTAGGTACCAGGGGATCCCCAGAGATGCGTTAAGTCCAAGGAGTTAGGGCCATGTGTTAAACCTCCCTCTGGCAGATTCATCTTACCCCCCTTTTGGTATCAGAGCCAAGTTTGGCCGGTCGGTTGTAAGTTACTGTTTATATTATCAATCAAGTTGGTCGGCACTGCCGCCATAGTTATCCATTATTTTTAGCATTATATTCATTATTTTGATTATATTCATTATTTTGGTTATGTTATCTCTCACAAACATTATTTTGTTTTATACCAGATGGCCTTATGTTAGAATTTCTATAATATATATATTTTTTGAGAATAAAGTTGACTGGGAATCTTTTATTTTTAAAATAAAGTTGACTGGAAACATGCCCCATAATTATATTTCATATTTGGTGGGCCAACAACATTTTTCCTGGAGACACCAAATTTACAGTGCATACTGCAAATAGACTATAGAGACAAAATTAGTACTTTTTTTTAATATTTTTTTATTCTTTTAAGCCCGTACTTGGAATTTAGACTATGCCCCCCCAACCCCCCCCCACCCCCCCCAAAAAAAAAAAAAAAAAAAAAAATCTGTCTCAAATTGCTGTTCTTTTATTTATTTTGATGTGTTTCAAAATAGTCTTCCTTAATAAGTTAAAACTAAATTTTCTAATTTACTTTTTTTTTTAATGTCAATACTATTTTTTCACTAGAGTTTAAATTAAGGGAAATGTCATATCTATAATATTTTCACAACAAATCATACATGACAGGTTATTACTGTAAGATTTTAAAAAGAATTTATGTGAGTCATATTTAAGTGATAAATGAAAACTCATGTATTAAGGATTTTATTTGTGAAAAACGTTATGGTGAATAACAATTTCTAAGTAACTCTCAATTAGTATAACTTATTTGGTTAATAAACACCTTGAAGTTACAAGTTTTAAACTCCTTGATGGAATGAGGGTTATGAAATAAATCTTAATTTAAAAGGGTTCCTAGTCTAGCCTATGTATATAGCCTATCTTCATTAAAAGTAAATATGTAAGGTAAATGCCATAGACTAGAAGACATTTTTTATAAATACGTTATCATATAGTGAGTCTTCTTATTCTCTAAACATTTAAACAACTATGGTTGAAGGTATGTTTATGTTTATTTTGTTTCTGCTGCATTCTAAATTTTATCTTACCATTACAGGTTGTTGTTGGTGGACAATTTAGTGATAGGTTTAAATTAGAACAATAACAACTTATCACTATGATTTGTTGTGAAAATATTGTGAATGTAACACTTCTATTAAATTAAGAGTCCGATTAACTTTTCTCAACAAAAAAAAAAAAGTCCAGTTAACAAATGCCCTTAGAGTATTTGTTAATGAACTTTAATTGTTTTTTTTTTTCTTTTTCCATGAAAAATGTTATGTTTACAATATTTGTATAACATTTTCACAACAAATCCTTAAGTGGTAGATTGTTACTGGTTGTTATGGATGGACAAAAAAATAATTTGAGTTGTGGATTCAAATTAGAGCTAATAAAAACATACCACTTATGATTTTTTGTGAAAATGTTTTAGACGTAGCTAGGGATGACAATTTTGCCCTGCCCTACTTGACCCGCCCATCCCCGTTTTACCCCATGCGAGTTTTCCCCACCCTGTAAAGGTGGTGGGGCGGGGATGGGTTTAGACTTTTTACACCCACCCCGCCCCACCTCACCCTGTGTTAATAAATGTTATAATTGTAAATTTTTCATATTCTAAAACCTTACTATATTTAAACAAACATATCAATATTAGCTTATTTTATTCTACTCAATGTGGCTCTTTGCCTCTATTTTGTTATTTGTTGTACTATGAGATTTTTGTTTTTGTTGTGATGTTATTTTGTTAAACACTTGGATAATATTATTCAGTTTTTGCTAAAAATTAGTTTGATCTGATGGGATAAATTTAGTTGTAATTTTAAGTACAATTTTATTAATGAAACAAGTTTTATTGAAAAAATTTGTAATAGTTATGGGGAAATTAACAAAAAAGTAGAGTTTTACGAGGTGGGATAGAGCTTCACATGGCTCTAGGGATAGGGATGGGGTAAGAAGATTTTTCCCGTCATGCGAGGCAGGGTGAAAATGGAGTAAGACAAAACCATGCGAGTCGAGAGTGGGGTCGAGGGTGAAGACCCCATCCTTTAGCCCTGCCCCGCCTCACCTCACCCTATTGCCATCCCTAGACGTTCTCTAAAAATTTTCTTAATATAATTCACTAACAAATGCCCTTGAGCGTTTTTTACCTTTTCCCTTAAATTAATGATAATAATTTTGAAAAATTGTATTTTTTTTTACTTAAAAGACGACACATTAAATGATGATGTTCTTTTAAAAAATTGGACTTAAAAAAAAAAAAAACCTTTAACGCATCAACTGAGAACTGCTCTATTTTGAAAAATGAGTTCAATAATGAAGGCTCATTTGAGCCAGTGTTTATCAAGTGCTTCATGCATTTTTCTTTACTTTTTAAAAATAAAAATGAGGATTTCAACCCTTAAAGTTTCTGTTGTTGCCATTAGAAATTGTTGAGAAAAGTTTAGTCTTTTTTTTGTGTGTGCAAATTTTCTAACTTTTAGTTTTTTTGAAATAAACTAAATTTTAGTTATTTTAACACTCAAACGGTAAAGCAAGTTGGCTGATAGCATTTTCCTAAATAAATGTAAAAATGTGAAGCACTAATCTAAAAAATAATATAAAAGAAGCTGTGTGACAACAATAATTCAACAGGCTGGCAAGCAGTTGAAGCAAAAATCATGAAGTTCAAAAAGTCAAGATTCTTCAGTCCATGACAACCCATTTGGGAAATTAAATAATAAGAGGAAAGCGCTAGGAAAAAGCCAAGTGAAGACTAAAAGAAGAAAGAAGTGGTCAACAAAGAAAGGGCTACTTCAAGTCTTCAAGTCTGTAGAAGTTTACTCATTCTCTGTTTAGCTGAGAAGAAAGAAAAGGTGACTCATTCTCAAGTGAAGAGAGTGGAGAAAAGCCTTCTTTGTATTATTTCTCTTTTGCAATCCTCCCTATTTGTATTTCTATATCACCTTCAATTGTAAACTCCTCTTGTAAAAGCTCTCGAAGTCTACAAGTTTCCTGAAGAATATATTCAATTGTAATTTTCAAGTAAGTTTATGTTTTAAAATATTTCATCACTTTATTTTGAGTATTTTAAATATTTAAAAGCATTAATTAGCATTTGTTTCTATATTTGATAATTGGGTCATGCTAACAGGTACCCTTAGAGCGATGATTAACAATCCATTTTAAGAAAGTTTTGACACCACTTTTATGGAAAATGAAAAAAACTATCAAAATATTAATTGATTTTTTTTTTCTTTTCCCATAAAAACTTTCTTTAAATGGATTGTTAACCATTTCCCTAAAGGCATCCGATAGCATTGTCCTTGCTAATTTAATCTTTTGGATCTCCTAAGTTCCTACATTTTTTTTAGTAGGAAGGTTCTTGCATCTAACTTCAAATTGAATATCAGATGGTTTAAGTTTGGGTACCGATTTTCTAGGGAAGGTTGGAGCTGAAAATTTTATTTATTTATTTATTAATTAATTATTTTATTAATTTAAAGATATTGTAATTGTTGCTCAATTATGTCTATATCATATGTATGGATTATAAACGGAAGCACAGCCCAAGACTATGGCCTGCTCCCTAAAGTCGACTCGGCATATCTCGACACTAAACTGAACATTACCAAGCATGTGATGACCCAGGGAACAGTACCGAGCATAGCCGTGGACGAAAGGTAATGCCTTAGGGTAATCCGCCTGCTGAGCATGTCCTAGCGTTTGGTGCAAGTTCCAAGGATGTTATCTCAGGAGTGTGCAGTGGGTCCCATCTGGTTAGGAATATAGAGCAGAGAGGGACCCACCTGCTTGGGGAAGACCACCCCTCATGATGGCGAACCCACTAAAGGAAGGCTATAAAAGGGGGAAGAAGGGTGTGAGAAAGGGGTTGGAAAAATTGGGAGAGAGAAACATGAGAGTAGTGAGGAAAGACATATTTGGGGATTAAGAAATCCTGTTTGGATTTTAGAAAAGGGGGTTGGCTACACAGTCATCTTCTCGGCTGGTCCAGGATTAATAGAGTTATGGGTGCAAACCTCTCTTAAACTCCATTAGAAACCTGTAACACCATTTCTTGGGCCTTCCACTGTGGGATAAATCCAACCCAGAATACAACTAAATTGGAGCCCTTAGCGCAAAGTCCTCATATTGTTTGGCTGAGCTACCACAATTGGTGCAGTCTATGGGGAATCCTATTTCCCTGAAGGTTTAGAGTTGGTGAGAGGGTTCATAATATGGAGAATCCACATGCAAATGAGGAATCGAGGAGGTCTGAGGGAAACTAGTTAAGGGGGTCATCCCAAGCCTAGAGGCTGATTGAGTAAGAGCACAGGAGAGAGCGTTGCAGTCAGGATAAGCATGAAACTTAGGTAGATTCGCATGCAACATCATCTAGAGAAGAGCGAACCGTGTCTTACGAGCCCAAGGACTTATCTTACAGTGATCGAGACCGTGAGATGGAGAGTTTGCAGAGGCAAATCAAAGAGTTAGAGCTCGAGATGAGGGGTAGGCGCCGAAGAAGGAATCTCAAGGAGACATCCCATGGGCATGACTCCACGACTGGGCACATCGAGGGATCATCCCACCAGGGACATTCTGGGCTATCAAGGGATAGATTAAATGAGTCCAGAGGCCGCATTTCACTATCGCCGAGGAGAGAAAGACACGAACATCCCAACGCTACCTTGGACGCCATGAGCTAAGCACTTAGGAGAGTAGCCCGGTTACCCTTCTGTGAGGAAATAAAGTGCACCGAGATGCCAAGGTACTTTACTCACCCACCGTTCATATGCTACGATGGCAAGACCAATCCAGTTGAGCATGTAAGCCACTTCATTCAACTCATGGCACTCTATTCTTGGAACGATTGTCTTTTGTGTAAAGTGTTCCCTTCTAGCCTTGGGCCCACTGCAATGAGGTGGTTTAATGGCCTAAAGAAGGGGTCCATTCACAACTTTGGGGAATTGATCCAAGCATTCGGAGCACACTTTGTGACATGCAACCAAGTCCCATAGCCCATCGATGCCCTCTTATCTATGAAGATGGGAAGCGAGGAGACTCTCCGATCGTATGCAGACCAGTATTGGGAGTTGTACAATGAGATTGGAGAAGGCAACAAGCAGGTAGCTGCTAGTACCTTTAGGTTGGGGCTTTTCCAAGAATCCAAGTCAAGATACTCCTTTACTATGAGGCCTCTTGAAAACATGTACCAATTAATGAGATGGATTGAAGAGCATAAAAGGCTAAAGGATGATCGATTACAGGGTAAGGGAAAGGCTCCTGTTGCTTTACAATACCAGAAGGAGCACCGATCTAGGGGTTTTCAACTAAGACCCCAAAGAGAACCAAAGGGATAAAACCCCGTTGGCTGAGCTGATAAGGTAAATGTGGCATTCAAAGAACCAATACACAAGATTTCGGAGTGAATAAAGCACGAATCTTATTTTTGATGGCTCAGAAAGATGGGTGGCGATCCAGTCAGAAGGAACCAAAGTTTGTATTGTACGTATCACCAAGACAAGGGGCATAACACCAAATGATGCAGGACGTTCAAAGATTACCTAGAGCAGCTTGTCAGAGTTGGGCATTTTAGGGAGTACGTGGTCGGCTAGGGGGGGCACCGTCGAACAGACGTAAGGAAGCCGAGGAGTTGCCCTTCCTTCCCCCCCCCCCCCCCCAATCAGGATCATTGAGGTTATTCATGCAACATTCATTAGAGTGAGCGCCAGTCGTCGGAGGGGGATCTGAGCATCACTCCCCAATAGGAGCTAGAGACGGTAGATCGTCTCGAGAAAAGGCCTAGGTTGGCCAAAGAGAAAATAGCCTTTGATGACGACGATCTAGAGGGAACCACCCAGTCGAAAACGCACTAGTCGTGACCCTCAGGATTGAGGGTTTCCTCGTGATGATTGATCAGGGGAGCGGGGTAGAGATAATGTACCTAAATCTGTATAAAGGTTTGGGTTTGAAAGCTGAGAATCTCACGAAGTACGATACTCTGCTTGTGGGGTTTAACAAAAAAATGGTAATGCCAGATGGGCAGATTACGATCCTAGTGGTAACCAAGAAAAAGAGGTGGTGGTGAATTTTACAGTAGTGAATGCATTCTCGCTATACACAACGATCTTGGCGAGACTTTGGATCCATGCTATGGGCGCTATGCCATCCACATTGTATGTGAAGGTGAAATTTCCCACTGAGCAGGGAATTGTGGTGGTAAAGGGGGACCAATAAGCAGCCCATCAGTACTTGGTGGTTGCAATCAATCATGAGATAAAACAAAAAGAGTAAGCAGAGTTGGGTTCGTTATAACAATTACAGTGTCCTGAGGAATCTAATGGGGTTGACAGTGCCAAGGAATTAATTGAGGTTCGTATTTTGCCTTACAAGGATAGGTATTTCCAGATAGGTAAGAGCCTCCCGACTGAAGATCGTGTGAAAATGCTGTTATCACTAGTTCCAAATTTGGATGTTTTTGCTTGGAGCCTGTATGAAGTGCTTGGCATTGATTCAGAGTTCACAGTGCATAAACTAAATATGGATCCCCTATTTCCACCCTAGAGGCAAAAGCCGAGGCGATCTGCCAAACATAACGTGGAAGCTATGAAAGAGAAAGTGGAGAAGTTGAAGCAGGTTGGGGTTATTAAAGAGGTGTTCTTTCCAGATTGATTAGCTAACACCGTGGTGGTGAAGAATAAGAATGAGAAATTAAGAGTTTACGTTGACTTTACTAACCTTAAATGAGCATGTCCCAAAGACCCATTTCCCATCCCGAAGATAGACCAGCTAGTGGATGCCACTTATGGTCTCCCGAGGATGAGCTTTTTGGGCGCCTTCCAAGGATATCACCAAATTGCCCTAGCACTGGAGGACCAAGAGAAAACATCTTTCATCTCCTCCGAAGGCAACTACCATTATACGGTTATGCCCTTTAGCTTGATGAATGTTGGGACGACTTATCAACGGATGGTTATGAGGATGTTTAGAGAATAGATTGGAAAGACTGTGGAAGTGTACATTGACGATATGGTGGTTAAGAGTAAGAAGCCCGAAGAACACATTCCGAACTTAGTTGAAGTGTTTGAGATATTGAGGCATCACAAGTAACACCTCAACGTTGCTAAGTGTGCATTTGGGGTAGGGTTTGGAAAGTTCCTCGGGTATATGATAACATGCCAAGGGATTGAGGTCAACCCTGATCAAATCAGGGTAATTCAATAGCTCAATCCACCGAGCAATCTCAAGGAAGTGTAGAAGCTTACGGGGATGATAGAAGCCCTAAACCGATTTGTATCCAAATAAGCTGACAAATGCAAACCATTCTTTTAGTTGCTCAAGAAGTGGTAAACGTTCCAGTGGACCAAAGAATGTTGCAGTGCTTTCCAGAGTTTGAAGCTCTATCTGCCCACCCTTCTATCTTGTCCAGCCCAGAACCCAGTGAAAACTTATACATGTACCTAGTAGTGTCTGAGCATGCGGTAGTGCGGTGTTGATAAGGATCCAAGACGAGGTGTAGAGGCCTGTGTATTACATTAGCAAGACCCTAGTAGATTCAGAAACTCGATATTTTCCTTTGGAAAAGATGGCGCTAGCCCTGGTGCATGCCACAAGAAAGCTACCCCACTACTTTCACGGGAAGAATAGCCAAGTGGGGGACAAGGTTGGGATCTTTTGATGTTAGGTATAGGCCAAGAAACGCTATCAAAGGACAGGTACTGGCTGACTTTATAACGGAATTCACCCCTCTAGTTGGCAACGAACATCAGGTTACAGTTCGGCCATGGAAGGTGTATGTGGACGGGGCATCTAATGCCTGCGGGGCTAGGATAAGAATCGTGTTGGAATCTCCCGAATGTATAAAACTAGAACGTTCACTTAGGTTGGGTTTCCCGACCTCTAATAATGAAGCTGAATACAAAGCACTAGTGGCCGAACTCTGAGTAGCCATGAAGCTAGGTGTCGTGGAGTTGGAGGCTTATTCAGATTCACGGTTGGTGGTGAGACAAGTTAAAGGGATTTTTGAAATGAGGGACCTTAGAATGGAAAAATACCTAAAGCTAGTACTATCACTGCAAGCAAGTTTTGGGTTGGTGAAGGTATCTCTGATTTCTAGAGGGAGTAACAGTTATGCGGATTCCTTAGCCACTCTAGGTTCATCCGTGGGAGATTGTATACCTCGGATTATCTCAGTAGAGTCATTGGAGCTCTAGAGCATAGATCATCCGCGTTGCGTAGCTGCAACCTCAATTGCCTTTCCAAGTTGGATGGACCCCAATATCTCATTCATCTTTGACAAAACACTCCTGAGTGAAAAGAAGGAAGCCGAGAAGATACGAAGAAAATCAGCCAGGTTTTGCCTATTAGCTGAGAAAGGACTATACCGACAATCTTTTGGGGGACCTTACCTATTGTGTGTGCACCTGAAAACCGCGATGTGACTCCTTGCCGAATTGTTTGAAAGGGCTTGTGGAAGCCACACTGGTGGTCGGTTGTTGGCCCATCGAGTGATGACACAGGGATTTTGGCGGCCGAGTATGCAAAGAGATGCCATGGAATATGTTAAGAAGTGTGACCAATGACAGAGGCATGCATCAAACATCCATTAGCCCAGAGGGAATCTTAATCCAATCTCTATTCCGTGGCATTTCACTCAATGGAGGCTAAATATTGTGGGCCCATTCCCTCGAGCCACGAGTAATAGGAGGTTTTTTATAGTAGTGACTGATTATTTTACCAGATGGGTAGAAGCTGAGGCTTTGGCAAACATCCATTATGTCGATGTAAAGAAATTCGTCTGGGATACCGAAAGCCCTGGTCTTAGACAATAGACTACAATTTGATAGAAAGGCATACAGAAAGTACTATAGTGACCTCGGGATTAAAAACATGTATTTGTCACTGGCATATCCTTAGAGCAATGGTTAGGCCGAAGCCACGAACAAAGCTATTGTCAATGGACTAAAGTAGAGGTTAGATAGTGCCAAAGGGGAGTGGGCCAAAGAATTACCCCACGCGTCGTTTGGCTTGTCGAGCATGAGAACTACAGATTTTTCCTCGAGCACAAATGACGCATCCATGACCGAACAACTAGACTTCGTGGAAGAGAATAGAGAAATAACGTCTATTAAGTACTAAGTTGCAAAAAATTCAAAGAAAAACTCTACGCTATAAAAGAAAGATCACACCCCTAGACTCCCTTCCCCCACCCAGTGCTCCATCTCGAACGGAACAATGAAGTCCATCGTGCCAGTTCCCTGAGATTATTAGGTAGTCCTCGTTCAGGCCTTTGTTAGTTTCAGGAAGACAAAATATCAACATGACGGGAGAGTTCCTAGTCCAAAGGTAGTACCTAAAGCCAGAGCTGTCATGACAGTTGTATACCCAGTTAATGTCGTGGTGGGTAAGGTTGATACCCATCTTTTTGTTTAGCCAAACTACACTATTAACTACTTTGAAAAGGTTAGGGGAACATTGGGTAGGACAAATCCTAAAGAATAACAAAAAATCCCTCATGACCTTATCTATGGGAATCCTCATTCCATCTTCTATGAAGTCAATCATCGGAATGACCATAACCCCCATCGGCCTTTTCATGTATTGTTCCCCCACTTCACAGTGTTCTATAGAGACATTAGGGGGAATGCCATATTTGGTTTTAAAGGACTTGCTTTTCTCGGGAGTATCTACTAAGTTAGCAAACCTACACATCCTAAGGAGAGTAAAAACTAAAGGAAAACTAAAGGAAAAACTCTAATGACCAAGGATCGAAGGAGGTGCAAGAAACTTACAGAATTGGGAGCACAACTCTTCGGGCAACTTTTTTTGGGTTTGAGAGACTTCTTTGAAGGTGAGAATGAGCCCCAACCACCCCTTAATATATGTGGAGAAGGGGTGGCAATTTTCTCGCTCGTTCAACAAAAAGAAACAGCTCGGTTGATCTTCATCTCACTGTAGAATGTGGGGAACATGCAGCCGCCTGCAACATTAACTATAGCATTAGGAAGCTGAAACGTCAGGAACATGCAGAGCCATTTGAAAAGCCACTCTTATATGTGAAAATACGATGCATGTGTTAGCACCCCTACTTCTTACCAAAACCCTACGTCCTCGAATATCCAGGGAAGAGGAGTTTTGGGGGGCTATTATAGGGGGTTTGGGTGTGGCACACTTGTTAAAACAGGCTCGAGGAGTGACCAGGTCTGACCACCTTCAAACTAGGCTTGGCCCAGCTGAGATACCTAGTTTGACCGACGAACAAGTAAACTTGAGGAATACCTCACACCCAAGGAGGCACCACAAAGGTTGTCTTGTGGAAGATGAGGGGGTAGCCACCTGAATTAAGAGCTAGAGAATCATAGAAGGCTACAGTGACGGATGTAGGCGAGAGAGAAAGAAAGCTTCCCAATAAAACAACCATCACCTCTGCATTAAATACATTGCAACAACCTGGCTTGCCACATTAATGGCAGAATGACACTTGAAAAGTGCCCACACAACCTGTATCTTACTCAACCACCACTAGTAAGGCAAGGATGAGACAAGTATCTAAGGGAAGATTAGCAGCCCTCCAAGTGAAAGGCTGAGATGGGAACTAGGTGGTTATAAAAGGGGAAAGATCCCAAGTGAACAGGGATTGGAAAATCAAAAACTCAAACTCAGAATATAAATTGTAAAGTTCTCTCAAGTGTAATAGTGATCCTCGGCCATCCCCAGGAGAAAGATAAATAAGAAATTTGATCTTTTTCTACGTCCTTATTGTTGATAAATCATGGATTCATCCCTTTTCTTTTATTCTCCAAGTTGTTAAGTCAAGAAGTCTAAGCGTTGGTCCGCATACTCATTTCTAAATAAATTGTATTGGGTCTAAATCAAAACCTTTAATTAGAGCTTAGGTTTCTCGGTTTTTATCCCATACAGATATGATTCTAATTTTGACAACTATGCAATTGAGGTTGAGTCAGCGTTAATTTTGATTTTTTTTTCCTTTCTAATTTTGATATTTGTAAGTGTAGGGGTATTTCATGAGGAATAAATAAAGGGTCTTTTATCTTTTCACTTAGTGGAATCACTGCATTTTATGTATTAAAATTTTTAAAATAAATTTAATAAATAAATTTTTATTTAAATCAAACACATTATATACTGTAATTGATGGAGTATAAAGTGAAACACTAAAAATTGGACATAACATGGAAATTCTTGTCTCAAAAAGAGAATTTTCAAAACAATTAAAATAAACTGGTCCCTCATGGAAAATGACTTTATGGTTTCTTACTATAGAAATAATAGATCAAGGAAAATTGAAATGTAAGTTGTAAAGCATCTCTTTCATAAAAAATAAATAAATAAAAATGTAAAGCATCTCTTAAACATGGCAAATCAAAGAAATGTATTAAACTTCATCTTGTTAATGATTTAATCGTTACTTGAACAAGTATATATATATATATATATATGCGAAAATTTATATTTTTGTCAATGTCTTTTAATATCTTGACTTCGATTATTATAAAGTTAGTAATAATCTGTTCAAATGTGTTAATTGTGTAGTCAGATAAAGAATGATATTTCTTTAGAAAGATTCAATTATTTTGTTTCGAAAGAAATAAAAAAAATGTCAAAATTTTGGTACATAAACTGTATAAATTTTTTTTCCATTATCAGATATTTCATTTTAGTCCTTTTATAAGCATTTAATTCGGTACCCTCACCTTCCCTTACCATTATTATGCAATTAAAAAAAAAAAAAAAAGCCAATATAAAAGAGTATAAGGAAAATTCCATCATTCATTTTTAACTTTTACCTTGATTCGTATGCCGTAGGTCTGTGTGTGGAGCAACAAGTCAGAGCATGGCCCTCTATTTCTCTTCCTTCATCTCTATTCTCCAAGTTCCAACTTATATGATTGGAAGAAGGGGAGCCTAACAATTCAGCAATAGAGCTAGGAGCGAGTTTGAAAGCGAAAATGGACTCGGCTATAGTACAACACTTGATTGACAATATCCTTTCAGCTGTTGCAACTGAAGCGTCGCTGTTAACGGGGGTTCGTGATGCAATTGAAGATGTCCAGCATGAGTTGACGAGAATGCGATCTTTTTTAATAGATGCAGATAAAAGGGGAGCAAGCAGTGCCGGAGAGGAAACTTCGCTGACACAAGTGAAGAACACAGCATATGATGTTGAAGATGTTATTGATATGTTCATGTATCACATCAATAGCCACCACATTGGGGGTCGATTTGCTTGGTTCCTTCACCGCACAATTTCTATTCCAGAGACTCTTTGCGTGAGGCATAAAATAGCCAGCAAGTTACAGAAAATCAATAATACAATCAAGACCATTTCAGAGTTAAATCAGAAATATCATGGTGAGCACATAGAGCGGAGCAGTTCAGAAGATAGTCACAAATGGGTTGTGCGGCATGCTGAATCATCTTTGTTTGTTGAAGAAGATGAACTTGTAGGGATCAAAGATAAAAGAAAACAATTAAAGACGTGGTTGAAGGATAGAGAACAACAGACTGTCATTTCAATCCTCGGGATGGGAGGATCTGGCAAGACCACCCTAGTTGCCAGCACCTACAACAGTGATGCTGTAAAGAGACATTTTGATTGCTATGCATGGATCACTGTCTCCCAAACATATGATGTAGAAGACTTACTGAGGAGCATGATTAAGGAATTCTATGAGTCAAGGAAGGAAACAAATCCATCAGACTTGAATTCCATGAACTACAGACTGTTAGTAGAAATGCTGGTGAGCTACTTAGAGAAGAAGTCATATCTACTTGTCCTAGATGATGTTTGGGACACAAATGTCTTGGACGAACTAAAAGTATCACTTCGAGAGAGATATCCTGGGAGCAAAATCAAGAGCAAATTCTGGAGCAAATCCAGGAGCAAAATCATCCTTACAACTCGTAAAGATGATGTAGCTCGCCATCCTTTTATTGGTATACCTTATGTTCATCATATTCAATTGCTAGAACCGGAAGAGGCGTGGGAACTCTTTTGCAAGAAAGCATTCTTAAGCAGTCCAAGCAGAAGCTGTCCGCTAGAACTTGAATCTTTTTCTAAAAAACTTGTGGGAAAATGCCAAGGCCTACCTCTTGCTATAGTGGCTTTGGGCAGTCTTATGTACTCCAAGAATACGTCTCAATGGAATCAAATTTATAGTAGCTTGAATTGGGATATAAGTAAAACTCCTGAGCTAGAAGCAGTGAAGAGCATTTTGTTGCTTAGTTTCAACGATTTACCATATCAATTGAAGCATTGTTTCTTATATTGCTCTCTTTTCCCTGAAGATCATGAGATTCGAAGAAAAAGGCTCATTAAGCTATGGATGGCAGAAGGATTTGTGGAAAAAGTTGAAGGGTCCACTCTAGAAGAAGTAGCAGATAGCTATCTAGTAAAACTCACTTTCAGGAACATGCTTCAAGTTGTAAAGAGGAACGAATTTGGAAGGCCACAGAGATGTAAAATGCATGATCTTTTGCGAGAGCTTGCTCTATCAATATCAGTCAAAGAAAAGTTCGGTGTTGTACATGATGGTGGAGAAGAAATGAAAGAATGCAGAGCACGCCGCATTTCAATTCACAAAACAGATGGAGAACTCAAATCATTTACAAATATGTCAAAGATTCGCTCTTTTCTTGTTTTTAACAAGACGTTGAAAACATTGCCTTTAGGAAGTAAAATGTTAAGGGTTCTAGATTTGGAGGATGCCCCCATTGATGAATTGCCTGACGAAGTATTCAAATTATTCAACTTAAGATATTTGAATTTAAGGGGAACCTTACTTAAGAAGCTCCCAAATTCTATAGAAAAGCTCCTTAATCTTGAAACCTTGGACATTGGGGACACACAAATAAAGACCCTTCCTCGTGGAATAAGAAAGTTGCAAAAGTTGCGGCATCTAATTATGTACTATCGCTACATTGGAAACTCGAATGACTTCAAATGTTTTACAGGGATGCAAGTACCATCAAGTATCACTCAGTTAAAGAATTTGCAAACTATGGGTACTATTGAAGCAGATGATGACTTGATAAGACAAATTCGAAGCATGACCCAATTGACCACATTTGGTATTTCAAAAGTGAAAGCAGCAAATGAGACGGATTTATGTATCTCAATTCAAAACACGACATGTCTTAGGAGCTTGGGTATCATGGTAACTAATGAGGAGGAAACTCTCGGAATGGATGCACTCTCATCTCCTCCTCCCAACCTTCGAAAGCTTATTTTGACTGGAAAACTAGAGAAGGTGCCACAGTGGTTTTGTTCACTTCAAAGCCTCACAAATTTGCAATTGCATTGGTCAAGACTAGAAGAAGATCTACTCCCTTACATAGCTACTTTGCCCCATCTGGGACTTCTTTTACTTATTAATGCCTATGTTGGACACCAGCTATGTTTCAGTACAGGCTTTCTTAAGCTTACAAAATTGGAGATTCGTAATTTGCCTCCATTGAATGAGATAATAATAGAAAAAGGGGTGATGCCAAATCTGAAATCCCTAGAGATTGACAGCTGCATGGAGTTAAAGACAGTGCCCAAGGGCATTGAATACCTTAAAAATCTCCGACAACTGGATTTGAAATCTGTCTCAATGGAACTTAAAAATCGCATTGAGAGAGAAGGAAGATTAGATTTTCCAAAGGTGAAGCACATCCCAAAGGTGTACATCTGGTAGTAATTTGGAATGTTTAAAGAAGGTACGTTCTCATGTCTATCTGTTCTTCTTCTTCTTTTTATCTTTAAATGAATGGTCATTGCATCATTTAAGCTATTTCACTAATAAATTTGTATACGTTTGTAACAAGCTTGATTTATATTATATTATTAATTCACTTTGAAAAGGAATTAATGTTTTCTGACATGATAATTAAGTGATCTTTTCTTCGATTAATTTTACTTTATCGCATCTCTGTATTTATTTGTTTATGTTACCTATGGTAGAATCAGGCTCACTAATTCTTTCTACTGCTTCATTGCTTGTAGATTTTTTTAGCTACCATCTTGGCATAGGCACATCAAGTTCCTCGAAATAGATAGAATTAGTTTTAGGTTCTGACTTTTAATGTTGTGTTTATATATGTATTAAGGTGCATATGCATGTATGTTAGTGTGTTTATAGATGCGTTCTATATGTGGGTATGCCAAGCTCACCATATGTTCGAAGGAAAGTCCTCTGTGGACATTATGTGATTGGTAGATACAAGATATTGACTTATGTAACTTTTGCTCGATTTTTCATTATGTGTCTTTCATACATGTTAATTTTCAATTTTATGTATAGAGGTTTCTTAGATTTGGTTTGATTATGATGTCTTATTTGTGGTTTGGACCATGTATTGTCTGTTTTAGTAAGCCACACGTTAGCCTGTGATTTATTTACATATAAATATTTTTGTTTCAAACTTCCAAGTGCTTACTTTGCTTCTCATCAACTTTTTTTTTTTGACATAGATAATAGGATGTTTGAACGATAAGTGCTCACATTGTTAGTCTCCCACACTGAGGATTTAAGATAGGATGTCTTTTGTACTTGCATTTTAGCTTGGCACATGCTCCCTACATCTTTTCATTGATGCCCCTGTACGGGCTTGTAAATTTTGCTATCCATGTTCAGAAATAATTTTCTTGACTTTATACATGTTGTCCCCTCTTATTTTCCCCATTTGTGCTAAGACGTTGTTGTTTTGAGGATATCATGTAGGGGACAGGGACTTGTGCCTTGTTTCTGTGAAGATGCTCTTAGCATGGGCGGTGCTAGCTATAGCCTAGGGGGTTCAAATGAGCCCCTGACTTGGCCATATATATATATAAATATATATATATATAAAATATAATATAAATTTTTATTTGTTTTGACCCTCTAAAATAAAAATTTGAACACTTTGATCCTATATTTTTTTTCCTAAGCACAACTAAAATAACCTTAAATATAATCCTCTTACCAATATCTTGGTATTTTTTAAACAAAAAAAAAAAAAAAAAAAAAAGCCCAGCAACAAACCAATTTAATCTAAAACCTTGAAATTAACAATTAATTGTTGAATCTGAAATGCTTTTAATTTGTTTTTTTTTAATAAAATAATTTGTTATTTGTTGAGTGAGGATTTGGTGTGTGGGATGGGCCAAGAGTGATTGAGTGAAGACAAAATCAAATGTTAACACAAAAAAAAAAATTCTTAGTATCTATTTGGGAATAATTTATCTAACTTTTTGCTAAAAGTATAAAATAAGTAGGAACTCACATGAGACCCACAAATAGTAGAAAAAAAAAAAATGAAGTAATAAGTTGGTTTATAATCAAGACCCAAACACACTTAATACAATTACAAAGAACAATAGTTGTCAAAGTTGAGTTGAATTGTTATATACAAGAATTGTAAAGAGTTAAAACAAACTAATAGATAAAAGAATTTTGAGCAATAACAATTAAAGTTCACTTAGCGATAATAATTAATATGTTTATTGTATTTGAAAACAATGGATGATTTCCAAGATTTCATCTTATCAATAATAATTAGTATGTTCATTGTATTATGAAACTAAATGCCAAATGAACTAATAGTTTATATTTTATTTTCTTGCTAATACTATGGACAAATTTGTAATAAAGAAACAACGTAGACCACAAGATTCATTTTTTATCTAAGATTTATCTTCTTATTGACCCCCCTAAAAAAAATCATGGAGTCGCCGCTGGCTCTTAGGTTGTACTTTCTTTTTGCATTGTCTCTTAACCTTAGTAACCAAGAGATGCACAAACTACTAGCTAGAAGATTCACAAGACTTACATATAAATTCTTAATGAGATTTACAATTTTTCTATCTGTTTTTCCAATTCTTCTTTTAGGTAGCAGATCTCTTGCATTAAACTATATTTTTACGGCATTCGTCATTGTTAGGTTGTCACAAGCTCACGAAGAGAAATGAGTGATCCAAGTCATAATCTCCAACTAATACATGTTGAACAATTTTGTTTTTCTTCTTTTATATGATTGGAACTACAACTTGATACTTTGTATTACCTAAGTTAGCAATATCTATTTGAATTTATTATCATACTCTTAGTCATAACTCATAAGTTACTCTTTGTGATTTAGTGTTGCAGTTCATCCCAAAGGTCTACATCTGGTAGTAATTCGAGAATGTTTCATGAAGGTAGCTTCTCAATTCTCTTGGTATTTCTTCTTCTTTTTATCTTTTTTCATGAATGGTTATCGCATTCATTTTTATCTTTCATCTACACCCCCCCCCCCCCAAAAAAAAAAACTTTGCTTCATTGAAGTTATTTCACTAACAAATTTATGTACGTAACATGCTCGACTAATATTATTTATCCACTTTATAATGGCTTAAGTTTTTGGAACTAATGATTTTTGACATGATAAATAAGTAATCATGTTCATGCCCAACAATGCTTGCTATTGTTAGATTCTTTGGAGTTTGATTTAGTTACCAACTTGGCATAAACTGATATATACATCAAATTCCTTGAAATAGAATGAATTGGCTTCTAGATCATGTGTGAATGTGTGTTTGTAGGCATGTTCTATGTGTGCGTAATACCTACTATATGTTTCAGGTTAGTACTCTATGAGTGATGTGTGATTGGAAGATACAAAATGGTGACTTATGTAACCCCAACTTTTTCTGAGTTTTTTTCATTATGTGACCTTCATGCATGTCAATAATCCTAATCTTGCTTGTGAGTTTCAATTGTATGTACAGAGGTTTCTTAGATTTGGTTTGGCTACGATGTCTTATTTGTGGTTTGGAACATGAATTTGTCAGTTTTAATAAGCCATATCTGTTTTTTTGTTTTACTCGTGGCAGAATGATGCTGAAGATTATGAGTTGGCCCATTTTGCTTCAAAATGATCCTGTTTTGTTTGGAGTTCCAATTCTAAGTACTATTTGGGTTTTCTGGTTGTTGTTCAATAAATTAATAGTCAAGACTATGTTTCTTAAATGTTTGTAATAAATGTAAAAGTTTGAACTCCAAGATGCCTTTGTGGCAGTTTGTTGGAAGATTGCTACTAGTTCAACCATGGATTTTCTCATCTTTTCTGTTTTTTTATTTTATTTTATGTAATTTAGCTTGTATAGACCATTAACATCTGCGTTAATTGTTTTCTATTGTTTCAATGAGTTTTATAGTTCTTTTGTTTGTTCTTCTTTGATGTGTAGATTCATTAAATCCACCAATTTGATGAACTTGGTCCAAACCAACTTTTGGGTTTGTTTTTTTGCGGGTTGAAGGGTTTGGTTAGGTCCTTATTTTTTGAAACTTGGGTTGGATCAGGTTGAAGTTGACAAAAATTTCAATCCCGACCCAACCCCCGCTGTTAATTAATATCTAAAAAATATATATGTATTTTAAAATTTTTAATTTAATTTATTTTAGATTTTATACACCTATCAAAAAATTTAGTTTATTGTAGAATTTATAAACCCATTAAATTTTTTTAATTTATTTTAGTATTTTGAAATTTAATTAGTTTAGATGAAATTTTAATCATTTAATAAAAAAATAGGATTAAATTGGTGAATGAAAACCCAAACTTTTTGTTAGGCCTGACAAAATGGTTCTAACGACCCAACCCAACCCTAAATGTTGCCTATAGAACAAGTTGAGTTGAAAATTTCTCAACATGTGAAATTTATGTCAGGTTTAAAAAGAAAAAAAAAAAATCCAACCTATTCCAATGCATTCACACATCTATTTTCATTTTTCATAAATAATTATGCTCTTGCAAGTCTGTACGTCTTATGATTTATGATAATAATAAAATAAATTCTCTATTTTCTCTAAAAATTATTTAACACTCTACCGCCCCTCTTAGCCAAATTGTTCAAATGAATTAAATAATATTTTTAGTAAACCTACAAATTTTTTTTTGGATCCAATAGTGAACACACAATTTGTGAATTATAGTTTGATGAACAATTTTTCTTTACCCATTAGGGATTATGTGCCGCCACTGCTTATGCTTCAATGTATTACATCCCATTACACTCTTATAGTTTGTACTCCTTTCCTCACAAAAACTTCCATACTGAAAATAAATTATGGGGAAAAGAAGGCTGAGTGAATAAGTAAATGGCAAGGACTTCCTAGTCAAATTCAATGAGGAAGACAATGCCGCCATGATTCTTCTTCACATAAAGCATTCCAATTTGGATGAGAAAACTTCCTTGGCTTTGCATGAAATTAAAAATCAACAAATTAGACATAAGCAACATGTATCAAATAATACTAGCAAGCCAAAACCACCAGAGTTATTAAGCCTGTCCATGAAAGCCTATGCCTACAAGCCCCCTAATTTCCCACCAGTCCCAAGCCTCAACAGCTTCATAGGAGCATGCTCTAAGCCTTTTGAGAAGTAATTGACATCCAGTTATGTAAGGGGTGAGCAAAGCAGGCTGTCCTTGAACAAACTAGATGTCAAAAACTTTCTCTTACCATTGCTAAACAAGAACAAAGTTGTTGTTAATGGAATTCATGTCATTGTGCATGACATAAAAGGCAAGGAATACTCAATGATGTTCAAATCTTGGGAGTCCTGCAAGGTTTATGTTCTTAAGGGTGGAACACGTTTTGCCATAAACATAGCCTGCGTGAGCATGAAGATTTTGTGACAGTGTGGATGTTTTGCCATGTTCAAACTAGGGAACTATGCTTTCCATCTCTTCAAGAAGATTAAGTTACATAGTTGAATTTTTTTATTTATTTTTTTGAAAAGAAGTTACATGGTTAAATTTAATTTTTATCAAAAGAAATTGACAAATTTTACAATATCTAAAGAATTGTATTTAGGTCTTAAATATGAACCTTAAAAATCAATCAATATTAGCTAGATGTTTTTAGTATTAGGAGGGAGTTTGTATCAAGTGTAGGTATTAGCTGTTTGTCAATAGGAAGTACATGACATAACCGTCCATGTTGAAGGGTTTGACAACATTATAAAAGCATTCTCATCAAAGGTGGGATAAATGCTAAAAGCTATTTTTAGCAACAAAACCACTAAAAAAGCCCCTACATCAATGATGCTAAATTTTAAATTTTTTAGCACCTTGCTACAATAAGATGTTATTACTAACACCCTACTGTAGCAAGTTGCTACTCATTTTTTATTTATTCCCCTTCTCTCTCTCCTCTCAGATCTCACTCTCCACTCTCTCTCAAAAAGTATAAAAAATGATAAATAAATAAT
Source organism: Notholithocarpus densiflorus (assembly GCA_030021035.2). NCBI lineage: Eukaryota > Viridiplantae > Streptophyta > Magnoliopsida > Fagales > Fagaceae > Notholithocarpus > Notholithocarpus densiflorus. Next base: position 696,482 of record JARYZH020000164.1, on the reverse strand, counting down.
ATTTTAATGAAGTGGTAAAAAAAATAGAAGTTTTGATGTTAGGTGTATTATATAAAGTGATGTGTTAAATGCTATAAAGTTGGTTTTTTAGGTGTTAAATGCTAAAATTTTTAAAACTCTTGATGAGAATGCTCTAATAGTACATTTTTGGAATTATAATAAACCTTTTTTTTCCGTTCGTACCATGAATGTTATTCCCATGACTTGATCTCTTGCCATGATTTTGTAATGCACAAATTAGCCTTGGTCATAGCTAGGATTTATACCACTACTAGTTGCCAATCATCTTAATCAACAACTTGCTCAACCTTATTCATCAATCTGTTGGCTTGTAGCAAAATATCAGTATGATTAAATAGTATTGAACCCAAGGAGAGAGAGAGTTCTATTAACACCTTTCTATATCATTCTATTGTGTGTCACTATCTACATGTTTTTTGAACAATACTATTCACTATTTGTATATTTACATTTGATTTCATTAAATCCCACACGGATTAGATTCAAGTATACTTCCATTTAACCAACTGCTATTTTGCTACATAGCACAACTAACCCACTCCCCTCATTCTCGATCAACATTTCAAGGGTGAGCCCTGGTGTGGACAATGGCATATCCTTTTCATTGTACCTTTGACTTGCATTCCCATCGCAGCATGACACAATCATAAATTTCAGGACTTTCCGCAATGTTAAAAATAGGAGATAATTTGACCCAGAATGCAGTGATATAATGATAACCAAAATTGCTTCCATTGTCATCAATTGCACTTGCATGATGCATCTAAAGGCATGCAGCAAGAATTTGAATACTGCTGCTATCATCAGCGCTCCTTCCAAATCTTCTTGGCATTCTTTGAAAAATTTCTAACCATAACCGTGTCTGAGAATGTTAATGGAAGTTCTTCATCAACAGTCTCTCTTTGATTAAACCAGCCTGTGGAACCACTTTATTCTTTTGAGTTGCCCCCACAACTAGATTCCGCAGGGGAGTTGGGGTCTTCAGGTATATCTTTCTACAAGTGTTTTATTATGAAAAGAATAGTATCATGATCCCTCCGATTGTTTCTGTATATCAAGACTCACAAATTAAAAGTACATGAATGTACAAAAGCAACAAAACATACAATCCCAGGTTACCTGTTTGGCTGTCTGTCATTATTTTCCCCACTGAAAAGAATGGGGATAGAAGACAAGAAGACAAGAAATCTTTAAAACTCCACAATCAAAGCCCCAAATCCAACTCAAAAAGACGAGAATTTAAAGTGATGCTATTTTAGAAGTCCAGATTTCAATTTGAAACTAACTAAAAGCATGAGGCTTTAATTTGTAATAATCTAAAACTTAATGGATAAGTTTTAAACTTTGATATTTTAGGGTTTAATTTAAAACGACAATTATAGAATTTTGATTTGAAACTTGCCCTAAAATATATGGTTTTAAATCTAATTTTCCCTGATCTTATTCTCCACTTCTGCAACTTAATCTCATTCTTGGTGACTAAAATTATTGATTTGCAACAATTTTTGGCATTGTCTATCAATTTAGTGATGTCATTTTGTACAATAAAAGCATTCGTAGTAGCTCTCTCAAATGTGCCAAATGCCAAATATTTGGCACATTTGGCACACTAAACACAAAAACAGAGCTTTATCAGATGTTCCAAATCTAAAAAATTATGCCACATTGCTACAGTACTGTCTCAAATATGAGACGGTACGGACAACAATGGCAAAATGGGATATTATTATTTTATTGCATTTTTCTCTCTCCTCTTCCATAGATATCTCTCTCTCCGTCGACTCTATCTTATTTCTTCTCTCTTTGTCACTCTCTATCTCTTCCCTCTCCTCCCTGCTCAAGAAAGTTGCTCAAGATCACTCTCAAGAAAGTTGCCGCCGATCTCGCCGTCTCACTTTCCAGTCCTTGCCGCCGATCTCACCAATCCTTGCCGCTGATCTCGCCGCCTCATTCTCCACAACTCGTCGTCGATCTCGCTGCCTCATGCTTCAGTTTTGGTTGATTTGGTGGGTTTTGGGTTTGTGATTGGGTTTTGATTTGGGTTGAGGTTGTGGGTGGTGAGTCAGGTGACTTCGATGGGTTGGGTTGAAGTTGTGGGTTGTGGCTTCGATGGGTTGATTTAGGTGATTTGGGTTGAGGTTGTGGGTTGCGGCCGGATCATGGATCGCGTCTGAGATTGGGTTTTGATTTGGATTGAGGTTCTGGGTTGAGCTTTGATGGCTTGATTTCAGTGAGAGGTGAGTCACGGTGACTGTGTTGTGTTTGTGGTTGTGGTTGAGAGGTGGAAGAGGAAGGTTGGTGGTGGCTGGATTGTGGGTTTTTTTTTTTTTTTTTTGCTATGGTTGTCGGTTGAGAAGTGGCGGAAGAGGAAGGTTGTTGGGGCCTGGATTGTGTTTTTTTTTTCTTCTTCTTGCTGCTGTAGATTGTGGTTGTGGATGGTGGGGCAACGGTGGAAGTGGCTGTTGCTGCTGTGTTGTGATGGTTGTTGTGATGGTTTGTTTGTTTGTTTTTTTTTTTTTTTCCCTCTTTTGTTGAGGTTTTTGGATTTGGAATTTGTTGCTGTTGTTGCTGTTGATGTTGTTGCTGTTGTTGATCGGTGTTGATGTTGTTGCTGTTGTTGATCGGTGTTGATGTTGTTGCTGTTGTTGATGATAATGGGAAGGAGATAATATATTATTTTAATGTGTAGTAAATATTATTTTAATGTATAGAATTGAATGATAAAATATCTGATAAATGGGATGTTGTAAAATGATGTAGTAAAATAATAAAGTAAGCTTTTAGTGTGTCAAAATGACATTTTTTTTGCAACATCTGCTGTGGATGCTCAAGAAGCAGCAAAAATGAAGGACTCTCTCCTAGATCATTGCCCCCTCGCCACAGCTATTGACTAGGCTGCACCATTACACAATTTAATTTCCCTTAATCCCTAAACACTTCCCTTAACCCAAAATCACGAATTCCCACTTAAATGTGAAACAATAATTCAGATGAAACCAAACCATGGGACCACAATAATTAAAAGATGCAGATGACCCATTTGAAAACAAAATAGATAAAGCTATGTGACTCTGTAATAAGTGGTCGAGAAGGGCTACTCCATTAAGGCCACTCATTCTCACCGTGAAAGACGGTTGAAAAATCATCTAGATATTATTTTCAAGTCTCCTACGAAAAAAGGAATATATAGGAGTTATTTGTCAATGTCAAGTGTGAACTGGAGAAAACAAAATAAGAAGAAAGTGGTCGACTGGTCAGCAATGGCTACTTCAAGTCTGTAGTAAAAGGCTACTCATTCTCTGTTTGCTGAGAAGAAACAAAATGCTACTCATTCTCAACTCTCAAGTGAAATACAGAGTGGAGAAAAACCATCTTTATATTATTTAATTTATTTCTCTTGTTTGCGATCATCCCTATTTAGTATTTCTTTATCGCCTTCGATTGTAAACTCCTCTTGTAAGCTATCGAAGTCTACAATTCTTCTCAAGAAAATATTCAAGTTTAATTTTCAAGTAAGTCTATTCTTTAAAATATTTCACCACTGTATTTGCATATTTTAAATATTTGAAAACATTAATTAGCTTTTGTTTCTATATTTGATAATTTGTTCTTTTGGATCTCCTAGGTTCTTACATCTATCTCCAAATTGAATATCAGATTGTGAAAGTCTTAGGTACCGATTTCGAGTAGTGGAGGTTGGAATTGAAAGCTTTTATATATTATTTTATAAATTTGAAGATCGTAAATTGTTGTTCAATTCTACTTATGTCTATGTCATATATTTATTCTTTATTAATTATTGAGACCACACATCATGAGGTTGAGGTTGAGGCTGTGATCAGTTTGAATTTTCTAATTTTTCTGCTTTTTAATCAATTAGTTTGTCTTTTTATTGGTAAAGTAACTTGTAATTTGTGTATTCACGGGAAACATTGAACAATAAAAAAAAATAAAAAACATTGAACAATAAAGAAAAAATAAATAGCAAAATTGAAGAATTTTTCCTATATTTTGTAGGATTATTATTATTATTCATGTAACAAAGTATTGGTTGTTATTATTAACTAGTCACTAACCTGTGCATCGCGCAGAAAAAAATACTTAGAGAGATTTAAAAAGATAGTAGTACTATTTTCAAAAGATTTTTTTACTGTCATGTTATCAAATTAAAGAGATTTAAAAATACTTAAAGAGATTTAAAAATAGTAGTAATGTTTAAATGTTATCAAATTCATAAAAAAATATATGGATAGTGTGACTGTCATCGGTGTCATGTATTTCTTGATATAAAACTGAATATAATTGATATAATATTTGATAGTTTGTTCTTTTGGATCTCCTAGGTTCCTACATCTATCTTCAAAGAAAAGGCTACTCATTCTCAACTCTCAAGTGAAATACAGAGCGGAGAAAACTGACTTGATATTATTAATTTCTCATTTGCGATCCTCCCTGTGTATATTTCTTTACTGCAAACTCCTCTTGTACATAAGCTCTCGAAGTGTGAAGAAAATATTCAAGTGAAAATTTCAAGTAAGTTTATTCTTTAAAATATTTAGCCATTGTATTGGCATATTTTAAATATTTAAAAGCATTTATTAGCATTTGTTTCTATATTTTTTTATTGTTTGTTCTTTTGGATCTCCTAGGTTTCTACATCTATCTTTAAATTGAATATTATTGGCAATGCTTTTATTATCAAGTTTGAAAAGAGTGGATTCCAGTAATTAGCTTAACAGATAAAGTGAGATTTGTTGATAAAGAGCTATCATGTTGACATAGGTTGTAATTTTCTCAACAAAAAAAAAAAAAAAAAAAGTTTGAAAAGAAAAAAAATGGCAAAATTGTTTGATCAATTAATGATAAAGTGGAAAAAATAATCCTCAATCCTCACTTTATGCACCACCAATTGTGTACACCATACATTGAGTACCCTTGGCACAATGGTCACTCCACAAGTACAAAATTCTTGTAGGGGAGAAGGCTGGAGTTCAAGTCTTTTAAAATGAGCTTTACATACATATACATTTAGATTATGCTAGAAGAAAATTTCTATCTTCTATTAAAAAAATTGTATACACTATATAGTCACACTTCAAAAAAAAAATCTAACATATTATATGCTATAATTAATAGAGTATAAAATGAAACACTCCAGTTAAAAAAAAAAAAAAAAAAAAATCTTAGAGTTTGACATGAGATTTTTGTTGAAGAAGGGAAGTTTCAAAATAATTAAAATAAATTGGTCCCTGGAAATATGACTCTATGGTTTCTTAATATAGAAATAATAGATCAATGTAAATTGTAAATCATCTCTTAAAGCAAATCAATTTTTTTATTATTAAACTTCATCTTGTTAATGATTAAATTTTCACTTGAACAAGTCTTATATGCTAAAAAATTTATGTTTTTGTCGATTTCTTTTAATATCTTTACTTGAGAATAAATGTGATTATCATAAACTAATAATTTGTTCAAAAATTTTAATTGTGTAGATAAGAATGATATATTAGAAAAGATAAGAATAATATTTTAGAAAATTTCAATTATTTTGTTTCAAAAGAAATAAAAAATGTCAAAAATTTTGTCCATAAACTATATAATTTTGTAATTCTTTTATCAGATTATACGTTATTTCATTTTAGTTCTTAAATCTTTATAAACAATTAAAAAAAAAAAACTAATATAAATGTGCAGCTGTACACTCTTCTAAGAAAAAAAATTTGTGCAGTTGTACACATTCTTTCATTGTTGACCAGACAAATTAGACAACATGTAGGTGTATAAATACAGACCATATGGAAACGATGATATTATAATTATTAAAAATGTTGTCAGCGGTTTCTCAAAAAAAAAAAAAAAAAAAAAAAGTTGTCAGCGACAAATAGTAATATTATTTCTCATTGTTTAATTTAGATAAATACAAAGGTCATTGTATTTATGGAATTCTAATGGCCTTATGAGTTCTACATTTTCAGTAAAAAAAAATGGGAGCATTCTCATCAAAGCTTTTAAAAATTTTAGCATTTAGTATCTCAAAAATACACTTTATTAATTTTAACAACTCATTTTATAATACACCCAATATCAAAAGTTCTATTTTTTTACCATTTCGTTTAAAATAATATAAACTACTCATTAAAATAATAAAAAAACAACTATACAAACCACCTTTTCCACCATAAGTATTAAAATAATAATATTTTTTTTTAAAGATTGGAGCTACAGTGAGCTTTCAAAGATGAAAAGCTCACCGTAACTCAGTTGCTATTTTTTTTTTTTAAGTTTAGCATATTTGTTGTAACTTACTTTTTGGTGCTTTTTACAAATTTAATGTTAAAATTTAGCATTTATAACATTTAGCATTTTTAATAAAAATGCTCTAAGTGAAGTCAACGCTGCTAAGCGAAATCTACGCGTCTACAGTCTACACCACTTAACCAAAAAAAAAAAAAAAAAAAAAAATCATTCTTAAACTCAGCTGACGGATTGCTACACTTTTTGAGAATTAGAATACCTTCATGCATTATGTTTCTCACCTCTATCTTTTTTGTGTAGGTATCCTTGGATCGGTGAGCTACAAGTCAAAGCATAGCACTCTCTTTCTCTTTGATGTGATATAACTGGTAAAAACGTAGAAAGGGAGTTTGAACTGTGAAGTTAAAAATGGATCAGGCTGTAGTGGAACTCTTGATTGACAATATCATTTCAATCCTTGCAAATGAAGCATCGTTGTTATGGGGGACTCGTGATGCAATTGAAGATATCAAAGAGGAGTTGAAAAGCATGCGATCGTTCTTAGTAGATGCTGATAGAAAGGGAGTAGGGAGTGAAGGAGAGAAAACTTGGGTGGCAAATGTGAGAGACATGGCGTATGATGTCGAAGACATTATTGATAAGTTCATGTATCACATGAATTACCAGCGAATCAGGGGTCGATCTTCCTGGATCCTTCACCGCACCATTTACTTTCCAAAGAATCTCTGGGTGAGGCATCAAACAGCCACCAAGATACAAAAAATTAATGGGAAAATCAAAGGCATACGAGAGAGAAACCAGAGATATGATATTAATCATATAGAGGGAACTAGTTCTAAAGATAATAAAAAATGGTTGGTGCAGCATGCTGAATCATCTCTTTTTTTTAAAGAAGACAAACTTGTAGGGATTGAAAAGAAAAGGCAAGTGTTAATGAGATGGTTAATGGATGGAGTAGACCAAACTGTCATTTCGATAGTTGGAATGGGAGGTTCAGGCAAAACCACACTAGTTGCCAACACCTACAACAATGATGATGTAAAGAAACATTTTGACTGTTGTGCGTGGATCACAATTTCCCAAGCATATGAATTAGAAGATTTATTGAGGAGCATGGTCAAGAGATTTTACAAGTCAATGAATGAAGTGGATCCTCCAAACTTGACTTCCATGAATTACACAGAGTTAGTAGAAATGCTAGTGGACTACTTAAAGGAGAAAAGGTATCTACTTGTCTTGGACGATGTGTGGGATACAAATATCTTGAATCAAATAAAGTTGTCAATTCTTGATAATTGTCATATGGGCAGAACAATCCTTACAACACGAAAAGAAAATGTAGCTAGCTTCAATTTTGAAGTTACTAAGCACGTCTATCGTATTCAACCATTGGAAGAGGATGAGGCGTGGGATCTCTTTTGCAAGAAAGCATTCTCAAGTAGTTCTAATAGATGCTATCCACCTGACCTTGTTTTGTTTGCTCAAGAACTTGTGAGAAAATGTGACGGCCTACCTCTTGCAATAGCGGCTTTGGGAAGTCTTATGTACTCCAAGAATGAGTCTCAATGGACTTACATTTACAAAAGATTGAATTGGAGTCTAAATGACAATCCTGAGCTAGAAATGGTGAAGACCATCTTGTTGCTTAGTTTCAACGATTTGCCACATCAACTGAAGCATTGTTTCTTATATTGCTCGCTTTTCCCAGAAGGTTATGAGATTCGAAGAAAGAGGCTCATTAAGCTATGGATGGCAGAAGGATTTGTAGAACAAGTTAAAGGGTTCACTCCAGAAGAAGTTGCAGAAAGCTATCTAGTAGAACTCATTTTTCGAAGCATGCTTCAAGTTGTAGAGAGGAATGAATTTGGAAGGCCAAAAGCATGTAAAATGCATGATCTTATGCGTGAAGTTGCTTTGCCAATATCAGAGAAACAATTTTTTGGTGTTATACATGATGGAGGAGAAGCGATGGAAAACTGCAAAGCACGCCACATGTCAATTCACAAAACGAATGTAGAACTACAATCGTTCATGGGCATGTCAAAGCTTCGATCTTTTCTTGTTTTTAACAACTGCAAAACATTGCCTTCCGGAAGTAAAATATTAAGGGTCCTAGATTTGCAGAATGCCCCTATTGATGAATTACCTGATGAAGTAGTCAACTTATTTAACTTGAAGTATTTGAATTTAAGAGGAACTTTAGTTAAGAGGCTCCCAAATTCCATAGGGAGGCTCCTAAATCTTCAAACCTTGGACATCAGGGACACACAAATAGAGGCCCTTCCTCGTGGAATCGGGAATTTGCAAAACTTGCGGCATCTAATTATGTATAGATTCACTCGGAATAGAAATGATTTCAGATATGTTAATGGGACACAAGTGCCATCAACTATCAGTAGACTAACGAATTTGCAATCAGTGTCCGCTATTGAAGCAAATGGTGACTTGATACAACAGATTCGGAGCATGACCCAACTTACCAGGATTGGAATTTCAAATGTGAAAGCAGTAGATGAGATGGAATTATGTGACTCAATTCAAAACATGAAACTACTTCACTACTTGTTTATCATGACAACTAATGAGGAGGAAACTCTCCGAATGGATGCACTCTCAGCTCCTCCTCCCAACCTTCGAGTGCTTATTTTGGTTGGAAAACTAGAAAAGGTGCCACAGTGGTTTCATTCACTTGAAAATCTCACAGCTATGTATTTGCATTGGGCGAGATTGGAAGAAGATCTACTCCCTCACATTGCTGCTTTACCCTATTTGGGACGTCTTGCACTTATTAATGCCTATGTTGGAAAACAGCTATGTTTCAGTACAGGCTTTCCTAAGCTTACACAGCTATGGATTGCTAATTCCCCTCAGTTGAACGAGATAATAATAGAAAAGGGGGTGATGCCCAATATGAAATTCCTATATATTGCCATTTGCATGGAGTTAAAGACAGTGCCTAAGGGCATTGAATACCTTGAAAATCTCCAAGTACTGATTTTGAGATCTGCCTCTACGGAACTTAAAAATCGCATCCGTAGCGTGGATTTTTCAAAGGTGCGGCACATCTCAAAGATCTACGGCCTCTGGTAGTATTTCATAATGTTTTGTGAAGGTAGCTTCTCAATTCTGCGTTTTTCTTCTTCTTTTTAGCTTCTTTCATGAATGTTTATTTCATTCATTTTTATCTTATATCCTTCCCAAAAAAAAAAAAAAAAAACTTGGAATAAACACACCAAGTTCTGGGTCTGACTCAAAATGTTGTTTTTATATTTGTATTTAGGTATGTATCAGTGTATGCATGAATGCTAGTATGTTTGTAGGTGCGTTCTGTATGTGGGTATGTAAAACCCATGATATGTTTGAGGAAAGTTCTCCGTGGATGTTGTGTGATTGGAAGATATAAGATGGTGACTTATGTAACCCCAAGACTTTTGCCAGATTTTTCATTATATGTCTTTCATGCATGTTGATTATCCTAAGCATGCATATGATTTTCAATTGTATGTACATATGTTTATTAGATTTGGTTGGATATGATGTCTTATTTGTAGTTTGGAACATGTATTGGTCTGTTTTAATAAGCCACATATTTGCTCTATTTTTTTATACACATAAATATCTGTGTTTCAAACATCCAAGTGCTTACTTTGCTTCTTGTATAATTTGACAACTAGTCATCGTGAGAAAATTTGATTAATCATAGGTTGGTACATGCATACTGTGTCTTTTCATTGATTCCCTTGTACATGCTTCTAGCCATTTGAGAAGCAACATGTAAGTTCAGAAATAAATTTGTCGACTTTATACATGTTGTCCCTCATATTTTCCTCACAGGTATTCCCCTCCCGAAGCTGAGACATGGTTGTTCTTACTTTTTAGGAGATTTAAGTATGGGGGACTAGTCCCTTGTTTAAATGAGATGTGTTTAAGGCTTATTTACTTATTGATTAGTATAATCATATTTTAATATTTTCCCTTTATTAATGCATCTTTGACCATTAACCTATGGTTCGAGTCCTCATTAAAAATCTTTGACTTATATATAAATTCTTGATGAGATTTCCCTTTTTATCCTGTATTTTTTTTTTTTTTTTTTTTTTTTCCAATTCTTCTTTTGGGTAGCAAATCTCTTGCTTTAAACTGTATTTTTACCACATTCCTCATTGTTAGGTTGTCTGTTCATGGTGAGAAATTAGTCCTCAAAGTCATAATATCAAACTAACACATTTTGGAACAATTTTGTTTCAGTCTTCTATTATGTGATCAGAACTGCAACTTGATACTTTGTGTTCCCTAAGTTAGCAATATCTATTTGAATTTGTAATCATACTCTTAGTCATGCCTCATATGTTACCATTTTATTATTCAGTGTTGCATGTGCATATACTAATATAACAGCCACTTTGTGTAGTTTTTCTCCTCTATCAGACGCTTCTCTCTTTTTCTTTTGGGTAATCATTTTGATAGTAAGAAGTAAGATGTCTCTTCTCTTTGTTTAGAAATATGCTTTCCTTCTTGTTTTCCTTAAAATGTATTTATGGTTATTTTTGTTTAAACTTTATAAGCCATGCGGTGTGGGTGTAGGAAGTTCATGGATTCCTTTTCTTGCTGTTCAGAAAGCATATCTAATTGCATACTTAATGAGAAGATGCTATGGGAGCCTCCGATGGTCCAAGGCTTTCTGAAATGCAGAAGCAAGTACTTTAGACTATATAGAGGGAATTTGAATGCAGCTTGTTCCAAATCTGCTGAAGATCGATGTAAGATTCAATCAATTGTGTCAGCTGAGTTCTGCGTAATTCCAAGCAAGTAGTAGATTGGGAAATTTTCCTCTACATTGAGTACTTACTTCACCGTGGTTAGAAATAACCGGATCAGCTCTGGAGCCCTGATACAATTGAGTGGTTGTCATTCAAAGTCAGTGTCTAAAATCATAAATCCTAAGCCTTGAACTAAGACATTTATTTGATTCCTATTCTGTTTTAGAGCTGAAATTTGTTTCTTTCATTAGTTAAATCTCCTGTCCCAAATTCTTAGTATTTGTAAATTAAGATATGGTATACTGCTTTAACAGTTGCAAATCTTTTTTACTAGTGATTTCCCTATCCTCTTCATGGTTAGCATATATTATAGATGAACGTTATTACTTATACCAGTTCTTTTTTATATGGTTCCCTGTTTTGGCATTGGTAAATATTGCCACTTATTGCCTGTTCGTGCTCTTCATCATATGCTTACTTCAAACCTAGATGTCCAATGCTTTTCCTTTGTGTTGCTTATGACATGATAGACAATTTGCCATTCAGCCCTTTTTTCTATTTTTTAAGGCTTAAATATATTGTTGGTCCCTAAAATTTAGCATGAGTGATTTTAGTACCTAAATTTTGAAGTAATTGTTTTTACTTTTTAGTCCCTTGAATGACATGGCCAAACTAGAGAGTTGAGGCTAATATGTCATCTCTCCATAGGGACTAAATGCGACCACTTTAACTTTATTAGGAACTAAAATGGATCACTTAAATTAAGTTTTTTAAGGACTCAAAACTATCACTTCGAGTTTATTAGCGACTAATAGTTATCACAACTTTAGGGACTAAAATGACTTATGAGGCCAAAATTGGAAACTAAGCATAATTTCCCACCTATTTAGTTAGTAGACCCGATTCCGAAACTATATTTTTTACTAGCATCTCGAGTCTAAGAGACTCGATTTTGGCCTATAAATTGAGTCTTTAAGACTCGATTTCTATGGTCTGATGTGGCATTTTTTCCACGTGGCGACCACCTAGAAATCGAGTCTTTAAGACTCGATTTATAACCCTTATAAACTACCAACACAACACATCAGAGAAGAACCACCCAGAACATTAGAGAAGAGAAGAACCTAGAGAAAAAAAAAAAAAAAAAAAAAAAAAAAAAAAAACTAGAACATTAGAGAAGAGAAGAGAAGAACCCAGAGAAAAAAAAAAAAAAAAAACCAAAACATCAGAGAAGAGAAGACCACGCTGCTCGATCTAGGCGCGACCCAGGCCGCTCACTCCAATCTCGATCTTCTCTCTCTTTCTGTTTCTAGTTTTTTTTTTTTTTTTTTTTGTTTTTTTTTTTTCTCTGGGTTCTTCTCTAGATTTTAGGTGGTTGTTGGGGTGGATTTGGTTGGATTAATGCTCAGATTTGTGGGTTGTATTTGGGACTTTGGAAGTTTGAGAAAGGAGAGTGGGAGAAGAAGAACTGGGTCTGGGTCTCCAGACAGTTGAAAAATAAATGTTGCAGATGTAAATCAAGTCTTAGATACTCGATTTACATGTGGACGCCACGTGGAAAAATATGCCACATCGGACGTGATCAGACCATAGAAATCGAGTTTCTGAGACTTGATTTATAGGCCAAAATCGAGTCTCTTAAACTCGTGATGCTAGTAAAAAATATAGTTTGGAAACCAGAACTACTAACTATATAGTTGGGAAATTATGGTTAAATTCCCATTTTCGCCGACTCATGAGTTAAAAGTTTAGAGACCAACCATTTGTTTTGGTCTTTTTTTAAATAAAATAAAATAAAATAAAATAATAGAAGGCAATAAGAAAGAAATATGAGGGACTCTCTAACTACATCATTAATTGCCAGTTCAGTCTCATTAGCAACCCAACAAAGACTGGGGATCAAATTCCAATTCTTATTTGAAAAAGCCAAGAGCCAATGTCCAATGACAATTACTTCCTGATGCCTCCAAAAAAGAAAAAATATAGGAGATTATTGCTAAATGCCGTCTCAACAACTCAACGTTGGTGTAGACCGTGACATCTTTCTCAATATATAATATGATGGTGGCTATTGAACACTAATTAAAAGGGTCAATTATTTGGGCCTGTCATATTTTTTTCTAATAAATATACAAATGCGCAGCAATAATCCAAAACAAGCCATGTCACAGCAGTAATTAAAAATAAAAAAGCAGGTACTTTCTCTCAGTTTTGTCCCTTCTTTTTTTTATTTTTTATTTTTTATTTTTTTAATATTATTTTATTATATTGAAAGCTAAAATAAAATCATTAATATTGAGTGTTTTGTAAAGTGAAAAGGTAAAATAAATAAAATAGTTTTTTATGGTGTCAAATAGCTAAATTTATGGCTCCACCAATTTAGATGCTCTAACTAGTAACTAGCCAATCATTCATTTCCTTAGTAACCACTTTTGGTATACGTGCAATAACTTGTTCGATTGCACTCGGGTTTGAAGATTGGAAAAGTGCAAAAATTATTGGGTAATAACCCTTTAAATATCACTTTGTTCTCCAACACTAGCGTGACAGTTTTATAATGGTGCTCATTTATTTTCTGAATCATGGTGAAAAATAGAAAAGCTGGCTAGCTATTCTATCATGCTTTGAGTCACTATTAATCTTCTGTTGCCCAAAAAAACCTATATAACAAAGGAGATAATATATCATCCATTGAGTGGACCGTCCGCTAATGGATACTATAATTTCACCAATACAATGGATCAATTGCCTACTGCATTAAAAATCAAACGAGTAACGAAGTAGTGATCAAGCTAGCAATCACCTTTTTCTGTTTTTCATTAATAAAATTTAGTTTTTTTTTTTTTCGAAGTAAAATTCAGATTATTGAAAAACACCATGTCATAAAACTAAACCAAAATTAAAGCATTAATATAGATCCAAAATATTTTTTATGATAAATAAAGGATGAGTTGTTGTTAGGTAAGGCTTGGTCAATTAATTAACATCCAAGGTGTATACTTTAATCAATAAGCTACAGTTTATTTAAATTTTTTGTTTTATGCTGCTAACAATTGTTGAATACAGCTCGTCTTTATGAGTTATGAAGTATATATTACATGAATTGTTTTCTGCAATAAAAAGAAACAGAGGAAAAAAAAAAAAAAAACGTAGTCAATGATTACTACAGCTCATTTTCTATCATTTCTGAAAATATATATCTTGGATGTTAAGTTGTTAACTGAGGAACTCTTACCTGACTCGTAGTAAAATAAGCTCTACCAGTTTTGAGAAAGTCATAGCATCCACTCTATTTCTTTTCATTTCAGATGTCCATGTCCTTACAGTGTGTATATTGAAAAAGGTTTTGCTTTCTGCTTTCTGTAGAAGTTTACTCATTCTCTGTTTTGCTGAGAAGAAAGAAAAGACTATTCTTTCTCATCAAGTGGAGAAAAGCCTTCTTTGTATTATTTCTCATTTGCAATCCTCCCTATTTGTAAACTCCTCTTTTAAGCTCTCGAAGTCTACAAGTTTCCTGAAGAATATATTCGAGGGTAATTTTCAAGTAAGTTTATGTTTTAAAATATTTCACCACTTTATTTTGTCCATTTTAAATATTTAAAAGCAATAATTTGTATTTGTTTCTATATTTGATAGTTTGTTCTTTTGGTTCTCCTAGGTTCCTACATCTATCTTCAAATTGAATATCAGGTGGTGCAAGTCTTGGATACCGATTTCGAGTAATGGAGGTTGGAATTGAAAACTTTTATTTATTATTTTATAAATTTGAAGATTGTAAATTGTTGTTCAATTATACTTGTGTCTATGTCATATATTTATTCTTTATTGAATATTGAGACCAAACTTCATGAGGTTGAAGTTGAGGTTGGTTCAGTTTGAATTTCTAATTGTTCTGCTTTTTAACCAATTAGTTTGTCCTTGTAGTGTGGGGGTATTTCATTAGGAATAAATAAAGGGTTTTCTATCTTTTCACTTGGTGGAATTACTTCATTTTGGAAAATTATTGTGTACTCCCGGAGTACCATAAATGCGTACTCCCTCCTCTCACATGAATAGTGGGTTCTACTAATTAAATTCATGGTGAGACCTACCATTCATGTGAGAGGGGGGGTACGCATTTATGGTATTGCGAGAGTACCTAATAATTTTCCCTTCATTTTATGTATTACCTTTTCTATTCTCTCTCATTGGTCACCTAATTATACTGCTACTGTATTGGTTTAAATTGCAAATTGCAATGCTTTTATTATTAATGAAACATATCGTTTGAAAATAATAATAAAAAGGTCAAATATTCAGCAAAAAATAAATAAATAAAAAAGGTCAAATTGTTTGATCAATTAATGATAAAGAGGAATGAAAGTCCACAATAATGCTTGAGTGTTTTCACTTTATGCTCTACCAATTACACTATCACACATTTTTCTCCCACTCATTTTCAAGTAACCAAAGTATATTGTTTTAAAAATAAAAAATAAAAAACGTTATATATTATAAATGATGAAGTATAAAATGAAACACGAGAGTAGACATGAGATTTTACATGAGATTCTTGTTTGAGAGGGAGAGGATTGAAAACAATTTAAATAAATTGGTCCCTTAAGGAAACATGATTCATTCTTTATTAATTATTGAGACCACACTTCATGAGGTTGAGGTTGGGTCAGTTTGAATTTTTTTTTTTTTTTTTAATCGCAGTTTGAATTTTTAATTGTT
Organism: Notholithocarpus densiflorus; assembly: GCA_030021035.2. Lineage (NCBI taxonomy): Eukaryota > Viridiplantae > Streptophyta > Magnoliopsida > Fagales > Fagaceae > Notholithocarpus > Notholithocarpus densiflorus. The sequence continues at coordinate 680,727 of JARYZH020000164.1, read as the reverse complement.
CTGCTTTTAATCAATTAGTTTTTCTTTTTGTTAGTAAATTTCATTTGTAAGTGTGAGGGTATTTCATAAGGAATAAATAAGGGTTTTTTGTCTTTTCAGTTGGTGGAATGACTGAAATCACTTCATTTTATGTATTAATATTTTCTTTTCTCTCTCATTGGTCATCTATTGTCTAACTATATTGGTTTAAATTGCAAACTGCGATGCTTTTATTATCAATGAAACTTATCGTTTGAAAAGAAAAAAGGCCAAATTGTCTAATCAATTAATGATAAAGAGGAATAAAAACAATTATGTTTTGAGTGTTCCACTTTATGTTCCACCAATTACATACTATCACATGGTTTTTTTCCCTCTCATTTTCAAGTAACCAAAGTATATTGTTTCAAAAATAAAAAATCAAACACATTACTTTTTTTTTTTTTGATAAGCCAAACACATTACATATTATAATTGATGAAGTATAAACCGTACGACATGAGACTTTTGTTTGAGAAGGAGAAGATTCAAAACAATTAACTCTATGGTTTATTAATATATAGAAATAATAGGTCAAGGAAAACTGAAATGTATATTGTAAAGCATCTCTTAAACATGGAAAATCAAACAAATGTGTTAAACTTCATCTCTTATTAATGATTTAATTTTTCATTTGAACAAGTTTAATATGTGAAAATTTATATTTTTTTCGATGTCTTCTACTGTCTTTATTTGAGAATAAATACAATTATTATCATGTAATAATTTGTTTAAAAGTTTTCAATTTCGTAATAAGATAAGAATGATATTTTAGAAAGACTCAATTATTTTGTTTCAAAAAAAAATTAACAAAAAAAAGTCAAAATTTTGGTCCATAAATTATATAATTTTTTAATTCTTTTATCAAATTATTGTTATTTCATTTTAGTCTAAATCTTTTTTTTTTTTTTTTTGAAAATCTTACTTCTTAAATCTTTATAAACATTTATTGGTACCTCGCCATCCCTTGCCATTTTATTCTAGTCTTTTTTTTTTCTTTTTTTCTTTTTTTTTAAGTTTACGAATCACATCCTTCTAGCGTTGACCAGAAATATTAGACATCTGGTGTCATAAATACAAATTAACCATATGGAAACGATGATATTTTAATTATTAAAATGTTCTATTTAAAAAAATGAAAATGTTGCCAGCAGTGACAAATAAAAATATTTCTCTATTTAATTTAGATAAATACAATAATTATTGTTTAATTTAAATAAATATAAAAATCATTGTATCTACACCACTTCTCCCCCAAAAAAAAATCATTCTTCAACTTAACTGATGTACTGGCACACTTCTCGAGAATTAGAATACTTTATTTTTTTGGTAAGAAGAATTAGAATACTTTCATACATTATGTTTCTTAACTCTATTCTTTGGTTGTGTAGGTCTCCTAGCTAGGACCGGCGGGCAACAAGTCAAAGCATGCACTCTCTTTCTCATTGATGTGATATAATTGGAAGAAGGGGAGCCTAAAAACTTGGCCACTATGCTAGAAGCAGGAGTTTGAACTGCGAAGTTAAAAATGGATCAGGCTGTAGTGAAACTCTTGACTGACAATATCATTTCAATTCTTTCAACTGAAGCATCGTTGTTATGGGGGACTCGTGATGCAATTGAAGATATCAAAGATGAGTTGATAAGCATGCAATCATTCTTAGTAGATGCTGATAGAAAGGGAGTAGGGAGTGAAGGAGAGAAGACTTGGGTGGCAAAAGTGAGAGACATGGCGTATGATGTTGAAGACATTATTGATAAGTTCATGTATCGCATGAATCGCCAACAAATCGGGGGTCGATCATCCTGGATCCTTCACTTCAAAACCTCACATATTTGTATCTGCATTGGTCGAGACTGGAAGAAGATCTACTGCCTTACCTTGCTTCTTTGCCCCATTTGGGACGTCTTTCACTTAATAATGCCTATGTTGGAAAACAGCTATGTTTCAATACAGGCTTTCTTAAGCTTACAAGATTGGAGATTCATACTTTGCCTCAATTGAATGAGATAATAATTGAAAAGGGGGTGATGCCAAATCTGAAAATCCTAGATATTATCGGATGCATGGAGTTAAAGACAGTGCCCATGGGCATTGAATACCTTCAAAATCTCCAAGAACTGTATTTGAATTCTGTCTCAATGGAACTTCAAAATCGCATTTGCAACGTGGATTTTCCAAAGGTACAACACATCCCAAAGAAGTACATCTTGAAGTAATTCAGAATGTTTCACGAAGGTAGCTTCTCAGTTCTATCTATTTTTTCTTCCACTTTAAATCTTTAAATGAATTGTTGCATTCGTTTTATCATTTAAGCTATATTTCTTTGAACTAATGGTTTCTGACATCATAAATAAGTAATCCGTTCTATCAATTAATTGTACTTAATCGAATCTCTGTTTTTTTACCCACGACAGAATCATGCTTGCTATTGCTTGATTACTTGGAGTTTGCTTTATCTACCATCTTGGCATAGAAAAATAAAATAAATTCCTTGCAATAGATAAAATTAGTTTCTAGGCCTAATTGAAAATACTGTTTCTATAAATGTATTTGGGTGTATTCTGTTTGTGGGTATGTCAAGCCCACCATATGTTTGATTAAAGTCCTTTATGGATGTTGGGTGATTGGAAGATACAAGATGGTAACTTATGTAAACCCACGACTTTTGCTAGATTTTTCATTATGCGTCTTTTGTGGGTGTTGATAATCACAAGCTTGCATATAATTTTCAATTCTGTGTATAGAGGTTTCTTAGATTTGGTTTGGTTATGATGTCTTTTTTGTGGTTTGGACAATATATTGGTCTGTTTTAGTAAGCCACATGTTAGCCTGTGATTTGTTTATATATAAATATTTGTGTTTCAAACTTCTAAGTGCATACTTTGCTTCTTATATAATTTGAGAACTAGTCATCATGAAATAAACTGATTAATAATAGCTTCTTTTTTTTTTTTTTTTTTTTTTGCCATTGATAATAGGAAGTTTTAACTCATAAGTGCACACATTGCTAGGCCGCCACACTATGCTCTTAAGTTTGCAATTCCTATATGAATGAGATGTGATTAAGGTTTATTTATTTTCTAATAAGTATAATCACAATTTAATTATTTTTTCCTTTATTGATGCATCTTGGCCATTAACCTCTGGTTCTTGAGTCCAAGTTAAAAATCATTGACTTACATATAAATTCTTAATGAGATTTCCAAATTTTCTCTGTTTTTCCAATTCTTCTTTTGGGTAGCAAATCTCTTGCTTTAAACTGTATTTTTACTACATTCCTCATTGTTAGATTGTCATAAGCTCATGAAGAGAAATGAGTGATCCAAGTCATAATTTCCGACTAATACATGTTGAACAATTTTGTTTTTGTCTTCTTTTATGTGATCAGAATTGTAACTTGATACTTTGTGTTACCTAAGTTAGCGATATCTATTTGAATTTGTTATCATACTCTTAGACATAACTCATAAGTTACTCTTTGTTATTCAGTGTTGCAGTGCATCCCAAAGATCTACATCTAGTAGTAATTTGGGAATGTTTCATGAAGGTAGCTTCTCAATTCTCTGTGGGTTTTTTTTTTTTTTTTTTTTTTTTTTTTTTTCATGAATGGTTATCGCATTCATTTCTATCTTTCATCTAACCCCCCCCCCCCCCCCCAAAAAAAAAAGCTTTGCTTCATCTAAGTTATTTCACTAACAAATTTATGTATGCTCGACTTATATTATTTATCCACTTTGTAATAGCTTAAGTTTTTGAAACTAATGGTTTCTAACATGATAAATAAGTAACCATGTTCATGCCAACAATGCTTGCTATTGCTTGATTGGAGTTTGATTTAGCTACCATCTTGGCATAAATTGATAAATACATCAAATTCTTTGAAATAGAATGAATTAGCTTCTGGATCCCGTGTCAAAAACTGTTTTTAATATGTATTTTGGTGTGTATGCATGTGTGAATGTGTGTTTGTATGCGTGTTCTGTGTGTGAGTAATGCCCACCATATTTCCAGGAAAGTCCTCTATGAATGATGTGTGATTGGAAGATACAAGATTGTGACTTATGTAGCACTGTCTTTTTCTGGGTTTTTCCGTTATGTGTCCTCCATGTATGTCAATAATCCTAATCTTGCTTGTGATTTTCAATTGTATGTACAGAGGTTTCTTATATTTGGTTTGGCTATGATGTCTTATTATTTGTGGTTTGGAACATGAATTTGTCAGTTTTAATAAGCCATATCTCTGTTTTTTTTTTTTTTTTTTTTACTCATGGCAGAATGATGCTGAAGATTATGAGTTTGCCTTGTTTGCTTCAAGAGGATTATGTTTTGTTCGGAGCTCTAATTCTAAGTATTGTTTGGGTATTCTAGTTATTGTTCAATAAATTAATACTCGACTTTGTTCTTATTTGTCTATAACAAATGTAAAAGTTTGAACTCCAAGATGTCTTTGTGGTAGTTTGTTGGAAGATTGTCACTGGTTCAACCATTGATTGTAATTTGTATGTAATTTAGCTTGTGTAAACCATTAACATCCATGTGAATTGTTTTCTACTGTTTTTGAGTTTTATAGTTCTTTTGTTAATTCTTCTTTAACAACTTGATGAACTTGATCAAAACCAACATCATGGTTTGTTTTTTGTGGGTTAAAGGGTTTGGTTGGGTCCTTATTTTTTTGAAACTTGAGTTGGATCGGGTTGAAATTTTGACAAAAATTTCAATCCAAATAACCCGATCCAACCTTGCTATTAATTAATACTTTAAAAAATATATATGTATGTTGGGAAATTTAGACCCCGGTTGATAGAATTAACAAGTTTTAAATCCAAGTTGTTAATTAGATTTATTATAAATAAACCTTGTTAAAACAAACAAACATCAATATCATGTCAAAATCATGCAGCGGAAAAATTAAATAAGACAAGATATGATGACTCAGGAAAACCAATGAAACAAATTAGTTTCACAGTAAAAAACTTGGGAGGAAACCTTCCCAAAAAGCAATCTACTATAATAAAGAGAAGTTTCAGATCTAGTACAAAACTTTTGTCCCTAGACTCTACAATCCCTGTAGATAAACTTACAGTAGAAACCTTATACCGCTTCAGAACCTCTGAACTCTTCAATATATGAACGCCACCCTTTTTGCATGAATCCCAGTACGTGACTAACCAAATATGCACATCTCCCAATACGTGGCTAACACACCAACTTTTTTTTTTTTTGAGTAAACAGTAATACTTATTAGAACACACACGAAAATAATAATAGTGTTTTAAACCGGGTTTATAATACGACTAACACACCAACTTGAAAAAGATTGTTGGTTGCAAAGTTCTTCACTTCATCAACAATGAAGATCAAGAAGCACTTGGTTACAAAACCCTAAGGTGCAAAGACGCAGTAGCTTCTTTCAGAGAGAATAAGGCATCAGTCACCTTTTGCATATGTTTTCCTTGTATGCTCTTATGTGACGACCTTTAAAATAAGCCTTATATATGTCTAGGGTTGTGAGAAAAGAAACCCTACACAAATACATAAGCATGGGCCGAAAATCAAATCTGGAAATCTGAATTTCGTAATTCTCGATAGATAGTATCTGTCGAGACCTCGATAGATAGAATCTGTCGAGCTAGCTGTTGAGACTCATTAAACCTCAATAGATAGTATCTGTCGAGCAGCTGTCAGGAATCTGTCCAGCTTTAATGGACAACCCTTCTTCACTTGTTTCTTGGTCTAATCTTCATGGCTTTAATACTTGGCTTGAACAACATGTTTCTTGAAGTATTAAACACATCTTAGATCTACCCAAATATAAGTAAAGTGCGTTTTGTTAAAAGATTACCCAAATATGTCTTTAACAATGTATAAACTCTTTAATTTAATTTATTTTAGATTTTACATACCTATCAAAAAATTTTAATATATTTTAGACTTTATAACTTACTTTAAATTTGTTAGTTCGGACTGTTTTAGTATTTTGAGATTTATTTTAGATGAAATTGTAATTATTTATTTAAAAAATGGGTTTAAATTGGTGAATGAAAACCAAATTTTTTTTTATTAGGCCTGACAAAATGGTTCTAACTACCCAACCCAACCCAACCCTACATGTTCCCTATGAATAGTTGAGTTAAACATTTCTCAACATGTGAAATTGTTGGCTTTTAAAAAAATACAAAATAAAATCCAACTTATTCCTATGCATTCACACCTCTATTTTCTTTTTTCATAAACAATTATGCTCTTGCAACTCTGTACCTCTTATGATTGATGATAATAATAAAATAAAATTTCCATTTTATCTAAAAATTATTTAACACCCTACCGCCCCTTTTCATAGCAAAATTGTTAAAACGAATTAAATAATATTTTTGGAGAACCCACAATTTTTTTTCATGGATACAATAGTGAACATACAATTTGAATAATAGTTTGATGAACCTTTTTTCATCCTACTATTATATTAGTCTTGTAGACGTGCTCCTTTCCTCATATAAACTTCCATACTGAAATTAAATTATGGGGAAAATAAGGTTGAGTGGATATGTTAATAGCAATGATCACTTCCTTCACAAATTCAATGAGGAAGACAAAGCTGCCATGATTCTTCTTCACATAAAGCATGTCAATTGCCAGATGAGGAATTTGCTATAGCTTTGCATGAAATCAAAAACCAAAGAATTAGGCATAAGCAACACGTAGCAAATACTAGCAAGCCAGAACCCATTCAATGTTTCCAAAGAAAACCATGGTTATTAACCCCATCCATGAAAGCCTATTCCTGCAAGCCCCTGGATTTCCCACCATTCCCATGCCTCAACAGCCTCATAGGAGCATGCTCTAAGCCTTTTGAGAAGCAATTGGCATTCAGTTATGTAAGGGGTGACCAAAGCAAGCAGTCCCTGAACAAACTAGATGTCGAAAACTCTCTTACCATTGCTAAACAAGAATGAAGTTGTTGATAATGGAATTCCTATCATTATGTATGACATAAAAGGTAAGGAACACTTAATGACGTTCAAACTTTGGGAGTCCAGGGTTTATCACAAGGAAGGGTGGAACACGTTTTACCAAAAACATGCATGAGCATGAAGATTTCGTGACAGTGTGGATGTTCCGCCATGTTCAAACTATGCTTTTCCATCTCTTTGAGAAGACTAAGTTACACAGTTGGGTTTTTTTTTTTTTTTTTTTTTTTTTTTTGAGAATCTAGTTATATAGTTAAATTTAATTGTTATCAAAAGAAGATGACACATTTTACAATATCTAAAGAATTGTATTTAAGTCTTAAATACGAACCTTACATATCAATCAATATTAGCTAGATGTTTTTAGTGTTAGGAGGGAGTTTGTATTAAGCGTAGATATTAACTATTACTGTTAGCTAGAGTAGGGAGATTTAGCAAAAAGATTTTCAGTTTGTCAGTAGGAAGTACAGGACATAACATAACGCTCATGTTGGAGGGTTTGACAACATTATAATAGTACATTTTTCTAATGATAATAAACCTTTTTTTATATATATATTTTTTCGTTTGAACCATGGATGTTATTCCCATGACTTGATCTCTTTGCAATGATTTTGTAATGCACAAATCGGCCTTGGTGGGTTCGTAGCCAGGATTTATACCACTACTAGTTGTCAATCATCTTAGGCAACAATTTGCTCAACCTTATTTATCAATCTGTCTGCTTGTAGCAAAATATCAATATGATTAAATAGTATTTCAATATAGTGAATTGATTTTCAAAGTTACACACCGCAACAGTTTTCCATTTGATAGCTCAAAAAATCAGCACAAAAGGAGTAATTTTATACAATAAAGCTACAAATTTACACCATCTTTTGCAATTCTCATCACCCAAAGAGAGAGAGAGAGAGATAGTTCCATTAACACCTTTCTATATCATTCTATTGTGTGTCACTGTTTACATGTGTTTTTGAACAACACTATACACTATTTGTATATGTCCATTTGCTTTCACCTAAATCCCATAGGGATTAGTTTCAAGTATACTTCCATTTAGTGCCAAAATATGTTGGGTAGACCCTACAATCAAATTACATATATTAAAAAAAAAAAAAAAAGACAAATAAATAGTATAGAATGAATTATAAATGATAAACTATACCTGCATTTGGTTTCCAGGAAAGAAAGGAGTGCCAAAATATGGCGTCATATATCCACCACTTGAAACTTGACTCAGATGACGCTATACAATTGAAAATAAATCTTATAAATTATATATTAATCACAAGAGAAAGCAGATAAGAGCATTCATGAAAAAAAAAAAAACCACATACATAGAAACTTTACCTAGAATTGGTTTAAACTAGAATTTGTTGACTATAGCCCAACAAAACCATCTCCCATGATGCTACCATTATTTACCTGAACATTAGATTAATAAAATGCAATTGCATAAATTATTTACATAGTAGATTAAAATCTCAAACAATCAATCTCATAGTTTTTCCTTATTCTTAATACCTAAACATTCCTTCTCTCTTGTGTTCCCATTTCATGATCTTCTTGTGGAGTACTTAAAGTAGGCAAACCAATTTCACTTGCATCGACTTCAATTTCTTGTGCCACTTGAGAATTCTTTCATTAGAAAGAAAATAGATGAATTAGACAAGTTATTTAGATAAAAAAAATATATATAATACAATAAAGAAACTAATAAAATAGATTATTAGCTAAAATTAATAAGCAAGTACCTGTTTTCCTTTTCCTTTTTTTTGATAGTTTTGTTCCCTTCCAGTCTCTTTCTTCTTTTCAATTTCCTAATCACTTGGTCTATTTTAGATTCCTTTCATTTTGACACTAGTCGCCCTTTACTTCGAGCCACTAAAGGACGAAGCACCTTCATACATTCCTTTAATGTCCCATTAATAACTTCATTAGATATTGTCACTGCACCTGGTGTGTGATGAGATGTTTGACCACTTTCACTACTTGACACATTCAGACTCAACTTCTCCTTCAGCCTGTCTAAAACTGTCATCACTGTCATACAACTTTCTTCATTTTTTGATGCCATTGATGCAACTTCATAAAAAGAAGTGTGCAATTTATCATAATGTTGTGCTTCAGGATGTCCACTCAATTCATTGTAAATACATTTAATAAATGTATATCTTCGTTTTGAGTCCTTACTCCACTGTGGAAGAATATATTTTGATGGCAATATTTTAATTTTCTTTATCATCATGAGCACAGAGAAGGCATGCCTGCAGAGGATTCCTCTAAATTCAAATAAGCAACAATTGCATTGTACCTCCAATTCATCTTCATTAAAGTAAACATGGAAGGTTACTTCCTTTGTATCATCATCAATTTCTATCTGATCAACAACTTGGTATGTAGAAATTGCACCTTCTTGTTTAAGAAGAAAAGGATGACAATACATTTTCCTCCTAATCTCATTTTGAACCTCCTTGAACTTTGAATTGGTATAACTGTCCTGAAATTGCTTCTCAATAGCATAATGAGTTATGCATGGAACTCTTGATGTTAGAGAAATAAAATCTTCTGTGTTCTCCTTTTCAACCGTACTCTTCAAGGCCTCATCATATTGATCAACAAATTGCTTCAATGTAGTCTTCGGCCCCACATAACCATCAAAAAAGGCATTCATACTTTCACTACGTTGTGTAGTAGACATTCCCGCTTAAAATGTATTTTTCACATATGTTGGTATCCAATGATGTTGCTCATAATACAACCATTGCAATCATTCATTATCTTGAAGATTATGCACCTCAAGTAATCTTTGCCAACTATCTTCAAATTCATCACGACTCAAGGAATCATATACACAGTGGTCTATATCACTCTTAATCGCCTCATATTGAGAATATCCTTTAAATTTCTCAAGAATTTTCTTCATTATATGCCATAAACAAAACCTATGTTTAGTTTCAGGAAATACTATTTCAATTGCCCTTTTCATAGCTTGGTCTTGATAAGTTACAATTGCTTTTGGAGCTCGGCTTGACATACACTTCATCCATGATTCAAACAACCAAACAAAAGTATCAACATTCTCGTTTGATATTAGACCACACCCAAGAAGTATTGATTGACCATGATGATTCACTCCTACAAATGAAGCAAATGGCATTTTATATGGATTTGTTAAGTATGTTGTATCAAATGTTATAACATCCCCAAAATAGTCACATGTGGCTCTACTTCTTGCTTCTGCCCAAAACACATTCCTCAATCGAGATCTATCATCCACATCTATTACATAATAAAACCGGTCATCCTTCTCTTGCATTCTAACAAAATAGTCACGAAGTGCTCTAGCACCTCCCAACCCAAGTTAAAGCCGCCTTACTTTGTCAACATGATTTCTACAGTCTTTCTCTCCAAATGGAAGCTTCTCAAATCCTCCTGCTTCAATAACAATAGATTTATAGTTTTTACTAATACGAATTCCAGCTTTATCATTTAATTCAAGCCTTCTTTTCACATAAGAATCCATCTATTTATGACATCTAAAATATCTAGCTTTTCCAAGACTTAAAGTATGGACATGGTCAAGCACAACAGTAGTCAATCTAAACTTTCCATTAGGACAAGTAGCATTAATCTTGGCCTTGCACCCGAGATTTTTTTTTTTTGGCCTCAGTTTAAGAGTATTAGTTGCCTTACTTTTTGCCTTGCCTTGATTAACACATGAAATAGTAAAATATTTTAAATTCCCATCACGTCCAAGTTTAGAGGTTCTCCTCGACACACCAAAACCTGCTTGTTTAGCATATTGCGTATAATATGCTCTAACTTCTACTTCTGAATTAAACATCATCCCAACCTTTGGTTCTAAAACAATTTCATTTTCATCTAAAATCTTGTTGATCTCATGCTCATTTTCCTCAATCTTTTCAATCTCTAACTTTTGCTCATTTTCTTCCTCATCAATGACAATTTCTTCATCTGAAGACATGTAGTCTTCATTGTTTGACAATCACATGATTGTTTCCATTAAAAATACTATTCAATTATCTAGTAAAAAATATAAAAGTTTAAACCATTTAGAAGTCGAAAATACAAAACTTTAAAAATAAAATTGTCATATGGGAATGCAACACCGTAGTCGAGCATAAAATAATCCAATAAAATTAAAAAATTCTGTCATATAAACTTTAAAAATTCTGTCATATGGGATTGCAACACCGTAGTCAAGCATAAAATAATCCCATAACATTTGAATCCCCTTTCAATGCTTTCATTACTTCTTTGGTTGAATCAAGAAAAAACAGCAATTTCTTATTAATCTAGAGCTTGAATTACATTATAGAAAACAACAAACTTATTCATTGAATGTGAATGAATAATCACTAATAACACTTGCAATAAGTTCACTTCTGAATCTCTTTGAGTGACGGAATTATATGCTTACCTACCAACCAAATTTATTTGTAATCATATCATATGATAAGTATAAAATTGTAACACTCACTGACGGAAGGGAGTGAAGTGACGTTTCAATCAGGCCCGTCAGCCTCACTATTGTCTATCGGCAATAGTGACGGTAGGGAATCAGCTTTAGGGTGACAGGGTAAACCCGTTGACATTGGAAAGTTGACGGGTCGAGGCTGTAGGAGATGCGCAAAGCTAATGGTTCCGACATAACCTTGACTTGGCTTCCACGCATGGGTATATAAGGAAATATCTTGCACATCATGCTCAATGTTGGACTCCTACAAGGAAAGAATTTCACAAAATACGCTCACAAAGACTCCTATAAGGAAAAGACTTCTACAACAAGAAAAAGAGGTTAACCCTCTACTACTATAAAAGCCCTAATACCCTCACTAGCCAATGTACGCATAATTTACCCTTTTCTAGCACTCTAGAGTTGTGAGAAGTTCTAACTTAACCTTCGGAGGGTATTTGGCCGGTACCACACTGGTGCTCTCTGCGAGGTCTTCTCTTTTTATTATGCAGGTGCTATTTTGAGTGTGCAAGTATCGTGTGGCTCACTGGTGACTTTTTTTGGCATCATCAGTTGGTGCCATCTGTGGCAATCTATATTCACTTGTAAGCCATACAAATGCTTCCCGGACAAAGAGTTGCATGGTACTTACCTGCTTGATGGTAACCACCAACAACGTTCAGGGAGACGAACCACGACCCACCGCCCTGGAGAAACAGGTCCAAACCCTCATAGCAGCGGTGGAATGCCTTACCAAACAAAACGAAGTCCTAGAGGAACAGCTAAGGTAGAAGAATGCAGCCTTGGGTATCTAAGAGGAAGACCAAGAAGGTACCAGTGCCGAACGACAAGACCGAGAGGGACTGGAGGGCAGTAACGCCCTAAGCAGACCGGAGCGACAAAATATAAGCCTCCCATCCCTCACGGATATGACTCCACCACCTGTTGTCGCGGAGATATAGGCGATAAAGGAACAGATGGAAGTTATGATGAATGCCCTAAAGGGACGGGTGTCTAGCGACCTTGACGATCTGGTCAACCGTACTGACTCGCTGTTCACCACGGCCGTCAACGCCTTCCCTCTTTCGCATAAGTTTCGCATGCCACAGATCGACAGCTATGACGGAGTGAAGGACCTTTTGGACCACTTGGAAACCTTCAAAACCTTGATGCACCTTCAAGGAGTAGCAGATGAAATCATATGTAGGGCCTTCCCTACGACGCTGAAGGGTGTGGTAAGAATTTGGTTCAGCCGATTGACGCCCAACTCCACCAACACTTTTAAGGAGCTAAGTGCTCAGTTTACTGCTCACTGCATCGGGGGACATAGGTATAAGAAGTCTACGGCTTGCTTGATGAGCATCAAACAGCGAGAGGACGAGACGCTGAGATCCTACATATCTCGCTTCAATAGGAAGCACTCTCGATCGACGAAGCCAACGACAAGATACTTGTAGCGGCCTTCACGAATGGGCTGCGGAAGGGTAAGTTTTTGTTCTCCCTATACAAAAACGACCCGAAGACCATGACAGAAGTACTTTACAGGGCCACCAAGTACATAAATGCTGAAGATGCGCTGCTAGCTCGGGAGGAAAAGCCCAAGAAAAAGGAGAGACAGGTGAACACATGACAAGACTAAGGGCGGAAGAAGGCAAGAACAGGAGACCAAAGGGATGAAAGGTGCTCTAAGCCTTCGGGAGGAAGGTTCACAAGTTTCACCCCACTAACTGCCCCGATAGACCAAGTCCTAATGCAAATCAAGGACGAGGAGGCCCTGACCTACCCCAAAAAGCTGAAGGGAGATCCCAACAGGCGATCGATGGACAAATATTGCCGCTTCCACCGTGACCACGGTCATGACACATCCGATTGTTATGACTTAAAGCAGCAGATCGAGGCCCTTATCAAGCAAGGAAAATTGCAGAAGTTCGTTAGGAAGGAGAGAACTGATCCACCCCCTCAAGAGTAGCACCCCCAATGGGATAATGAACATCCAAGACCCCTGAAGGGGACATAAGGATGATCGTAGGGGGAACAGTGACCACTGGGTCGTTCAAAAAGGCCCACAAAACTTACCTTAGGATGGTCCAGAATGTTCAGCTGACGGGTTCCGTACCAAAGATGGCACAAAAAGAAGGCCTCATTATCGGGTTCTCGGAAGAAGATGCGTGACGTCTTCACCACCCGCACGACGATACGCTTGTCGTCAGCATACGAGTAGGAGACTACAACATGCACTATGTGTTGGTCGACAATGGCAACTTGGCAGATATCCTATACTACCCGACGCTCCAGCAGATGGGAATTGACAGAGAACGATTGATTCCGACGAACGCCCCACTCGTCGGTTTTGGAGGAACAAGGGTATTCCCCCTAGGCGCGGTCACATTATCTGTAATGGTAGGCGACTACCCTCAACAAATTACCAAGGATGTAACATTCCTAGTGGTCGACTATTCGTCCGCCTACAATGCTATCCTCGGACGACCCACCCTCAATTCGTGGAAGGCCGTAACTTCAACCTACCACCTAATGATTAAGTTTCCTACCGACTATGGAATGGGAGAGCTACGCGGAAATCAGGTGGCCACACGTGAATGCTATGTGGCCATGATGGAAATGGATGACCACCTCCAAGCCATGAACATAAAAGAACACCGGATGGCGACGAAGCCCGTAGAGACGCTTGAAGAGGTGATTCTTGACGACTCAAAACTTGACCAAACAACCAAAATTGGAACCCTCGCTAATCCTGCGGTTCGCCAAACGCTCACAACTTTTCTTAGAAATAATCGGGATGTATTCGCTTGGTGCCATGAGGACATGCCAGGGATAAACCCTTCAGTCATGGTACATAGGATGAATGTGTCGCCCTCCTTTCCACCCGTTCGACAAAAGAAGCGGGTGTTCGCCCCGGAGCGAGATCAGGCCATAGCGGAAGAGGTCCGCAAACTGCAGGAGGCGAGCTTCATTAAAGAGGTTTACTACCCCGACTGGCTGGCAAACGTAGTGATGGTTAAAAAAGCTAGCGGAAAGTGAAGGATGTGCGTGGACTTCACCGACCTAAACAAAGCATGCCCCAAAGACAGCTATCCCCTCTCGCGGGTCGACGTTCTAGTAGACTCTAAGGCTCAGCATCAGCTGTAAAGCTTTATGGACGCTTTCTCAAGTTACAACCAAATCCAAATGCACGAAGATGATCAAGAGAAAACTTCGTTCGTGACTAGCCAAGGCTTATTCTGTTATAAAGTGATGCCATTCGGCCTAAAAAATGCGGGTGCAACGTATCAGAGGCTTATGAACAAGATGTTCGCACAGCAAATCGGGAGAAATGTCCAAGTCTACGTTGATGACATGCTAGTAAAAAGCCAAAGGGAGGAAGACCTCAGGGAAACATTCAAAACCCTTCGCTCTTACAACATGAAGCTCAATCCAGGAAAATGCGCCTCCGGAGTGACGGTAGGAAAATTCCTGAGATTCATGGTGTCTCAAAGGGGCATCGAGGCCAACCCGGACAAGATCCGGGCCATAATGGAGATGGCACCCCCAAGAAATGTAAAGGAAGTACAAAGCCTCAACTGCAAAATAGCAGCACTGAATAAATTGGTGTTGAGGGCAACAGATAAGTGTTTACCCTTCTTCTGCACGTTGAAGAAATCTTTCGAGTGGACTGTCGAGTGTCAGCAGGCATTCGAGGAGTTAAAGCCTTATCTCTCTTCCCCGCCGCTGCTAAGTCCGTTGCAGCCAGGTAAAGAGCTTTTCCTCTATTTGGCCGTCTCCCCTGCCGCCTTGGTCAGAGAAGAAGAAATAGTGCAGAAGCCCGTGTATTACGCCAGCCGGGCGCTTCGCGGTGCCGAAGAAAGATACCCGCCCATGTAGAAACTTGCCTTTGCATTAGTTACGGCAGCCCGCAAACTCAAACCATACTTTCAAGCCCACACGGTGATCGTCCTGATCGACAAGCC
This sequence comes from Notholithocarpus densiflorus, assembly GCA_030021035.2. NCBI lineage: Eukaryota > Viridiplantae > Streptophyta > Magnoliopsida > Fagales > Fagaceae > Notholithocarpus > Notholithocarpus densiflorus. Next base: position 665,292 of record JARYZH020000164.1, on the reverse strand, counting down.
CCTACGACGGGCGATGAGCAACCCTGAAGCTGCTGGTTGATTGGCGCTATGGGCCATAGAATTGAGCGAGTTTGACATCCAGTACCGCCCACGAACCGCCATCAAAGGACAGATCGTCGTAGACTTCATAGCAGAGTTCACCAATAACGAGGACAAGGGGGCAGAAGAATCTCCTTAGTGGAGTATACATACAAACGGATCATCTAACAAGCAGGCCGGGGGGGTAGGCGTCGTACTACTGTCACCCGAAGGAGACACGGTTGAATGTATGGTCCATCTTGACTTCCCCACCACCAACAATGAAGCAGAATATGAAGCACTAGTAGCAGGTCTCGATTTCGCCAAAGCAGCGGGAGCCGTGAGCGTAGTCATTTACTGCGACTCTCAGGTCGTTACTAAGTAAGTGAATGGAGACTATGAGTGCAAGGGCGAAAGGATGAAAAGGTATCTGGATCAAGTAAGAAGAAGAGTAGACGACCTAAAGGCCAAAATCATCCAAATCCCCAGAGGAGAGAATGAGCAAGCCGATTGTCTCGCCAAAGCCGCTTCAGCAGAACATATGATCACCCTTGGTAATGTACTCTCTTTTGTTCAGCTTTCTCTACTAATAGATTCCGACGACGTGTAGGAGATAGGTTCTGAAAGTAACTGGACTACACCGTTAGCTTCATACTTGAAGAATGGCATCTTGCCAGTCGGGAAAGAGGCCGCGAGAAAGCTGAAGGTCCGGGCAGCGAGATTTGTCTTAATAAAAGATGTCCTGTATAAAAGAGGCTTCTCCCATCCATATCTGAGGTGCTTAGGTATTGAAGAGGCAGACTACATCATGAGAGAGGTACATGAGGGGATTTGCGGAAACCATTCGGGGTCAAGATCATTAGTACACAAGCTAGTGCGAGTAGGGTACTATTGGCCCACCATGCAGAAGGACGCCGAGGTTTATGTCAAGACCTGCGACAAGTGCCAAAGGTTCAGCAATATTATTAGACAACTAACCGAAGAGTTGACCCCGATGACGGCCCCATGGCCGTTTACCCAGTGGGGATTAGCCATCATGGGACCATTCCCTACAGCAGTGCGACAGCTGAAGTTCCTGGTAGTGGGCATCGACTACTTTACAAAGTGGGTGGAAGCTGAAGCCTTGGCCACCATTACGGAAAAGAACGTGCGGAGTTTCGTTTGGAGATGCATCGTATGCAGGTTTGGCATCCCTAGAGTCTTAGTCTCAGATAACAGGAAGCAATTCGACAACGACTCCTTTCGGGACTTTTGCTCGCAATTAGGGATAAGAAACCACTACTCCTCCCCCGCCCACCCTCAGGCTAACGGATAGATTGAAGTCACGAACCGATCCTTGCTCAAGATTATCAAGACTCGGCTCAAGGGGGCAAAGGGTATATGGCCTGAAGAGTTGCCAAGCATACTATGGGCATACAGGACAACGGCAAGGACACCCACAAGAGAGACACCATTTCGGCTAACATATGGGAGTGAGGCAGTCATCCCAGCTGAGGTCGGACTCACAAGCTACAGGGTGCACAACCATGATGAGAGCAAGAACGACAAGGCCCTACGCCTATAGCTTGATCTAGTAGACGAAGTCAGGGCGACAGCAAAGCAAAGGCTCGCACGATACCAGGACCGCATGGCTAAGCATTACAATTCCCGGGTCCGACACAGAGACTTCCGGGTTGGAGATCTCATTCTAAGGAAAGTCATGGGTGCAGCAAGAGACCCTACCCAAGGGAAGCTCAGCCCCAATTGGGAAGGACTTTACCGAATCACGACATGGCAGAGGAAGGGCATTTACCACCTGGAGACGTTAGACGAACAGAAGCTGCCACATCCATGGAACACAGAGCACTTACGAAAGTACTACCAATAAAGATGACGACATGGAGAATGACGCCCCCTTTTTATTTACAGTTCACCGTAGCAAATTTTAGTTATACTCCTCAGTTTTATCATTTGCTTTAGTTTTTGCGACAATACCTTTTTTCCTTTTAAGCCCAAAGGGCATGATTTTTTCTTTTTAAGAACTACTTTTTCTATGAATGCATGGCAATAAGAGGAGTTTATTCAAAAATGACTGAAGTTTCTATTTACAAATTTATAGTTCACCAAAAGTGGACGACCCTAAGTCCACAAAATGTGGACGACTTTAAGTTCACAAAAGTGGACGATTTTAAGTTCACAAAAGGTGGACGATTTAAGTCCATAAAGTGGACGACTTTAAGTTCACAAATGTGGATGATTCACAAAAGGTGGATGATTCTAAGTCCATAAAGTGGACGACCTTAAGTTCACAAAAGTAGACGATTTTAAGTTCAAAAAAGGTGGACGATTCTAAGTCCGTAAAGTGGACGACCTTAAGTTCACAAAAGTGGACGATTTTAAGTTCACAAAAGTGGATGATTTTAAGTCCACAAAAGGTGGACGACTTTAAGTCCACAAAAGGTGGGCGACTTTAAGTGGACGATTTTAAGTTCACAAAAGGTGGATGATTCTAAGTCCATAAAGTGGACGACCTTAAAAAGTGGACGACTCTAAATCCATAACGTGGACGAGGCTATAAAGCTGACGGTCTCATCGAATGGATGAGATTATAAAAATGATAAGTCCCTAACATGGACGAGGCCATAAAGCTGACGGTCTCATCGAATGGATGAGATTATAAATAAAAATGACAAGTCCATAACGTGGACGAGGCCATAAAGCTGACGGGCTCATCAAATGGACGAGATCATAAAAATAACGAAGTCCATAACATGAACGAAGCTATAAAGCTGACGGGCTTATAAAAAATGGTGAGTTCATCAAGCCCATAAAGCGGACGAGGTCATAAGGTTAGCAAAATAATCAATGTCTAGAGGCAAAGCTCACGAAATCGACGAGTTTATCAAACTCAAAGGATAAGATAGGCGAGCTCAAAACTACAAAGAACATAAGTTGATTGCTCATAAGATGGACGAGCCTATGTGCTGACGGACTCATCATACCCTCAAAATAAACAAGTCCAACATTAATCCATAAAGTTGACGAGTTCGCCAAGACAGACGGGACTACAGGCCGACGAATTCATTCTAGGCATCCAACACAATGCATCAACAAATAAAAGACGAAAAACGACGGAAGTAACATACCATATAATAGGGTAAACTGTTTACAAATAAAAGCCCAAAAGCAAAGGGGAATTTAAACAATGTTTGCAAAATGAATGAAATACACAGAAAGCAAAATCAAGCAGCAGGAGCATTAGTAGGGTTCCCGTCGCCTTTTTTCCAAGAATGAGAATTTTCAACATCTATAGGCACAACTGGAGGGTTGGAAGCAGAAACATGAGGAGGATTGGTAGCAAGTTGGGCTAGAACGACGGCACCATCATCCTTGGGAGGAAGATTGGATTTAGGGGCGCCGTCACCTTCATTAACAACGACGTCACCAACAGGTGTCGTCGGCTCAAGATTATCCATTGTGATCCTAAATAGGTCCAACTCTGGGAAAGCTGACACAACTTGTTTGAGGCAATCTTCGAACCCAGTGCCATAATAGTCGACACAAGAGTCAATGAAAGATTGCGACACCTTAAATTTTTGGACAGTGTCAGTCCTTGCTGTCTTCACCTGTTTGCGCAAAGCCGTCACCTCTTCCTGAAGTTTCTCCTTCTGACGCTTTGCCCCTTCCAACTTCTTCCCCTTCGTCTTCAACTCACGGTTCAAATCTCGAAGGCCTTCCTTATACTGAGCCTGCTGATCCAACAAATTGGTGTTGTGCTTCCTAATCCGAGTGACGACATCCTCCTTGGCCACACACTGGTCCTGAAGTGCCTTAACACGTACCAAGGCCTATAAAGGATACGGTCATTAGCCAATAAACAAGGAATAAATGAGGTAAGATCTACCAAGGAAGCATGCTTACCCGGGTTAAGTCAAAAAGAGCTGACGCCCCCAATTCCTCTGTCCCTAGCTGAGCACAGGGATCTATGTCCGTCGGCTTTATAAGGGACTCTATTTCCTCGACAGTGTAATCCTTGTGGGTGAGCAAGCAACGGGGTCCTTAAGTGATAGGACCAGAGGAAGTCATCATCCCCTTCCCCGCACCACGAACTGGCTTGGAGGGTGACTTCTTCTTGGGGTGCACATCCCCGGTAGTGATGGCTACCTTTTTGGGGGAACGCTCATCCTTTTCATCACTCTTTCTTTTTGCCGAGCCTTTGGCGACGGTCTTAGGGGTTGACGAGGAAGTCCCATCCTTTCCTTGGGCCGCCTTCTCTTCCTCTTTCTTGTGGGCGGTAGCAGCCCTCACCCTTTGCCTAGTAGCCTCTATTTCTACAAAATTGATGTATGATTAGCGGATTAGACGGAAAGAATGAACTGACGAGGAAAATAGAGACTACTTACGGCGACGAGAAAGATTGTCTAATCTACGAGCTTCCTCCGTAGGTTCCGGACCCCCACAATAAACGTGCAAAGTGTTGAGTGTCATGAGATCCCGACACTTCCGCTCGTCCAAAGGAATCTCTGTTACCCGGCGAATGAAGTCTTCTTGCTCCTCTGAAATACAAGGACGAACGCTAGCTGTAAACAAGGGGGATAGACGGTGTTAGAAACTTAGAACAGGCAAACAAAGGAAGAAAAGCAAATGGGATTAACCTGAGTCTTTGACAAAAGCCCAAGTGTTGTCAAAGTAACCATGGGGCATCGTCTCCCATTCCTCCTGACGACATACCCAATTTGTCCCCTTGACAAAAAGTACCTACTTTTCCAGTTTCTGTTAGAATCTGGCATATCAAACACTAGTCTCAAGTCCCTTTCTCGGACGGCAAAATGATACGTCCCTTTAGAAGAGACGATGTGTTCGGGTCTGTAGCAATAGAAGAACTCATCCAACGAAAGATGACGGTTCCCTCCACTCAGACGACCCCATAGGATCTCAGCACCTATAAAGATCGTCCAGGCATTCGGAGCAATCTGGCTGACGAACAATCCCATGAAATCAGCCAACTGACGGTGCAAAGCCGTCAATGGTAGTCTAACCCCCACAGCAAACATAGCATCGTACATACTGACATCTGCCGTCCTCCTTGTATAGCATTGTTCGTTTTCTCTAGGTAGACGGATTGGGATATGGTCTTGGATTTGGTAACGGGTACGCAATTCCTTAAAGACCCTGTCACTCATTTTTGGTAGGAACTTATTGACAGCCCAATTCTCGGGAAGAATGAAGGGACGGTTGCCTCCAGGACTTCCTGAAGTCCCCTCACAGGATTCCTAATCACCTTCATCTCCACCTCCGTCACTATCCCTCTCCTCTTCTTCCTCCTCAGTCACCACTCCTTCCTCACCTTCCTCCCCATAACTTTCAACTTCCTCGTCAGGAGATTGGGTTGACATTTCTCTTTCTGATGACCAGGAAGAACCCTCGGACTCATAACCTTAACCAAATACCTCGTAATAGTTCGCTCCTTCGCGGACTAATGAGTTTTCACCCGACGCGTCACTTGACATCTGACTACCTACAGGTGACAGATTCATTCTAAGAACCTAAGATGACGGTCTCATTAGAAAGTTAATCAACTAAAATAAAAAACATACGTAGAAGAGGAAAGAACTTACCAGTATGACTTTTGAAGCAACGGATTCAAAGGCGACAGTAACAGCATAGGCGACGAAGTCAACAAACCAACAGGGTAAAAGCTGACGAGCCTTCTCTCAGGAAATCAGTGAGGATAAAATAGGAGAAATGAGGGGAAGAGGCGAGTTATATATATAGGGTGGGAGATGCACGGAAGACAAAGCGACGCCCTCGTCCAGAAACGGAACCAACCAAGATGCGCCATGTGTCCAAGCATTTAATGTTGGCGGCTCGAGGAATCGCTCCTAAATGGTTTTTCTTATTTCTTGGAAGGAGATTAGCATTGAAAATATAACTACATAACCCGTTAGCTTAATCTGACGGCACTATGGAGTAGGGGGCAGTTGATAAGTATAAAATTGTAACACTCACTGACGGAAGGGAGTGAAGTGATGTTTCAATCAGGCCCGTCAGCCTCACTATTGTCCATTGGCAATAGTGACGGTAGGGAATCAGCTTTAAGGCGACGGGGTAAACCCATTAACATTGGAAAGCTGACGGGTTGAGGCTGTAGGAGATGCGCAAAGCTGACGGTTCCGACATAACCTTGACTTGGCTTCCACGCATGGGTATATAAGGAAATATCTTGCGCATCACGCTCAGTGTTGGACTCCTACAAGGAAAGAATTCCACAAAATACGCTCAAAGACTCCTATAAGGAAAAGACTTCTACAGCAAGAAAAAGAGGTTAACCCTTTACTACTATAAAAGCCCCAATACCCTCACTAGCCAAGGTACGCATAATTTATCCCTTTCTAGCACTCTAGAGTTGTGAGAAGTTCTAACTTGACCTTCGGAGGGTATTTGGCCGGCACCACACCGGTGCTCTCTGCGAGGTCTTCTCTTTTTATTGCGCAGGTGCTATTTCGAGTGTGCAAGTATCGTGTGGCTCACTAGTGACTTTTTTCGGCATCATCGTCATATATATAATTTCCTTTGTTTCTATAGAATGAATACGTTTCGAATAGCAGAATGTTGGCCTGTTTGACTGTGAATGGTTTTCTTATCTAAAGCATTGCATATCTTTCTTATCTAAAATAGTTGAGGAATTGCCAAAAGTAAAAGAATTAGAAGCATTAGATACTGAAGTAGGAGCATCATTCTCATCAAATGTGATTGCAACACCGTTCTCAGTCATGGTTCTGGTGGCTTCTGCAACGATTCCGGCGAGAAGTGTGGCAGCAGCATTAGTCGGCAAAAGGAAGCAGATTTCTTTAGCTTGAATGTGAGACCGAAGAGGAAGAGGAGATGCAGCGCCAGAACGTTTTGTGTTTTTTGCCGGAACATTTTGAATTTAGGATATTGTCAGCACTGATGAGGCAAGGAAGGAGGGAAAAGCCGTACATTTGAGGCAGAAAGGGAATCGTTGCAGAAGCTGATTTGGGTTTCGGTGGTGTTAGTCGGAGTGTGAGGCCTGGGTTTAGGAAGAGAGGGAGGCGCAGTCAGAGGGTTTAGAAGCAAAACAAATATGGGTTTCTTTTTTCTTTTATTAATTTATTTTGTTAGTATCTGATGTGGTATTTTAGTTTTTAAAAAGCTAAGGTGGAGCATGCTACATCAACAGTTTGTAAAATGTTTGTAGAAAAGTTTATGCCTATTGCATGAACTGGAATATATGGGTACAACCAATCTATCCTTTCTTAGTGTTGGTAATTGGAAATGCTTTATTTTTCCTTTTGCTTATTTTTTATTGTCAAATTGAAATGTGAAATTCATTGGAAGGTAGATCATTGGATTTCTCCAATATTTCAATCACAGTAAACGTTCTTATAAATAATTATAACCAATAAATACATATCCCTAGGTAAAATATGTATATATTTTATAATCTACGCGTGCGTTTGGAATTGCTTAAAAAGTCAGTTTTTTTTACTATGCAGCTTTGTTTTGGTACTATTTATGAGTCTCATTGCACTTTTTTGTACTATTCATGACCCTACTTTACTATTCAGCTACTTTTTAGCTTTATCTATAGTACTTTCAGCAAAAACTTTTCAATCTCAACTAAATAAGTTGTTCTTAAACAGATACGCACCAATATATTTTATCATCTAGATTAATTGTTATTGTCATTCAACTAATATATTTGAAAGACTCATCTTGTTGATATTGTCTAACTTCCGTCTAAGCTAAGTGGCTTGGCCACCAAACAATACCATGACCATGCAAAATGCGTTTCGTTTCTGAGTTCTAACCCAAAATATTGTTTTTATTTAGTCAAAATAATGCATGCATTTTGAGAAAGTAATACAATTTGGTATTATGAATACTTGCGAGAATGTTCAAGTTGAGATGTTTCCCATCAAAATCTTAGGTATCAAAATTTCATGAGGAAAACTAAGAGTCTGGCACTTCGGTTTTACACTATATTAGAGCTAACCTGCACTATGCATGGAATAGTTGGATAAAAATCACATATTTATTTTTCTCACAGGTACAATGCTCATGATATATTGATATATAGTCAAGCATGAATAGTAGTTGCTAACCCGTTCTATGCATGGAATAGTTGGATAAAAATCACATATTTATTTTTCTCGAAGGTACAATTCCCATGATATACAGTCAAGCATGAAATACAATTAGGGAATGATCATTAATCAACCCCGTATTCATCTAAAAAGTAATTTAGTTAATAAATGAAAGATAACATTTGTATAAGGGGATCTAAATGCATTAAAAGGCTATTAGAAAAATGGACCAAAAGTTGTACAGACCCCAAAATGAAAGGATTTTCAAAATCTAATCCAAACATCTTTCTAGAATCTTATCTATTCTTTTTAAACCTAGATCTCAGAAAAGCAAGAAGTAAATAAGTGATTGAACAAAAACATACAAGTTCAATTTAATTGTGAATCAACCTCACTACACAAATCCACTCCCACTCCAATGTATTATTCAAATAATTCACCTTGCTTTTCAAACATTATTGCATCCATTATCTCAATAATTACAAGCAAACACTATTGCCACATCTATCTCTAATTCTCTAGGCATGTAATCTGCATAAAATCCAAATGCAACCACATGAGCTATTGATAGGCCACAAACTGAATTGACCCATTGTGATAGAAATTAATTAATTAATTAGCCAAGTTATTAATTAATCAATTTATCATGTAAAGGCATGGTAGCACAAACAAATCACCAATAAACTAATTATGCAGCGGAAAATAAATAACACAGTGATTTGTTTACGAATGGGGAAAACCTAACGGCAAAAACCCCACCGGGTGATTTTCAGGTCACCACTCCCGAAACTCTACTATTATCATAACAAGCAATTACAAGTAAAGGAATCCCAAGTACCTTACCAACCTACAGTTGAACGCTTACCCCAATACTCAATTGGACTTGTTCTATAGTGACAGTTCCCCTTTTTTGATGCACGGCTCCCAAGTACGTGACTAACCAATGCGCAGATCCCAGTACGCGACTTCAATCACCAACTAAGAAGGTTGTTGGCTGCAAAGTTCTTCAGTTCATCCACACGATGAAGATCAAGAAGATGCTTGGTTATAAAACCCTATGGTGCAAATACACAGCAAATTCTTCAAGAGAAAGAGATGAACAAGGGCAAGAACTTTGTCTCCGGTCACAATTTGCTTGAACAAGGTTTGCTCAATACTTGTGCAACTTGTGAACTCTTTGACGTCCCTTAAAACAATCCTTTTATATGTTTAGGGTTAGGAGAAAAGAAGGCCCAAACACATAATCACGGATCCTAAGAAAATTAGATCAGAATTTTGAAATTCATAAACCTCGACAGATAGGAGGTGTCGAGTAGCTGTCGAGAAGGTGTCGAGCACACAGGGCTGAAACAGCTTTCTTAAGCTCGATAGATGCAGCTGTCAAGCCAGCTGTCGAGCTTTAGTAACTTTGTACTTACAGCTTGTTTTCTTGGACAGACTTGAAGGCTTTAACACTTGATCTTGAAACACAGTTTCTTGAAGCATTAAACACATCCTAGATCTACCCAAATACAAGTAAAGTGCGTTTTGTCAAAGGATAAGCCAATTACATAAAATCATGACATATGTTCCTAACAAGTGAAACACATATGTCCTAACAATCTCCCCCTTTAGCAATCCGTGACAAAACCACAACAAACAAATGAACATATGAGAGAAGTCATAAATCACTCAACTCATACTCACTTGTTGAATACACTAAAATCTATCCTAACACAAACTCTTGAAAAGCTTTGCAAGAAGAGAGTTTAGGGCAAGTAGATTTTGACAACCTGTATTTCTGAAACACTTTAAACAAAACTCATCAAGGCATTTTTGTGTATTACAGAAATAATAGATTGCATTAAAATATAAGAAGCATGTGTATAAAGAGAGAAAAGAAACAACACATGAAGAGGTAGGTGAAAGAAACAACATACATCATCATATAAAGAGATAAGTCCAATGTATGTCATAAATATGGTCACAAGACCTAATTTACAAGAACAATGTATCTAAAAAGAAAGAAAAGAAAAGAAAAGATACATAATATCCTCAACACTCCCCCTAACAAAAAAACTATACTAACTCTCCTCCTAAGAGTGACTACTCTCATATCCAAAACTACTTCCCCTTTTTGTCACGAGTGACAAAGGGTAAGAGTGTTAAGTAGACATCTCATCAGTAGAGCTAGCATCTCCATCATCATCATCCGAAGCATCATCATCAACATCATTATCATCCTCAGAATCAGAAGCCACTAGAGGAGGTGATGGAGGAGAAGCCTCACAAGCAAAGCCACCTATGGACGCCTGTCGCCTTGCAATACGACCGACACGAACGTTCACCTGATACAATTCCATAGAGAGTGTATCAAGGCGAGCATCCATGCGCTGCAGCTGCGCCATGATGTCTCCTAGTGACACATCGCTCGTAGAAGAGAAGGGAGCGGATGTGGATGGAGTAGATCGAGATGGAGCTGAACGGGAGGGAGGAGCTGCTGAATCCGTCTGTCGCGACCTAAACTGCGCCTCACTACGTTTTACGGTAGCGGCATCTATGGCACACATAAAGGTGAAATGGTCGAAAGAGGGAAAAGGAACAGAAAAATGGCGTAGAATCCTCGTGATAGCGGAAGGAAAGATGAGCTTGTCACGGGACGCCGAATCTAGATGAACATCTATAATAGAAAGAATGAAATGAGAAGGAAAATCTATAGGAAGATGCTCAAGGAAAGACAACAAAAATCGAGCACGAGGCTCTGTGATGGAGTTGTAGTAAGAGAGTGGATAGAGTACAAAGGTCATCACCATGTTCAAAAATCTAGGACCTTTAGCAAAGGCCTTACATGGTGTAAACTAACGCTCACCCCAATCAGAAGGGCGCTCACAAAAAGCAGAAATAAGCTCATCTTTGGACACAGTCCGTAGACGCTCACAACTAGGATAGTCAGGAAACTCTATCCTGGGAACCCGAAGCACATCTGCAATAAGTTGCGGTGTGACATGAATGCTAACACCCCTAACACGAGTGAAGAAGTAGGGGAAAGATCGGTCAATCCTGTGCATGTTGGAGTAGAACTCCTGAATAAGCACGATAGGACAAGTGACGGGCTCATCACAAAGAGACTGCCATTCCCGACTGTGAATAACATCGGGAAGGTCGATGTCGCCAAAGTCTACCAAAATAACTTGGCATTCCGAATGAACACCTCGTTTAGAAAAGTTCTCCGAGAATGCCTTGTGAGCATCATCCTCACGGAACCGAAGAGATAAGGGGGTAGAATCTGAAGAGGAAGAGGATGCCTTGGAACGGAGAGGGTTTCGGGACGGAGTGGATTTACGTTTCGGTGCCATAGACACTACTAACGTAACCAACAGCAAAGGGAGAAAGAATAAGAGACAATCAGAAAAGTCCCAAAACAATTCATAATATTAAGAATATGTGAAAAGAAGTACGTATGCATGGAGAATGCATGAGCATGTGACATGCAAAAGTAATTGCATCATGGGCTCAGCCCAATCCAATCCTACTAGCACACAAACATATAACACACATCTAAATGCATGAAAATATGGTTATAATGCTAATGTGATGCAATGCATGAGATTTCAAACTCATATAAGTGAAAACCCATTCCAAAATTTCAACAAAAACTCATCAATTTTGAAAAACCCCAAAATTTTTCAAAAACCTCAAAAACCTAGGTTTCAAATCATGAAATGCATGAAAATGTAAGAGAATCGAAGCTTACCAAGTGAAGAAAACTTGAAAAAGCTTAAAGAAACCTTGAGAAAGAAGTTTGGAGTGAGATGAGAGAGTTTGGGAGATGAATAGTAAGAGCAAACGAGAGAGAGATCGACAGAAAAGAGAAGCGGATCGCACGAGGAGCTTAAATAGAACCTCAGTAAATCTCGACAGATAGAGGTGTCGAGAGGTGTCAAACCATCTGTCGAGGTAGGTGTCGAGAAAACGGCCTTCGACAGAAGCAAGTGTCGAGAAGGTATCGAGGAACACAACATCAGACACAAGAAGTGAGGCTCAATCGATCCACCAGGTGTCGAGAAGCTATCGAGGTGGCAGGAGCTTTCTCGATCGATCCACCAGGTGTCGATGTGCTAGCGAGATTGCGATAAGAAAAAGCTGAAGAATCTCGACAGATAGCCAGCTATTGAGGAGGTATCGAGGAGGTGTCGAGCCTGTTTTTCAAAAACAGTTTTTCGAGGAGAGAAAAACACAGATATGAATGCAATCAAGGATGCAACTCAACCAATGATCCAATCAACATAATAAGCTCTCAAAATCATCTCTCAACAATAATTTTTAAGCACATGGATCCCAAAAACACACGCACACACTAAACAAGTCTAATCGATTTTATTTTTCAAAAAACAAGTTAAGACAGTTTAGTGAGCATACATTAACACATGTAAAACCTTGTGATGACCAAATCATATTGTACCTGCACATGTATCAAGAGTAGCAAAGACTATTGCGTGTCGTGTGTGAAAAACATTGCAAGATTGCATGAGTGTATACATGTTATGACGATTTGAGATATGAGAAGATCTCTTTAACTCACACACAATCATAACTGTTTGATGGGGATTATCACCTTTGAGGTACATCCTATAACTCCCACATCTCCTAGAAAACACACTTGCAATCATATTTAAAAGCATTTTTAATCTTTTTGCTTTTGATTTTTCTTTGCATATTTTTCTATTAAGCATATCATGCATAGGCATATAAGAGATAGAAAACAAATACCCAATTATGTTAAGCATTTGACATTCCAATTTTGCTATGCCTAAGCACACAAATGTCATTGACATTGCACTTTTGCTATGCCGAAGCATACAAGTGTCATTACGATTTGTGGGCAACAGTGGTGAGATAGTTATTTATGCCTTTCTCTTAGGATTTTCTAATCCTTCCCGTCAAAAAGAGTGATACGAGTGTTAAGTGCAAGAGACAACTTAATCTTACTCATCACAAACACGAGCCACAAAGCTCACTTGCTTAGTTGTGCATAGAGATGCTCATCTAAGCTATAAGAGATACAAAATTTAGAAAACTTTGTTTCAATTGCCATCCAAGGTACACAAGTACCAATGTACACAAAACACATTGTTTTTGTATTTTTCTGATTTTTCAAAATTTTTATTTTTATTTTTATTTTTATATGAAAAACAAAACAAAGCAAAACTGAAAAATAACCAAACAAAAACATGTTAAACAAAGCAAAGCATAGAAACTAGACTGACTCAAAACAGTAAAGCAAAATACACAAGTAATGCAAAAAAAAAAAAAAAAAAAAAAAAATACAAGAAGAGAGAAGAAAGTGATAGAATCACTGGGAGCCATTTTCCTTCCACACACTGGAAGAACCTTTCCTTTGATTAAACCCTTGAACCGGCGGTGAGGGGGAAGAATTGAAACCATTCAAGTTCGAAAGGAACATAAGGGCTTTGAGAAGATCTCCAAGAGGAGCAAGAGAGAATTGAAGCTGATTTTGGCTTCCAAATGCTATCATGCCGTTGCTCTGTTGAGTGGCAAGCCACTTATAGCAATTTGGTCGAGTATGACCGGCAGCTCCACAATGATGACAGAGATGCTGCTTCTTTTGTTTAGGCTTATGAGAGTTAGCCCTTTTAGCCCTAGGGTTCTTAGCTTCTTTCTTATCTTGCTTAGGGGGTGCTCCTAAGATAGATTTATTTTTGTCTAAGTTCTTACTAGCTAAAACAATTTTAACATCATTGTTCTCAATTTCAACATTATTAGTAGGAGGAACAAAAACAGTAGAACTAGTAGAAGCAATATTAAAGGAAGAAAGATCATACCCTAAACCCGTTTGATCAGAAGCAGATTTTTGAAGATTGAGCATCTCATCAAGCTTTGCACTTGAAGTTCTCTCCAATTGAGCTCTGACTTGAAACAACTCTACTTCAAGCTTCTTGGTCTTCTCAGCCAAGAAATTGTTTCAAATCTCAGTGCTTTAATAGTCTGATTAGTCTCATCAAACTTTGTGGAAAGCTCTTCACGATCAAGTTCCACATCACTGAGCTTCTTGGTGGCCAGCCTATAAAGTTTCTCATGTTTTTCTGAAACTTTGTACAATTTTTCATAGGCTGTATGGATATCATCTTGATCATCCATCTTCTCAAAATTGGACTCCACCAAGTCCTCTTCATCCACATCTTCTACAATCCCTTCAGTAGGATCTACAGAGGCAGTGAAGGCATTCAAGATTCCGTCATCCTCATTGTCGGAATCATCCTCAGGCTCGGTGTTGCTCAAGGTAGTAGCAAGAGCCTTGCTTTTCCCAATGCTCTTGAGATATGTAGGACACTCATGTTTCATGTGACCGAAACCTTGACACCCAAAACACTTAGGTCCTGTAGGGACAGTGTACTGACCACCTTCCTTAGCATCCTTCTTCCCTTTGTCTTGGCCCTTAAACTGAGAAGAACTAGATTGCCTGCGGTCCTTGTCGAAGCCCTTTCCATTTGCGTTCTTCATAAACTTTTTGAACTGCCTGGTGATGTAGGACTTCATCTTGGAATCTTCATCATCTGAAGACTCATCTGTCTCACTGTTCTTGGCCTTTAGTGCCATGCTCTTGCTCTTGCCTGACTTACCAATCCTTGTTAACCCTAGTTCATAAGTCTGTAGATTACCAACCAGCTCTGTCAAAGGAATCTTGTCAATATCCTTTGATTCCTCGATTGCCATAATCTTGGCATGAAATCTCTCAGGCAGAGATCTGAGCATTTTCCTCACAGTCTTGGGTTCAGGAATGGTTTCTCCAATATTAAACGCTGAGTTCACTATGTCTTTAAGCTTGGCATAGAACTTGTCAAATGACTCATCCTCCTCTATCTTTATTTCTTCAAAACTTGTAGTGAGCCTCTGAAGCTTTGAATCTTTGACAGCCTTTGTACCTTCATAGGTTGTCTGGAGAATGGTTCATGCCTCCTTGGCAGTTTCAGTAGAGGATATCTTCTTAAACTCCTCATTGGTGACTGCACTGAATAGAGCATTCAATGCCCTGCTGTTGAAGTTTACCGCCTTGATCTTAGCATCATCCCAATTAGCTGGCGCTTCTGTAGGCTTAGTCCAACCTATCTCTACAGCTTGCCACACCTTCTCATCTAAAGACTGCAAGAAAGCTCTCATGTGTACTTTCCAGTATGCATAGTTAGTGCCATCAAATAAAGGAGGTATAATTAATGATTGTCCTCTATCCATGACAAATAGGGGTCAATGGGATACTTGGAAGAGGACCACTCTGTTAAGATATATTCCCCCAATCCTCCTTACCTTTATGAACAGAAGGAGGAGAATTCGAAGTGACAAGGAAAGGGGGGAAACAGGAAAAGTAATGCAAAACAGAAGGGTGAAAGATTATGTTACCTTCTAGGCTATCCATGCTTCTGGATTGGCAAACTGTGAGTACTTTGAGATTCGAAAAAAAAGGCTCATTAAACTATGGATGGCAGAAGGATTTGTGGAACAAGTAAAAGGGTCCACTGCAGAAGAAGTGGCTGATGTAAAATGCTTCAAGTTGTAGAACTCACTTTCCGGAATATGCTTCAAGTTGTAGAGAGGAATGAATTTGGAAGGCCAAAGAGATGTAAAATGCATGATCTTCTACGGGAGCTTGCTTCAGTACAGGCTTTCTTAAGCTTACAAGTTTAAGAATTCGTAAGAATGAGATAATAATAGAAAAGGGGGTGATGCCCAATCTGAAATCCCTAGATATTATCAGCTGCATGGAGTTAAACACAGTGCCCAAGGGCATTGAATACCTTCAGAATCTCCAAGAACTGGTTTTGGCATCTGTCTTAACGGAACTTTAAAATCATTGAAGGAGAAGGAAGCGTGGATTTTCCAAAGGTGCAGCACATCCCAAAGATCTACATCTGGTAGTAATTCGGAATGTTTAATGAAGGTAGCTTCTCATGTCTATCTGTTATATTATATTATTAATTCACTTTGAAAAATAAGTAATCTTTTCTAATGATTGATTTTACTTTACCGTATCTCTGTTTTTTTTTTTTGTTTTTTTTTTTTGTTTTTTTTTGTGGTACCATAGAATCAGGCTCACTAATGCTTTCTACTGCTTGATTTCTTGTAGTTTGTTTTAGCTACCTTGGCATAAGCACATCAAGTTCCTCGAAACAGATAGAATTAGTTTCTGGGTCTGACTCTTAATGCCGTGTGGGTATGTAAAGCCTACCATATGTTTGAGGAAAGGCCTCTGTGGACGTTGTGTGATTGGAAGATACAAGATGGTGACTTATGTAACCCCAAGACTTTCGCTGGATTTTTCATTACGTCTTTAATGCATATGATTTTCAATTGTACGTACAGAGGTTTCTTAGACTTGGTTTGGATATGATGTCTTATTTGTGATTTGGAACATGTATTGGTCTGTTTTAATAAGCTACATATTTGCTCCATTTGTTTATATATATAAATATCTGTGTTTCAAACTTCCAAATGCTTACTTTGCTTCTTGTATAATTTGAGAACTAGTCATCATGGAAAACTTTGATTAATAATAGCTTGGTACATGCTTACTGTGTCTTTTTGTTGATTCCCTTGTACATGCTTCTATCCATTTGAGAAGCAACATGTAAGTTCAGAAATAAATTTCTCGACTTTATACATGTTGTCCCTCATACTTTCCTCACAGGTATTCCCCTCCCAAAGCTGAGACATGGTTGTTTTTACTTTTTAGGAGATTGTGTAGGGGGGCTACTGGACTAGTGCCTAGTTTATGGGTAGACGATCTTAGTCATACTTTCTTTTTGCATCGTCTCTTAACCTTAGTACCCTGTAGATGTACAAACTAGTAGACAGTAGATGAGCAATCCCCTTCCATTTCTGTACCCATGCTTGAAAATGATGAAATAATGGCTGTATCAAGTTGAGGAAAAAATAAAAAGGTTCCCAGTTTCCGTTTTAGTTTTACACCGTATGCTCTTTAGTTTGCAATTCCTGTATAGATGAGATGTGATTAAGGCTTATTTTATTTTTTTGATTAGTATAATCATAGTTTAATTGATTTCCCTTTATTAATGCATCTTTGACCATTAACCTATGGTTCTTGAGTCCTCATTAAAAATCTTTGACTTACATATAAATTCTTAATGAGATTTCCCTTTTTTTTCCTCTGTTTTTTTTCCAATTCTTCTTTTGGGTAGCAAATATGTTGTTTTAAACTGTATTTTATTACATTCCTCATTGTTAGGTTGTCTGTTCATGAAGAGAAATTAGTGCTCAAAGTCATAATATCAAACTAATACATGTTGGAACAATTTTGTTTCAGTCTTCTAATATGTGATCAGAACTGCAACTTGATACTTTTGTGTTACCTAAGTTAGCAATATCTATTTGAATTTGTAATCGTACTCTTAGTCATGACTCAAGTTATTATTTTGTTATTCAGTGTTGCCTTTGCATATACTAATATAACAGCCACTTTTTGTAGTTTTTCTCCTCTACCAGATGCATCTCTTTCTCTTTTGGTAATCATGACAAATATGCTTTCCTTCTTGTTTTCCTTGAAATATATTTTTGTTGGCTACAGCTTTGCATGGGTCTGATCTTGAGCATTATTCATGACTACCCACTCTGATATCATGACAAATTACCAATTATTTTGAAAACTTAAACCGTTAAGAAAGATGCATTTAATCATTTAATTAACATTCTAGCAGATTGAGTCTTTACCACATCTTGGAAGTTATGGTTTCACTGAAATGAGTCTTGTCTAGGTGATGGCCCTAAAAGTCCAGACGGAGGACATGAGGAACCAGCTTTGCGGTGGTGGTCACCAGTAACAGGTGATGTTAAAGGCACTAAATTGCTGCTAAGGCGCATAGAAACACTGTACATGAACAACCATATTAATTGGATGTTTGGATGCTATGGAGTTTGCTTGGGATATTGGTGTATTTCAGATTGTGCTTAAAATTTCAAGTAGATTCTTGAAACTATTCAAGAATCTAGATTGTTTTTAAATTTTCTGTTTAAGAAATACAATTTTAAATGTTGAAATCGTATTTTGATAATACAAATTTTACTTAAATTTTGTCCAAGTTGAAATCGCGTTTTAAGAACAATGTTTTAAGGGATGAAAAAAGAAAATTTTTCAAAAACAAAAAACAAAAAAGTTTAGATTCTCAAATAATTTCAAAACAATGTCAATGTAAAAAATTAATATAAATATTTTGCAAATTTTTGGACACATCAAAAGTGAGGCCCAGTGGGACATCTTATAGAAGATGTTCTTAGCTTACAGTGCTTTTTACCAACTTTTTTTTTTTTTGATGTTTTTTTTTTACCAACTGGAATACATGATTGTGTTGGCAACACTTAATGCAAACTCCCTCTCCTGGCACTAAAAATATCTAGCTAATATTGATTGTTACATAAGGATTATAATTAATACTTAAATACAATTCTTTAGATGTTGTACCTTAAGTTTTCTACATGATTGTGTCCTGTGTTGGTATTAAGTATTAGGTTTAGCTTCTTCTTCTTCTTCTCTTTTTTTATTTTTTATTTTTTATTTTTTGGCAGTAGTAAGTACCGGAAAAAATGCCCATATGGGTTTGACAATTTTTTTTTTTTTTTTAATGAGAATATGGGTTTGACAACATTGCAATAGTACATTTTGGAATGATAATAAACTCTTTTTTCGTTTGAACCATGATTGTTATTCCCATAACTTGATCTCTTTGCCATGATTTTGTAATGCACGAATTAGCCTCAGTGGATTCGTAGCCAGGATTTATACCACTACTAGTAATGCCTATGTTGGAAAACAGCTATGTTTCAGGACAGACTTTCCTAAGCTTACAAAATTGGAGATTCATAATTCCCCTCAGTTGAATGAGATAATAATAGAAATGGGGTTGATGCCCAATATGAAATCCCTATATATTAACAGCTGTATGGAGTTAAAGACAGCGCCTAAGGGCATTGAATACCTTAAAAATCTCCAACAACTGTATTTGGAATCTGTCTCAATGGAACTTCAAAATAGCATTGAGGGAGAAGGTAGCATAGATTTCCCAAAGGTGCAGCACATCCCAAACATCCTCATCTGGTAGTAATTTGAAATTTTTAATGAAGGTAGCTTCTCAATTCTATCTGTTCTTCATCTTCCTTTTATCTTTAAATGAATGGTCATTGCATTCATTTTATATTTTATCCTTAAAAGAAAGAAAAAAAAAATTGCATCATTTAAGCTATTTCACCAATAAATTTATATAAGTGCGTAACATGCTTGATTTATTAATTCACTTTGAAATGGTTTATGGTTTTGGAACTAATGCTTTCTGACATGATGAATTAGTAGTATTTTCTAATGATTAATTTGACTTTACTGAATCTTTGTTTTTTGGTTTTACCCGTGGTAGAATCAGGCCCACTAATGCTTTCTACCGCTAGATTTATTGTAGTTTGTTTTAGCTACCATCTTGGCATAAGCACTTCAATTTCCTTGAAATAGATCAAATTAGTTTTTGGTTCTGACCCATAATGCTGTGTTTATATATGTATTTAGGTGTGCATGCATGATTGCTAGTGTGTTTGTGAGTGTGTTCTGTATGTGGGTATGTCAAGCCCACCCTATATTCGAGGAAAGTCCCCTGTGGTGGTTCTCTGATTGGAAGATACAAGATGGGTGACTTAGGTACCCCAAGACTTTAGTTTTTTGGATTTTTAATTATGTCTTTCATGCGTGTCAATTATTTTTGAGCTTGCAACATTCAATTGTATGAACAACGGTTTCTTAGATTTGGTTGGGTTATGATATCTATTTGTGGTCTGTGGAACATGTGTTTGTTTTAATAAACCACGTGTTAGCCCATGATTTGTTTATATATATTCGTGTTTCTAAGTGCTTTTTAGCTTCTTGTATCTGAGAACTAGTCATAATGAGAAACTTTGATTAATAGTAGGGTTTTTTTTTTTTTTTTTTTTTCAGAATATTTATTGATGAATAAGCACATTACAAATAAAGAGCAAAAGCTCACAGCTAGCAGAGTACAACCACTCTGATACGCACAAAAAGTCCTTCATAGACCACCTAACTGAGATTGCTAGCCTAAAAATCAACAAGACTAACAATTTGACACCAAAACTATTAAAGCCATGCTATAAGCAGGGATAGTTTCTAGGATCTGCCAATGACAGCTCCACCAGATTGGAAACATCTTAGGGCCTAATTAACACCAACTGCTTTCAACACAGAGCAGCACCTGAGGCAATCATCAACTTCAACCATCTTTGAACATTCTTGAGCTGGACAGATTCCTTCATATCCCAGTTACATCATAATACTCGATATTGGATAGAATCACAGTTGGAGCCTTTGCTTTCAACTCTAGGTTTGGCATCCTTGTTAACAGATTTGACTATCTGTTCTAATATCTTTTTTCGTTTACATTGATAATAGGATGTTCGATTGCTTAGTGGTCACATTGTTTGTGTTACACACTGTTTATAGATTTATGGTCTAATTTAGACAGAATATTAGACTGTCTTCTGTACTTGCATATCAGCTTGGTACGCGCTGCCTGTGTTTTATCATTGAGACCCCTGTACGTACTTCTATCCATTTGAGATGCATTATATAAGATCAGAAATAAATTTCTTGATTTATACTGGTATTTCCCTCATTTTTAAGCTGAGACGTGGTTGTTTTGAACCTTCTTTTTGCATCCTCTTAACCTTAGTACCCAGTAGGCGCACAAACGATTAGCCAAAAGATGCTTTCCCCCTCCATTTCTGTATTAGCACATGAAAAGTGTTTGTGTCAAGTTAGGAAAAAAGGTTCCCAGTTTCTGTATTACACATTATGCTCTTTAGTTCACAATTCATATATAGATGAGATGTGATTATGGTTTATTTATTTTTGGATAAGTATAATCAGAGTCTTATTATTTTAACTTTATTAATGCATCTTTGGCCATTAACATATGGTTCCTGAGTCTTACTTTAAAATCTTTGACCTACATATAAATTCTAAATAAGATTTTAAGTAGTCCTTTTTTTCCCCCTCTGTTTTTTCCAATTATTCTTTTGGGTAGAAAGTTCTTGCTTTAAACTGTATTTTCACTGCATTCCTCATGTTCGGTTGTCTTAAGCTCATGAAGAGAAATTAGTGCTCAAAGTCATAATATCCAAGTACTACCTGTTGAACAATTTTGTGTGTGTCTTCTTTTATGTTATTGGGAACGCAACTTGATAATTTGTGTTACCTAAGTTAGCAATATCTATTTGAATTTGGGAATGTACTCATATAGTCATGACTCATAAGTTACTCTTTTGTTATTCACTGTTGCATGTCCATATACTTATACAATAGCACTTTATGTAGTTTTCTTCCTTTATCATATGCATCTCTTTTTGTCTTTTAATCATTTTGAAAGTAAGAAGCAAGAAATATTTTGTTGTTGCTTACGAACATGCTTGCATTTTTGTTTTCCTCAAAATGTAGTTATGGTTATTTTTGTTCAAGTTTTACAAATAAGTACTATTTAATGTTGCTCTGCAGTGTGAGAGAAGAAAGTTCATAGATTTCTTTACTTGCTGCTCAGAAAGCATCTTCAATTGCGAACTTAATGAGAAGATTCCATGAGAACCTCTAAGGGTCCAAGGCTTTCTGGAATGCAGAAGCAAGCACTTCTATATAGAGGGTTTTTGTGAGTAGTTTATTCCAAATCTGCTGAAGATCGACATAAGATTGCTTCCATTGTGTCAGCTGAGTTCTGCAGTAATTCTAAGCAAGTAGATTGGAAAATTTTCCTCTATATTGAGTACTTTCTTCGCTGTGGTAAGAAACAGTTGGATCAGCTCAAGAGCCTTGATACTATTGGGTTGTCGTTGTTAAATGTTTGTGTCTCTGAAACCATAAATCCTAAACCTTGAACAAAGACATTTGTTTAATTCTTATTCTGTTTTGAAGCTGAAATTTGTTTTATTCACTAGTTAAATGATTATTTGATTAAAGGATATCTTGGTCCGAAATTCTTAGTATTAGTAAATTAAGACATGGTCTACTGCTTTAAAAGTTGCAAATCTTCCCAACTATTGATTATTCCATCCTCTTCAAGAGCAGCATATATAGATGAATCTTATACTTTTAATTATTTATCATATGGTTCCCTGTTTTGGCAATTATTTCTTGTTGAAGCTCTTAAACTTATGCTTACTTTCATGCTTAGAAGTCCAACTCTTATCCTTTGTGCTGTTTATGATATGATGAACATTTTGCCATGTTTTAAAACGTGTAGGTAGTGAATATGATCAATTCCATAGAAATAAAGAAGGATTCAGCCTTTTCAACCTAAATTATTATGATATCGTTATAATTTTTTCTATTTATCTTCAATATGTGGAAATTAGAGGTTGGGCTCAATCCGTGAGAATTGAAGCCCAGGAGAGACTAAGCAAAAACAAAAAAACAAAAGTTTGATTAACTTTAACATATCACAACTGAGAACTGCTATATTTTGAAAAATGAAGTCAATAATGAAGGCTCATTCGAGCTAATATTTATCAAGTGCTTCATGCATTTTTCTGTACTTTTTTTTTTACCAATTATCAAAAATGAAAAAAAAAAGGATTTCTGTTGGAAATATTATTTTTGCCTTTGAAATTGTTGAAAACTAGTTTTTGTTTTTTTTGTCAAATATTTAGCTTTTAGCTTTTTTGAAATAAACTATATTTTGGTTTTTTTGTAATACATTTAATATAGAAAATTATCAAAAGTTATATTTTTTATTAAATACTATACAAATAAGTTACAAAAAAATAGGGGATTTGGAAACGGACATTAGAACTTCTGATCTTATTGGGATACAAATTGAAAGCTGTAAAAGTTAGTTATCTAGCCAAGTTGGCAACGAAAATGCCAATCAGTTGCTGTATGGTCCATCAGACCTCTTTGTAAACTCTCCTTTCTTCTCGAATGGTATAAAAAAAAGTGACAACAATAATTCAAAAAAGCATACAAAAAAGTGAAGATTCTTCAGTCCATGAAAATCCATTTGGGAAATAAAATTACAAGAGGAATAAAGCCAAGTGAAAGTGGTCGACAAAGGGTACTTCAATCTGTAGTAAAAGGCTATTCATTCTCTGTTTTGCTGAGAAGAAAGAAAAGGCTACTCATTCTCAAGTGAAAAACAGAGTGGAGAAAAACCATCTTGATATTATTTCTCATTTGCAATCCTCCCTATTTGTAATTATTTATCATCTTCAATTGTAAACTCCTCTTGTAAGTTCTCGAAGTATACAATTCTTCTGAAGAAAATATTCAAGTTTAATTTTCAAGTAAGTTTATTCTTTAAATATTTCTCATTTTTCACCACTGTATTTGCATATTTTAATATTCAAGTTTAATTTTCAATTGTTTCTATATTTGACGATTTGTTCTTTTGGATCTCCTAGGTTCCTACATCTATCTTCAAGTTGAATATCAGATGGTGTAAATCTTGGGTACCAATTTCGAGTAGTGGACTCAGGACTGGAGGTTGGAGTTGAAATTTTTATTTATTATTTTATTAATTTGAATATTTTAAATTGTAGTTCAATTCTACTTATGTCTATATCATCTATTCATTATTTATTAATTATTGAGACCACACTTCATGAGGTTGAGGTTGAGATTGGGTCAGTTTGAATTTTTAATTTTTTTTTTTTTTTTAGGGGAGTTTGAATCTGCTTTTAATCAATTAGTTTGTACTTTTATTAGTAAATTTCATTTGTAAGTGTGGGGGTATTTCATGAGGAATAAATAAGGGTTTTCTATCTTTTCAGTTGGTGAAATCAATTCATTTTATGTATTAATATTTTCTATTCTCTGTCATTGGTCACCTATTGTCTAACTGTGTTGGTTTAAATTGAAAATTGTAATGCTTTTATTATCAATGAAACTTATCGTTTGTAATGCTTTTATTATCAATGAAACTTATCGTTTGAAAAGAAAAAAAAAAAAAAAAAGGCCAAATTGTTTGACCAATTAATGATAAAGAGGAATAAAAACCTTCAGTCATGCTTTAGGTGTTCTACTATAGAGTAGCCTTTCGTATATATATCATTCTTACTTATCAAAAAAAAAAAAAGCATTCCTATCACAATAAGTTTGTATTAAGATCAAAAAAAAAAAAAAAAATTAAAATAAATTGGTCCCTTATGGAAACATGACTCTATGGTTTATTAATATAGAAATTATAGATAAGGAAAATTGAAATGTAAATTGTAAAGCATCTCTTAAACATGGCAAATCAAATAAATGTGTTAAACTTCATCTCTTATTAATGATTTAATTGTCACTTGAACAAGTTTAATATGTGAAAATTTATATTTTTGTCGATGTCTTTTACAGTTTTACTGTCTTTTTACCTAAGAATAAATGCAATTATTATCATGTAATAATTTGTTTAAAAGTTTTAAATTTTGTAATAAGATAAGAATGATATTTTAGAAAGGCTCAATTATTTTGTTTCAAAAGAAATTTTTTTTTTTTTAAAGTCAAAATTTTGGTCCATAAATTATATAATTTTTTAATTCTTTTATTAATTATCGTTATTTCATTTTAGTCCTTAAATCTTTTTTTCTTTTTCTTTTTTTGAGAATCTTACTCCTTAAATCTTTATAAACATTTATTGGTACCTCGCCTTTCCTTACCATTATTATGCAATAAAAAAAAATTAAAAAAATCTAATATAAAGACTAATGTACACATCCTTTTTTTTTTTTTTTTTTTTTGAAAGTTCACAAATCACATACTTCTAGTGTTCTGTTTAATGTACAAATCACATATTAGACAACATATGGTGTCATAAATACAAACCATGTGGAAACGATGATATTTTAATTATTGAAATGTTCTGTTTAAAATATATATATATATATATATATATATATATTGCAAGTTCCTTAGAAAAAAGGAAAATGTTGCCAGCGACAAATAGAAATATTTCTCACTGTTTAATTTAGACAAGTACAACGATCATTGTTTAATTTAAATAAATACAAAAAATCACTGTATCTACACCACTTTCCACTTATCCCCAAAAAAAAAATCATTCTTCAACTTAACTGACGTACTGGTACACTTTTTGAGAATTAGAATACTTTCGTGCATTATGTTTCTCACCTCTATTCTTTTTTTTCTTTTCTTTTTTTGTGCAGGTCTCCTAGGACCAGCAAGCAACAAGTCAAAGCATGGCATTCTCTTTCTCTTTGGATGTGATATAACTGGAAGAAAGGGAGCATAAAAACTTGGTGACTAAAGCTAGAAGGGAGTCTGAACTGTGAAGTTAAAAATGGATCAGGCTGTAGTGGAACTCATTACTGAAAATATCATTTCAATCCTTTCAAATGAAGCATCTTTGTTATGGGGGGCTCGTGATGCAATTGAAGATATCAAAGATGAGTTGATAAGCATGCGATCGTTCTTAGTAGATGCTGATAGAAAGGGAGTAGGGAGTGAAGGAGAGAAAACTTGGGTGGCAAATGTGAGAGACATGGCGTACGATGTTGAAGACATTATTGATAAGTTCATTTATCACATGAATCACCGGCGAATCGGTGGTCAATCTTCCTGGATCCTTCACCACACCATTTACTTTCCAAGAAATCTCTGGGTGAGGCATCAAACAGCCATCAAGATACAAAAAATTAATGGGAAAATCAAAGGCATACGAGAGAGAAACCAAAGATATGATATTAATCATATAGAGGGAACTAGTTCCAAAGATAATAAAAAATGGTTGGTGCAGCATGCTGAATCATCTCCTTTTTTTAAAGAAGACAAACTTGTAGGGATTGAAAAGAAAAGGCAAGTGTTAATGAGATGGTTAATGGATGGAGTAGATCAAACTGTCATTTCGATAGTTGGAATGGGAGGTTCAGGCAAAACCACACTAGTTGCCAACACCTTTAACAATGATGATGTAAAGAAACATTTCGACTGTTGTGCAGATATCACAATTTCCCAAGCATATGAATTAGAAGACTTATTGAGGAGAATGATCAAGAGATTTTACAAGTCACGTGAGGAAAAGGAACCTACAAACTTGACTTCCATGAATGACACAGAGTTAGTAGAAATGCTAGTGGACTATTTAAAGGAGAAAAGGTATCTACTTGTCTTGGACGATGTGTGGGATACAAGTATCTTGAATCGAATAAAGTTATCTATTCTTGATAATTGTCATATGGGCAGAATCATCCTTACAACTCGAAATGAAAATGTAGCTAGCTTCAATTTTGAAGTTACTAACCACGTCTATCGTATTCCACCATTGGAAGAGGATGAGGCGTGGGATCTCTTTTGCAAGAAAGCATTTTCGAGTAATTCTAATAGATGCTATCCCCCTGATGACCTTGTTTTGTTTGCTCAAGAAATTGTGAGAAAATGTGAAGGCCTACCTCTTGCAATAGCGGCTTTCGGAAGTCTTATGTACTCCAAGAATGAGTCTCAGTGGACTTATATTTACAAAAGCTTGAATTGGAATCTAAATAACAATCCTGAGCTAGAAATGGTGAAGAACATCTTGTTGCTTAGTTTCAACGATTTGCCACATCAATTGAAGCATTGTTTCTGTGCGTGCCTAAGAGGCGGGGTAGGCCCAACCTCCAAGGGGCTCACTGACAAGAACCCTTTTATGACATAATCTTTTCCCTATCATATTGATTCCCCATTGAACATCTAGAAAATCAATATTCTTTTCAAGGAAGATATCAGCAAGAAGTCGTTTCTGTAAAGGAACTAGACCATGTTTTTTACTTTCCTCTCTAACATTTGCAAGAAAGCTGCTACCTTCAAAACAATAATGAAGTTTGTTATAAATGAGTCGTGCTAGAGTAGTTTTGCCCATTCCACCCATACCACAAATTCCTACAAAGCGAACATCATTCAACCCTATGGCTAATAAGTTCACCATTTCCTCCATACGAGAGTTTATTCCAACAAGATCCTTGTGAACAACTGAGTATGTAGAATTCAATTTACCAAGTATTTTTCTGACCATCTCTTCAATAACTTTTGCCTCGTGTCTACAAAGAAGATAGACAATAATTTTATTGAGTTAGCACAGGCTAGAAGAGAGAAAAGATTCAACAAATGTATATTTTTTAGATTTATGCATTACGGGAAAGAGAACTCTAAGTTCCATAATACGAAAAGATATAACAAATAACCTATGTCCTAAGGCCCAAATGATCCTGAGTACCAGGGTGCCGTACAGTTTCTTATATTGCTCCCTTTTCCCAAAAGATTATGAGATTCGAAGAAAGAGGCTCATTAAGCTATGGATGGCAGAAGGATTTGTAAAACAAGTTGAAGGGTCCACTCCAGAAGAAGTTGCAGATAGCTATCTAGAAGAACTCATTTTTCGAAGCATGCTTCAAGTTGTATACAGGAATGAATTTGGAAGGCCAAAAGCATGTAAAATGCATGATCTTATGCGTGATGTTGCTTTGCCAATTTTAGAGAATCAAATTTTTGGTGTTATACATGATGGAGGAGAAGAGATGGAAAAATGCAAAGCACGCCGCATGTCAATTCACAAAACGGATGTAGAACTAAAATCGTTCATGGGCATGTCAAAGCTTCGATCTTTTCTTGTTTTTAACAACTGGTCAACTGCAAAGCATTTCCTTTCGGAAGTAAAATGTTAAGGGTCCTAGATTTGCAGGATGTTCCTATTGATGAATTACCTGATGAAGTAGTCAACTTCTTTAACTTGAAGTATTTGAATTTAAGAGGAACTTTACTTAAGAGGCTCCCAAATTCCATAGGGAGGCTCCTAAATCTTCAAACCTTGGACATCAGGGGCACACAGATAGAGGCCCTTCCTCGTGGAATCGGGAATTTGCAAAACTTGCGGCATCTAATTATGTATCGATACACTTGGAATTGGAACGATTTCAGATATGTTAATGGGACAAACGTGCCATCAAATATCAGTAGACTAACGAATTTGCAGTCAGTGTCCGCTATTGAATCAAATGGTGACTTGATGCAACAGATTCGTAGCATGACCCAACTTACCAGGATCGGTATTTCAAATGTGAAAGAAGCAGATGAGATGGACTTGTGTCTCTCAATTCAAAACATGAAACTACTGCGCTACTTGTTTATTATTGTAACTAATGAGGAGGAAACTCTCCGAATGGATGCACTCTCATCTCCTCCTCCCAACCTACAAAAGCTTTTATTGAATGGAAAACTAGAGAAGGTGCCACAGTGGTTTCACTCACTTCAAAGCCTCAAATTTTTGCAATTGTGTTGGTCGAGACTGGAAGAAGATCTATTCCCTCACATTGCTGCTTTGCCCCATTTGGGACATCTTGTGCTTACTAATGCCTATGTTGGAAAACAGCTATGTTTCAGTACAGACTTTCTTAAGCTTACAAAGTTGTCGATTAGTAATTCCCCTCAATTGAATGAGATAATAATTGAAAAGGGGGTGATGCCAAATCTGAAATCCCTAGGGATTGCCAGCTGCGTGGAGTTAAAGATAGTGCCCAAGGGCATTGAATACCTTCAAAATCTCCAACAACTAGTTTTGAACTCTGTCTCAAGGGAACTTAAAAATCGCATTCACAACGAGGATTTTTCGAAGGTGCAGCATATCCCAAAGAGGTACATCTGGTAGTAATTGAAAATGTTTCACGAAGGTAGCTTCTCAATTCTATCTATTTTTTCTCCCACTTTTAATCTTTAAATAAATGGTTGCATTCATTTTATCATTTAAGCTATTTCTTTGAACTAATGGTTTCTTACATCATAAATAAGTAATCCGTTCTAACGATTAATTGTACTTAATCGTATCTCTGTTTTTTTACCCATGGCAGGATCATGCTTGCTATTGCTTGACTGCTTGGAGTTTGTTTTATCTACCATCTTGGCTTAGAAAAATAAAATAAATTCCTCACAATAGATAAAATTAGTTTCTGCCTGACTCAAAATACTGTTTATATAAATGTATTTGGGTGTATTCTATTTGTGGGTATGTCAAGCCCACCATATGTTTGAGGAAAGTCCTCTGTGGATGTTGTGTGATTGGAAGATACAAGATTTTGACTTATGTAACCCCACAACTTTTGTTTGACTTATGTTGTGTGATTGGAAGATACAAGAGAGGATGTCTTCGGTAATTTTTTTTTAGCTTGGCACATGCTCCCTATGTCTTTTCATTGATGCCCCTTATACTCGTTTGTACATACTACTATCCATTTGAGAAGCAGCATATAAGTTAAGAAATAATTTTCTTGACTTTATGTACCCTCGTATTTTCCTCATAGGTGTTCCCCTCCCATTTGGGCTGAGAATATTATTTTGTGGAGATTATGTAGGGGAGGGGGACTAGTGCCTTGTTTCTGGGATGATGCTCTTAGGAGTTAGGTCGTACTTTTTTTTTTTGCACTGACTCTTAACCATAGTACCCAATAGATGCAAAAACTAATAGTCAGAAGATGCACAGTCTCTCTCCATTTCTATATCTATGCATCATGCGTGAAAAAGTGGTTGTATCAAGTTAAGAAAAAAGTTATCAATTTCTGTTTTAGACCCTATGCTCTTAAGTTCGCAATTCCTATATGGATGAGATGTGATTAAGGTTTATTTATTTTCTGATAAGTATAATCTCAATTTAATTATTTTCCCTTTATTGATGCATCTTGGCCATTAATCTATGGTTCTTGAGTCCTAGTTAAAAATCCTTGACTTAGATATAAATTCTTAATGAGATTTCCAATTTTTCTCTGTTTTTCCAATTCTTCTTTTGGGTAGCAAATCTCTTGCTTTTAATTGTATTTTTACTGCATTCCTCATTGTTAGGTTGTCATAAGCTCATGAAGAGAAATGAGTGATCCAGGTCATAATTTCCAACTAATACATGTTGAACAATTTTGTTTATGTCTTCTTTTATGTGATTGGAACTGCAACTTGATACTTTGTGTTACCTAAGTTAGCAATATCTATTTGAATTTGTTATCATACTCTTAGACATTAATACAAATATTCTAATTAGGATCTCATTAATTATCCCTTATTTATTACATTTCATACCTATCTCTAAACCTAAAAAAAAAATGTATACGTCTCTCTCTCTCTTTCTCCTCCACTGCACGTTTCTCTCTCTCTCCTCCACCACTCTTCCACCTCCATGGCTAGGTCGCCGGCAAAAAAAAAAAAAAAAAAAAAAAAAAACTTAATTTAGTGTTACACTTAAGAGGATTTGGTGGATCTTGTCACCTAACAAGCAAAAACTGCTGGTATAGACTCTAGATATTCTTTTCAATTTTGCTTAGTTACAAAAGGAACATAGCACAAGCAGGAGAAAAATTTTATGGACCAATTTGTTTGTCGCTTTAATTAGTAAATTGGTATTGCGGTATTGGCATTAGTATTGATCATCTTCAAAATTTTGTAGTGGATGAGTTTACATTCCAATAATCATATATGGAGCCCTAGTTTAGTCGTGTAATGGTGTATGGGCCCTATAAGCTACAAAATATGTGAAATTCACAGTTCCTTTTAAATAAACCTAAGGACCAAGCAAAGCAAGGTGATAAGATAAATGGCGCATTAACATGTGATACTCCCTAGTATCAGAAATTCCAGTTGTGCAACCTATGGCTGTGGCTTTTTTTTTTTTTTGGTGACCTAGCCATGGAGGTGGAAGAGCAATGGAGAAGAGAGAGAGAAACCTATACTTTTTTTAGGTTTAGAGATAAGTATGGAATGTAATAAATAAGGGGTAACTAATGAGATGCTAATTATAATATTAGCATTAATAAGTGTCTTTTTTTACCGTTAGATCTACTTAAATCCAATGGTTTAGAAAATGTGTAACTTTTTAGAATTACACTAGATGTAACTTGAACATATCTCATTTGTGAAACTCTATATTAATGTACATCATTTGATAATTTTTTTAATATTTTAAAATTTTCACCATTAAATTACATTATATTAATTACTATTTAATCCATAAAATCATCTTTTATAAATAATTTTAAAATTAAAAATAAATAAATACTTTATAGATGATATTGATATTGATTATGGATTATTTTGATATCTTTTTAAGTATGAAAGTTGTAAAAAGATAATCTAATCCATTGGTAGATTGTTTAAAATTAAAACCTTAAGTAAAAGTACAAAGTTATTATGCTAAATTATAAATAGCACTCTTTCACTTCACTTTTAACTTTATTCAATTCAGTCATTTTTTTAGTCTCCATTAAAACTGAGCCGTTAAAAACCCCAAAAAAAAGTATTTTATTTTGAACAACGCAATTATGACGAAGACTAATGGAATGATAATAAAACTAAAAGTTAAAAAACTGAATTAAACAAAAATAAACTTAGAGATTAGATTGAATTTTAGGTGAAGTTCGAAGGTACAGTTTATAATATAGAAGGTACAGATTGTCTCAAAAAAAAATATAGAAGGTACAGTTTGTAATTTAGAAAAGTTATTAATTATTATAACACTGTACAAACTTACAAAAGTGACGTTAGTATATCTGGATCCTATCCAAACAAATTTTATACCGACAGCCAACTTACTATTTAAGCATTCTAATTGAGAACATATCCCATATTACCGAAAATAACATAAATTATTATCATTCTAATCACTAAATTTCTATCGTTTGGTCAGAAATTTTAAGCCTAGATATTACTAACAAGGCTAAAATACCACTATTGGTCATTGAAGCTTGCTTAGTGAACGTAATTGATTTTTTAAAATTAAAAAATGAGCACTATTAGTTTTTTAATTGATTACAACTATTGTCAATACCTAGGCTTTTTAAATAATGTGATATTTTTTATTAAACAATTACAAAACAAATTGACATGTCAGGGGTAATACTCAAAACAAATCCCAAACTCGATTCCTAACAGGAAATCTCAAAAGAAATCCCCAATTTACAAAGCGTAAGAGAGAGGAGTAGAGAGGAGTGAAGGAGAGTTGGCAAAAAATAAGCTAATTTTTGGCCAATTTTACTCTACTCTCCTTCAATACAAATGGACCATAAGAAAGAAAAAAAAATTTCCCTAACCCAAAATTCGTTGTCCTCCTCTATGTGATGCCGCCTCCCTCCATAGAAGATGAGTTAGTCTTGAAGCATAGTTATTTCTAAGACTTTGGTGACGCCTCCAATGCATTGGACTGGTATTTTGCATGCTAAAGTTAGGCTTTGTTTTTAGAGAAGTGCTATATTCACAATATTTTTACAACAAATCATAAGTGGTTAGTTGTTATTAGTTCTAATTTGAACCTACCACTAAAATTACATTTTTGTCCTACCAATGACAACTTGTAACAATCTGTCATTTAAAATTTGTTGTGAAAATATTGTGGAGACAACATTTCTCTTGTTTTTAAGTTTTTAAATTATTTTGGGTATTTATGGGGTATGATTGTGTGTGTCATACTCAATTTTTCTGTATAAAAATATGACAAGTTGGCGCATGAGAGATTTTTCCAAATATGACCTGTCTATTTCTATTGAAAGATGTAAACAAATTCACAATATTTATCATAACTCTCTTAAATGGCAGAATATAATAGTCGTTTGTCACTTACTCGTTTGTCACTTACACACGAATACACAATTTTTTTTCTCTACCAATTTACGGTTAGTCACGTAGAGAGTTATGAGCAAAATTATACTTTCTTGTTTTACTAGATCATTTTTTGTTTTATTTCTTAGGATCAATCTCAATTTGCATAGTTGGCGACGTTGTTGGAGTGTCACGCTCAGTCACAGGGCGTGGGGCCTGTGGGGGGTTGGTTTGTCCAGTGTCCAATAATAAGCAGTTGCGTCTGTAAGTCAATCTCTTCCACGAAACATTGATTTGGCATTTTGGGCCTCACCGACTCTCTCTCTCTCTCTCTCTCCACTTTTCCAAACTTTGTTTGCATTCACATTTTGAGAACAGCAGAAAAAACAGAGTTAGGGTCGGTTTAGATTAACTTATTTAGTTCAAATTGAAAATTTTTTGCACATAGTACTATAGATAAAAGTAAAAGTTAGTTGAAATAGTATAATAAGACCCATAAATAGTATAAAAAAGAGCAGTAGAATCCATAAATAGTAACAAAAATAAGCTAAATAATAAAATAAATTAGCAAAATTAATCATGCAAAATTCACACTTAGGGTCTGTTTGGGATTCGCTTATTTTGCTAAAATTAAAAACTTTTTACTGAAACTACTGTAGATAAAAGTAAAAATTAGCTGAAATAGTACAGTAGAACCCATGAATAGCATCAAAAAGTGTAGTGGGACATATGAATAGTAGTAAAAATAAGCTGAATAGTAAAATAAGTTAGCAAAATTAATTTTTGCCAAATGGATACTTAGGGTCTATTTGGGATTCGCTTATTTTGCTGAAACTAAAAATTTTTTGCTAAAAATACTATAGATAAAAATAAAAGTTAACTGAAATAGTACAGTGAGGTTCATGAATAGTACCAAAAAGTACAGTGATGCCCATAAATAGTAAAAAAATAAGCTAAATAGTAAAATAAACTGGCAAAATTAATTATGTCAAACGGACCCTTAGAGTGTGTTTAAATACCGCTTATTTTGCTGAAACTAAAAAATTATTGCTGAAAGTACTGTAAATAAAGGTAAAAGTTAGTTGAAATAGTACAGTGAGACTTATAAATAGTGCCAAAAAGTGCAATAAAACTCATAAATAATAGCAAAAATAAACTAAACAGTAAAATAATTTTAATTTTTCATTTCAATTCAAACCCTTACTCAAGGACTGTTTTCTTTTGTTTTAGGCTCAAATTTACAAATTATAGGTGCGCACACCACACGCTCATACGACACAACGTTGTTGGCTGCACGGATCTAAAAAGGGTTTATTGGGCACTTATTATTAGTGTGAGAGAGAGTTTTCATGTACTTTTCAATTTCGAGAATCCATGGCCCCCACCTCTCCCTTACAATTATTAGCCCACTAGCCTGTAAAAAAGTGCCACCTCTTCCTTTTGTTAGATTCTCGCGAATAACACATCGGATGGACGCAGCGAACTGGCTGTGAGTGGAACACAGTGATTGGAGTGAGTGAGTGATGAGTGAGAGACCCTCTCAAGTCTCACCCCCTATTGGGCTTAGCCATCGGCTTATAGCTTTAGCCAGATTCTAAATTCAATGCCTATGCCCGCATGTGTTTTGTGGTGTGCTAGTGGCCAGTGTGCAAATTGGAACCCAACCAAAAATTAAATTAAATTTTATTTTGTTTTCTAAGGGAGAGAGAAATAGTTTTTTTTGGTAGAAAGAGATATAGTTTTATACTATGTATTATTTTATTTATTTTTTATGGGAACTATGTATTATTATTCTTTTTGGTGATGAATACTTCTTATACTATTATATACTTATTGTCTTTATTTTTTTTTGAAAGAGTATTGGTTTTAAATTTCAACTAGACTAGAAGACTCTTGGGAATTTTTTTTTCCTTGGGAGAGAGAAATGGTTATACTTTTAGACTATTACCATTGTCTTTATTGTTTGTGATATCTAAGCAACTAGACAGACTGGAGGACTCTTAAGAAACTCTTTTTTTTTTTTTTTTCCTTGGGAGAGAGAAATAGTTATTTTATTACTATATATTATTATATTCTTTTGTGATGACTACTTTTGTATTATTATTTTTATATCAAACTAGAGTAGAGAGGACTCTTAGGACTTATTAGGAGGCAACAAAAGGTGCCCCTAAAAGTAGCAGGAATGACATAAGATTAAAGAGGAGGATGGGTGGGAATTTTGGGACACAAGGAGGGCCATTGATGGTGAGTTCATGAGATCAGCAGAAAAAGTTCCATCCCCTAGTTTGTTTTAATTTTTAAATTTTTTTTTTAATTTGCAAAGTCTCTGTATTCTTTGCTTGCTTAGTGTGTTTTTTTGGTCATGCAAAGGATGATAGGTAGTGACTTCTACAAGATACATAAGTTGACCCTTGGACATATTTTGGAATCACTATAATTTCTCTCTTTATTCCTTTAAAAGTATTTGTTCTCTCATTATGAGATTAGTAAATTTACTCTTCATTTCTAATAGAGGACACAATCAATTGAGTTTTGAGTAACAAAAATCAGAGTGAACAATAGCAAAGAGAATTGGACAGCACTTCTCAAAGCAAGGGAGAGAGTCCTCCATCTCTTTTGAGAGACCAATTAGAGCAATGTTTGCCTGAACACTCCAGAAACAGTAAAAGGAAACTTTCCTAAAGCAAGACATTAAAAAGAGCAAGGGCCTCCATCTCTTTTTCCTTTTCTTTATACACAATGATGGAAGATTATCTTAACTTTCCTTTTCTTTTTAATAGAATATGTAGAAAATGCAAATAAATAAAAATAAAAAGCGGTTTCTTTTTTTTTACTTTATAAAATATGATGCGTATCTTGGTTTAGGAAATAACTTCTTTATGTTCGTTATTAATGGTCTGTTTGGATTAAGGGGGAGAGAGAGAGAGTAGAGTAGATTTAGCCCAAAATTAGCCTATTTTCTGCCAACTCTACTCTACTCCCCTCCTTCCCCCCTCCATCCAAACAGGCCCTAAATGAATCAAGCCAAAGCCTAAGTTTATGTTTAATTAATAAACAAGTAAGCTCATGCATAATAATGTGTTTTTTTTTTTTTTTTTTTTTTATCTCAGCAAAAAAAAAATTTTTTTAGAATGAGCATAATAATGTGTTAGTGAACAAATACATGAGTATGAGACTTAATTTAATTATATATAATTTTATATATTTATATACTAAATATCTATACAAATACATATGTACTTATACTTGAAATTGGATTGTGTAAATTTGAAAATAATTATAAGATATCAAAATATTATTTGATAATATTAAAATAAATAGTACTTTTATAATAAAAATTATATATAATTTTTATAAGTTCATAAAAAAATCATTCTATTTAAATAACTTAAATAATATAATTTCAACTATAATTTAATTATTAAATATTAGCATAGATTTGTGAAGAATTAAATAAATTTAGCATATATGAAAATGAATAAATTAATTAAATAGCTCATGATCAAGCTTAAGCTTCTTTGACAAGAAAATGAACCGAACTTGGACATGTAATCTAGTTTGGTGTTAGCTCAAGCTTAGCTCATGTTCAAATAAAATAAAATAAAAATTGTGAATTTTTACTACTGGACTTAGCCTAGCTAGCTGATTTATAGCCTTAGCTCTAATCCTACTTTAAAAGGCGTTGTCTGATCCTTAACTAAATTGGACACATATGAAAGTCAATATCTACTCACAATTACGTAATATGATCATATTATCTTTAAAAAAAATGCTAAGTAAGTGAAAAAGGAGATGAGTGAATGAAACTTATAGACGTTACTTTTAAATCTATTTTAGGAGTATTTGTTGGTGAAATATTATTTGTTATTTAAAAATATTACAATTTCGACTATGGGTGAAGTTCTTATTTATTTATTATTATTATTTTATAAATGATTTTTGGACTTAGATAGAGGCAAAGAAGAGGTTTGAATTAGTAACCTCAACTTCGTGAAACGTGGTCCCAAGGTGAAGTATTTATTCTTTTAATTGTAAAAACATATAGGAGCACTTCCAGAAATATAAGATTATGTTTCAACTACCAAAATTCAAAATAACCTTTTCTTTTTCTTATGAAATTCAAAAGGATGCTGGACAAAGGAAAATAAATACATAGGGATGGGATTAGGAGTATAAAATTGGGGGTCAAACTAGAAAAAGGATTATGTATAATTAAAGATTATAGGGTTATATGGCTAACAGATAAATTTTATAGGGCCATTCATATATTTTACTAAAAAAATGCCGTGAATATTAGGGAATTTATAGCATTTCCAAAAGTTTGGGGGCCAAGGTTCTACCAATTTGCTCCTTTGGAAATTGGAAATACATCTCAGATTTTTTATTTGTTTTTGTTTTATTCGGCTTTGGAAACCTTACATAAACAATGATTTCATGATGGTAAAATTGGTTCATGATTTACTAAATTATAATTGGGTTTCTTATGCCATTCCATGTTTAGCTATTTCTGTAAGTAATAATTGTTCTTTTTTTTTTTCTTTTTTTTTTTTTTTTTAAAGAAGAATTTGTTATTGTTGTATTTGGATGATTAATTAAGATATTCTTAAAAGGGGGAAAAAGGACTTTCCTTCCTCCATTGAGGTAATTTACAATTTCTCCTTTATATTTGAAACCAAATAATTTCCCTCTTTATATTTGAAAAGTGAGCAAATATGCTAAATTCGTTACTTTTTGAGTTAAATTCAATGAAATCACAATGATTACAAATGTAATCCAAGAAAACAATAATGCAATTCTCAACAATTTCACTTCTTTGTGGTGTACGAATAATAATTTCTTCAAAAAATTTCATTGGATTTAACTGAGAAAGTAAAAAATAGGAGTTATTTGATTATTTCCCAAACATAGCAGGAGAAAATTGGTTAGTTTCAAAGACATTGGGGGAAATTATGAACCACCTCAAACATAAAAAAGAGGAAAGTGTTTTTCTCCTTCTTAAAATATTCTAAACTAATAAACATTACTATTGTCTCTCTTCATTTCTTCTCTCCCTCAAAATTTCTAAACATAGAATTAGGTGAAATCTCACCTTATCTATGGCATCAATTGCTAAGCGTTTAAACATAATTAAAATTAAGATTATACAAAGATGAAGAATTTGAATAAACATGCTTGTGCCGAAATTTTAGTACGAGCAATATCATGATTAAATACTAGGGTTGGGTTATTTTTTAAGTAGATTACATACTAGTTTTAGTACCATTTTGTCGTGACTTTAGGTAGTTATTACTTAATAGTGACTGATGATGCAAAAAATTGTCAATTGAACTCCTCATCGATACATATGGACGAAGGCGTTGAGCGTTCGTCTAGAGATGAACCTTTTGGTGCTATTTTTCTCTGACTCTATAGCTTTTGGTGTTGTTCTTCTCTCCTTGTCAATACAGATGGACGAAGCTGTTGGCTTTGTCTAGAGACGAACCTGCAACAAGATGTGAGATGGAGAAAAAAAAAGTACACTGGTGTGGTGTTTGCCAAACACCCTCCGATGATTAAGTTATAATGAGATTCAATTGAAGTATATTACAAAAGAATTCAATTTGGGAGTAGTTTTTGGGATGAAAGTTGTGTGTACCTCTGGCGCTTTGGTTTGTGTGGGTTTTATAGCTTTTGTCTCCATTGTCTGAATGAATATCTGCATTTATGGAATATGGAGCCGTTGGTATTAATGGCTGGCTTTGATAACGCTTTAAAATG
This sequence comes from Notholithocarpus densiflorus, assembly GCA_030021035.2. Classification (NCBI taxonomy): domain Eukaryota; kingdom Viridiplantae; phylum Streptophyta; class Magnoliopsida; order Fagales; family Fagaceae; genus Notholithocarpus; species Notholithocarpus densiflorus. The sequence goes on along the minus strand of JARYZH020000164.1, from coordinate 626,838 downwards.
TATACTTGTTATATATTTATGTGGGCGTTATCTCCTTATTACTATGCCTAATTTGTATAATTAAGCCATGATTTGCATTAGTCCCTATTATTTATCTTTACATAATTTCTTAAATAAGATGTCATTCATTGCATGTAATTTTCTACTTTCAGGAAATCATGTGAAAAATATGAGTTTACAGGAGTTTGTGAGAGAATTGATGCCAAACTAGAATTAAAGAGCTAAAGGACTATGCTTAAATGTCTAAGGAGGTGCAGCTGGAGTGCTTGGGTCGTCTATCATGTTTGGAAGTTTCAAATAAGGAAAGAAATCAAAGAGGCAGAATCTGAAAAGGAAAAATCAGATTTGAGCACTGATCAGTATTTTGGGCATATATCTCTCCTCAAAAATCCAATTGACACAAGGCTAAATGGGTTGGAACTGTGACTTAAATATCTACAACTTTCCAGTTTTGAGTTTTTCGAAATTCACAATTTTTGAAGGGAGAAATTAACTCACAAGTTACTGCTGTAAATCTGAACGAAAATTAAAATAGTAAAAGTTTTATTTTTCTTGGAACACTTTTACATTAGGGTTTTGAGGGGAGGCCATGGAGAAAGAATTTTGGAGAGAAAACCTTGTATTTTCCTTTCTCTAATGGCAACCTAAACTCTTTGCTAGGGCTAGGGGTTATATTTCTTCTATATGGTATGAATATTCACTGTGATTCTTTCTAAGATTTTAGACAATAACATATTTGATTGTTCAATTAGATTTCTTTTGATGTATTAGTTCTTCCATGATTTCAATAAGTTCAATCATGTTTTTCTTATTGTTTAGATGAATTTCTAATAGTTTCAAATAAAAATCACGTTTTAAAGTTAATAGGTTTCTCTGAAAACTATTCTAACCGCATTATTAATCTAGGTTATCATGCATTCTTGAATTGTCTCAGTTCAATCGAATTATAAGTTTTTAATTGTATAAGAACAATCAATAATGAAATATATATTTTCTTAGATCACAAATAACTTCATATCGATATAAGGAAACACCCCGATGCCCTGATATTTACATTATTGATTTAAATAAGTTTTTATTATTATTCTTGTTAACAATCACCAAGCAAAAGTACTTTTCTTCTTCACCCAGATTGTTGTTTAATTATGTTGTCTTTGAATTTACCTTGTTTCTTGTGGTTCGACCTCGGTACTCCGAGAATTATATTGCTACGATCTCTTGCACTTAGGAGTGAGCAAGCAGGCTTTTATTTTTTGCCAACGGCTATTCGTTCGTTGGTGCCCTTACATTACTCCTTAGCTGTCTTGGGCATTGAATGTCTTTTATGGCTTCGTCCGTCATTGATGTCCGTACATTATGCCTTGCATTGAATATCGTTTGATTTGTCTGTCGAGAGATGGACAATTTTGATAAATTAACACTCATCAGTAATGAATGTAGAGGCGTTATAGACTTCAATGGTCTTTTGCCCATTGGTTCGTCGGTTACGCTTTTTCCTGTCTGGCGCATTAACCGTTACTCATGTCATTTATGGGAAACTTATTTAATGTATGATGTAGTCGTTCGTCACATGAACAATGCTGGCTTGATGGATGAAGATGGCTTGGTGGACGAAGCTAGCTTTCTCTCCTTTTGGATGAGGGTGATTTTTCTCCTTTTCAGTGATGATGTAAAGCATGACGTAACTCAACAATAATGTTGCTAATACAAAAAATTAAATTTTAGTTGGTTATATTATATATACAAACATAGTTAAAAAGAAGTTAAGACAAAACTAGAAATAAACATATTAAAATACTCTTACATGACTATCTGGCATTAAAAAATGTCAAGTTGAGGCAAGGTAAAGTAAGACATATAAAATTTTAATTTAATTATAAGTTTTTTTTTTTAGGCACAAATTTCATTATAAGTTAAAAACGAAAAATAAAATAAAATAAAAAGGTCTCAGCTTGATGCCCAAATTATATTGCCAACAAAAGGAAAAAAGAAATCCCCTTTTTTAAAAGTCATAAGAGGATTGAGAAAAATTACTAATATTAAAATTAAAAAAATAATAATACTCTAAACATCTAAATTTAAAACTTGCTAAATTTGTCAATTGTGAATGATAAAAAATAAAAAAAACGATGGATCTATATAAAATCAATTATAATTTTAATATATTTAATTATGTGTAATAAATAATTATTTTTACATAAATTTATCATTTTTTTTTTCTTTACTTGTAATCAATTACGTCAAAATGGTACCAAAAGTTGTGTCATATGCTTACCAACAACCACGTCAACATATAAAAAAAAATTAGACATGTCCTTAAATTTATTCTATAAAAAAGTACCATGAAAAGAAAAAAATAAACATGTCCTCATAGAGATGCATTGGCAATGGCATGCGCAAAGATAGGTCAGTGGTTTGTGAATAAACCAAGCCGTCATGAGAGCCAGTTAGAGAAGCCAGCGCCCAATTAGCCAGCTCATATAGATTCGTTAATAAGACTTTTCGACGTAGTAAAAGTAGTAAAAGTAGTAGTAAAGTAATACTCTCCAACTACAATTCACACTATCTATCTATCTATCATAGATAGATCAAATATAATATTGCTGCTGCTTGTGCGCACTTTGTGTTTTGTGTTTTTGTAAGATTTGTGTTATGGGCGCCCCCACCACGCCTCCACTCTTCTCCTCGTCCACTAGTTTCTCTCCGCCACGCCCGACCCCCCAAAGATATTATAAGAAAAAGAGAAACTGACCCCAATAGACAAAACAACCCTCTCTCAACATCGTTGAATATTCATTTAAGAATGGCAATTCGGACATTTCGTTACATGTCCTCTTCAACTAAAAGTATGCACGTTCAAAACCATTTGACAGTTTGGTTGTGCTTTGTTTGTATTGTGAACCCACTCAAGAGCAAAACAAAGGCCTGTTTTATACCAAATATGTATGGAAGTGATGTTTTGGTGTCCTTTTGGTAACAATTAATCTAATTTTTTGCTTAAAACGTTTTGCTGAATATATTCATAATTTGAAAATTTTTGAAAAAGTGAGATAATGCGGGAGAAAGTAAGGTTTTAAAAAGTTGTACATAAAAGATAAGCTCATAAGTTGATGCCAAACAACCACTTAAAATCTTTTAACTTAAAGTATTCTATTTTTTACTGTGAGATACTCTAGAAACCTTAATGATCGATGATGTAATGTATGAAACTTGAGAATTTTGAATTTACAACATATCTTTCAAGTCAATTGAATCCACAATCCAGATATTTTTGAAGTGTGGTGTCTCAAACTCTCTGTATTGTGGTTAAACTCTACTACTTTTTGTCCATGATACTCTAAAAATAGTAGTGTAAAAAAAATTTGAGACTTTCGAGATTACGATAAGTTCGTTAAACCTATCCCCGAGACCACCCAGAAGGGACAAACAAGGCCATTATTGGTATCTCACAAGTCTTGACTTGACTCTACTCCACAGGTGGCTGCCCCCAGCTAAAAAAAACAAAGCCACAAAATAATAATAAAAGAAATAGAGCCGCCCAAATCAATTTCCATTTATTTAATAAAGCCTATTACGTAATTTGGCTGCTTTTGCATTTGCTCTCTCTCTCTCTCTGCGCACACCTACAATTTCAACAAATTGCTTATTCTTCTTCTTCTTCTTCTTCTTGTTGTGGGGTTTCTGAGCTTTAAGATTTCCACAGCCGCTTCTCAGATCCGCCAGCTTCTTCTGGGTTTTCCATAAACTGATTATCACGGTATATCTGCTAATTATTCATCTCTGTTTTATTCCTTTTAATCCGTAGCTGTTATTTATTTTACTGAAACTTTTTGTGTGTTATTTCAAAAGTACTGTTTTGTTTTCCCTATGAGATAATTTTTTTTCTTATAGGTTTGGGTTTTACCTGCTTTGCTTTGTTTTTGTTTTTGGTTTTTTTCACTTTATGGTTTGGAATTGTTAAAGATAATATGACAGGTTGGGTATTCTCAGAGCTCCTTCTCAGTTTCTGTTACAGTTTTTTTTGCAGAAATTTGTTGTTCTCCTATTTTTGATTAATGGGTCTTTGAGTTTATGTTCTTTTTTTTTTTTTTCTTTTTTCTTTTTTTTTTTACTTTGGTGGGTGGAAATGATCTTGGGTATCAAATTCTTAACATCTCTGATCTGGTTGTGTTCTTGACTTGGTCCATCCAATATGTATACACATATATATGGTGTTGATAGGACTTGAGTTTCTGTTCTATAGTTTTTAGTAGTAGTTGAGTTTTGGGGTCCCTGGATAGATCTTAAAATGTTTAGCTGTTGATTTAACTTGAATTTTTTATGAGTTTTTGTCCTTTCATATTGATAAAGAGGTCTGCAATAGATTCTGTTGATTTTTAGTTCTTCTGTTTGCTATGAATTTTTGATATATGTATTCTAATAATATTCAGCTAAACAAGATGGTATTAATTAAAATCTGATATACTGAATTCATTTATGGTTCATTTGTACAGAAGTATTTGAAGAGATGGATTTGGATTTCAGTTGTTAGTTTAAATGACTTGAATAAAGCATAACAAAAACATATTTTTCTTTGTATTGATGAATAAGCCTTCCTTGTATATAGATTTGAAAAGATTAGGTGTATTTATATCATTCGTTTTTGTTGGAGAAAAATCCAACAGTTTTTTTTTTGTTAGTTTAAAGATGTTACTTATAAAAAATAAAAAAAATAAAAAAAAATTCATAACTATATTGTTAATTTACTTATTTTTTTTGAAAGATGAAGTTGAAAGTGGTGTAAATTGGGTACAAAATTAATACTTAGATATTGAAGTGCTTTTTGTTATACCCTCCAAGTCTGAAGCTTTTGATTTTTATGTGGTCACATTCCATAGAGAAACAGCCATAGATTTTCTTTGTGGGCTTTTAGTTGATTTGCTCTGCATATTTTAAGGTGACAATGAAAGGAAGAATTGAGGATGGACAGAGAAAGTAGGAAATAGATTAGATTTATTATAATATTCAGAAATTACATCCATCTGCAGTTATGTACACTTGCTAATCAATAATTCATATTAACACTCAGGATGAAGAAAAGCATTATCTGTACTCAACTGCGTAGCTGCTGAATTCCACTTAAATGCAATGACAGCTACTTTTTTCCCTACTAAGTTAGTGAAGGTCAGAACTCATAAGCATTTGCCTAGTATTTTACTTGTTTCAATATGTATATAATAATCACTATGTATCATTTCTTCCATCTTAAGTGCTTTATTGCAATTCTCTTTTTTAAAGGAAAATTTGGGTTACTTTTAATGAAATCATGCACTATCCTTATCTTCAAAAGAATTAAAAAAATCTTCCCTCCACTCTTTCTGGCACATATGCGCAAATTATTCATGTATATAAACAGGTAATCAATGATTATGGGTTTATAGCTTTTGTCACAGCTTGATCATGTAGAAAACATTTTAACTACCTCTCTACTCGTTTTCTTTTGATTAATTATCTGTTTCATCAACTTTGTGATTGATTTTCAATATAATAAGTTACTCATTTTATTTACACTATATAGGCTGATCAGAGTTAATAAGAAGGCTCAGAGTGTATCTTTTGTTGAATGGGGCGTGGAATTAAGTCGGCATCAGAATTATCTTTGATGTAGTTGTGTTCCCACACCCTCCTTCAAAAAAATTATTATATTTAGATAACAGCTATTACCATCTTTCCTTCCTATCTGAATAACAACATGGGGTGGCTTGAAATCCTGACTTCTCCTATTGGTTTCAACTGGTAAGCTGGAATGCCAAAAGAAGGACAAGGTCATTGGCATCTTTTATTTATCTTTTTTTTCCCCTTTTATAAGTAAATAAATTTCATTAAAAAGCTCAAAAAAGGAGCATAAGAATTTAGTATGTGGGTAGTATAGTCTTTTAATCTATAAAGCTGACATTCCTTGGATAGCCAAACGTCACATAGGAACAACTAGGGAATCCTTATGGCTGATATTTCTCTTTTAAATAATTTCTGTATAATACTGAGGAACTTAGAAGCTAGCAGATGGGATTCAAAACTAACTGTGGATGTAATGTTTATATGTACCAGACCTGTCTTGTTGAACATGAACTGCATTTTTAGAAAGTCTGCAGTAGTTTTCAAATTTTCAATTTGGTAGAATCCAGCAGAAGTAGGAAGGTTCAGATAATAATGTAATACATGCTGGGATAGAAAGTTTACAGGTTGATTGATGACTAGCATTCGAAACTTAATTATAATTTTTTACCATCAGTTTTGCTTAGACCCTTGTTAATTAATAAGGCTCTCCGCCAATTACTGGCAACCTTTAGATTTTTGTGTGTTTATGTTAAAATGAGATTTTGGTGTCTTTCTTCTTTTCTTCCACTCAGACCTGCAAACTAAATTTCCACCACTAATATGTTTGTTGTTGGTTTGTATCTTTGAGCAGAACATTAATTTCCTTTGAATTGGTTGATTAATTATTTTCTAATGCAGTCTCCTTTTTTATTCATTGTCAGGATTGATGAAGCTTTATGATTTTTCAGCAAGGAGCACAAGAAGCTCCAAAGATTTCTTCACTTCCGTATTTACCATTCTACTTAAAGGGTTCTATCCAAGAAACGTTATCAGATATTCTATAAAGAACGTGCTTTCACTGAAGCTTTGGGTGCCGACATATACTAAAGATGGACAGAGCAGACATATTTGGCTTTGTTAGTGGGGGAAGCAGCGTGTTGGAATTTCTTCTATGTTTTAACTTGGCGGTGATATATAGAACTTCTGGTAGCTTCTTGTAAATTATTTTTTGTTGTTGGGCCTTTTAGAACTGTAGTGTACATTGTTTAGAGAATGGATCTGAACAAGAAGGGGGTACTGTTATCTTATGATCGAGCTTTTATAAAAAATGACACCTCGGGTGATACTACTCTGCGCCTGAACTGCCTTGGCTATGGAGGCAATGACACAGCTAGATATGGGTGTAACCAAAGCAATCTTGGGGTTAACTTATCCAATGCTTCTGATGACGGCTGCAGATTGGTACTTGGACTGGGCCCAACACCAAGTGCATACTCTGATAAATATAATAATGTGGGCTTTAAGAAGAACAAAGGATTAGCCACCACAACATTACCTCACAGGGTATCATCTGAGGGTGATTCAATCCTACAACTCAGTCTTTCTGGAGGTACTAATGATTCTTCAAGTGTTCTTGATATTTCAGTTTCAACAGAGGCTGATTTTAATACCTTCCCTCTCCCAAACCAAGTATCTGTTGAAGATAATCATCTCATGATTCCTGTTGTTGATGAGGGTTCTACCTCAGCAAAGAAATCAGGTGGCTATATGCCATCACTTCTTTTTGCTCCAAGAACAGACAATGCCAAGGTTTCAATGCAAACACAGGAACTTCTAGAGCTCGGGACCAAGCCCCAGTCGAGCTATGAACTGTCCTCTACAACAGAGTACTCAATGGGCACCATCTCTGAGCAAGCAACTACTGGAACATCTTCAGACCACCGAACCAGCAATTCTAAGAAATGCAAATTTTTGGGTTGCACAAAAGGTGCACGAGGGGCATCTGGTCTTTGTATTGGTCATGGGGGTGGTCAGAGATGCCAGAAACCAGGATGCAACAAGGGTGCTGAGAGCCGAACTGCCTATTGCAAGGCCCATGGTGGAGGGAAGAGGTGCCAACACTTGGGTTGCACTAAAAGTGCTGAGGGGAAGACGGATTATTGTATAGCACATGGTGGTGGCAGAAGATGTGGGTATGCAGGTGGGTGCAGCAAAGCTGCACGAGGCAAGTCAGGCCTTTGCATTAGACATGGAGGGGGTAAGAGGTGTAAGGTTGATGGCTGCACTCGTAGTGCTGAAGGACAGGCTGGTTTGTGCATCTCTCATGGGGGTGGACGCCGTTGTCAGTCTGAGGGATGCACAAAGGGTGCGCAAGGGAGTACCATGTTTTGCAAGGCACATGGTGGTGGAAAGCGATGCATATTTGCAGGTTGCACCAAAGGTGCAGAAGGGAGTACTCCATTGTGCAAGGGACATGGTGGGGGTAAGCGCTGCCTCTTTGATGGTGGTGGGATTTGCCCAAAGAGTGTCCATGGAGGTACAAACTTTTGTGTTGCCCATGGTGGTGGAAAGAGATGTGCTGTGCCAAGCTGCACAAAGAGTGCACGTGGCCGAACAGATTGTTGTGTTAGACATGGGGGAGGGAAGCGGTGCAAGTTTGAAAACTGTGGAAAGAGTGCTCAAGGGAGCACAGATTACTGCAAGGCTCATGGTGGTGGAAAGCGATGCACTTGGGGAGAGGGCAAATGTGAGAAATTCGCAAGGGGCAAGAGTGGCCTCTGTGCTGCTCACAGTAGCATGGTCCTGGAGCGGGAGACAAACAAGAAAGGTATGATTGCACCAGGACTCTTCTATGGCCTTGTATCTAGTGATTCAACAACTGCAGGGAGTGGATTTGAAAACAGTAGTTCTTCCTCTGGAGTCAGTGTTGTCCCCAGCTGCATTGAGTCGCTTGAAAATTCAGCAAAACGACAACTTATACCCCCACAGGTATTGGTTCCTCTATCAATGAAGTCATTTTCATCTAATACAAGCTTCTTGAGTGCTGAGAAGACAGAGGGAGGGACCAAAGTTTGTGGCATTGGCAGCAGCAGTAGTGCTGGGAGTAAAAGCTTTGACTTTGTTGCTCCAGAGGGGAGAGTCCACGGTGGGGGTCTCATGTCATTGTTTGGTGGGAATCTGAAGAATGCAATTGATAGGATCTGAAGTTGTTCGAGTCAACTAGTAGATTTTATTGTGAATTAGGGGCTTTTCTTTGTTGAATTGTGTATAAGGTTTGGTGCTTGTTCAAAGACTCATATATAGTTTGTGTCAATTAATGGGGTTAATGTTAATGTTATGGTATTTTTATTGTAACTGGGCTTCGAGTATTTGAAATTTGGTTTAATTGTTGAAACAGCCTTCCAAATCTAGCCTCAGGACACCTTTAGGCTCAGCGGGATTTTAAGCATTTGTGTTGGTTTCAACAAATGCTCAAGACGGGGTTTTTGTGATGCGGCAATGGCATCATTGGAGCACCATAGAAAGCCATGCAAGTGACTGCATTGACCATAGCCATGGAATTTCAATTTTAATTCCTGCATTAGGAGGAGGAGCTACCTGAAGTTTCAAAACGAAAAAGAAAAATGAAGTCTTTTAAAGTTACTAGCCTTGCTAAATAACCTAGAGGAAGGAAACAAGTCATGGTGACACCGAATATGGAGTAAAAATAAATGGGTGATACTGTATATGTCGGTTCCAGTTAGCTCAACTAGTGAAGTTTCTAATGGTTAAAAAAAAATTTAGGGTTCAATTCTCGCTTACACCAAAAACTAATTAGTGTTTTGGTTCTAATGATAAATAGTACAATTATTCGAAGCGGACACCATAAATGCAGTGACTTACTGCAAGACTTGTGATCGCTAGTGGCAAACTTGCCAACATAACAATAAATAAAGATTCCATCTCTCTCTTAATCGCCAATTTAATTCATTTTGTTTGGATATCGTTTATTTTGTTGAAACTAAAAACTTATTACTAAAAGTACTATAGATAAATGTGAAAGTTAGTTGAAATAGTACAGTGGAGCCATGAATAATACCAAAAAGTGCAAGGAGACTCATGAATAGTAGTAAAAATAAGTTAAATAGTGAAATAATTTATAATTTTAATTGCAATCCAAACGCATGCTCAAGCTACACGTCTCATTGTTAAATGGGCCTTTTGCAAGCTCAACTAGTATCAAATTACCCGAAATTGATCTTGACTTCCCTACCCTTCTCTAGTATCAAATTTCATAGGGCTATGTCTAGTCTCGTCTCATTCTCAAATGGGCCGGGCTTTTTGCAAGTCTAATCTAAAGGCACCTTTGGAAATTATGTTAGGAATAATACAAGTAATATTTATTGTTGAATATTGAAGATGTTGTAATAATGGAATAGATATTCTTTTTTTTTTTTTTTTTTTTTTTTTGATGCGAGGAATAGATATTCTTATTTATAGTTGTAAAATTGAAATAAAAGTCAAAATTTATATTTATAAAATAGCTTATTTATACAATTATGTTTTCATTTATTGTGGGACTTAATTATCCTAAAAATGAATATTTATTAAAGTTCATAAGGGTTGTAAATGAACTAAGTTTTGTTGAGTATTGAATGTTCAAGTTCAGGTCAACAACAAATGTAAAATGTTCAAGCTTGGTTTGAACTTGAACCAAGCTTACAAACTATGTTTGAGCTTGAACTTGTTAGAAAGTCTAAAAGGTTGAGCTTGGCTTGGCTTGGCTTGACTATGGCTTAGCTTGACTTGATTCAATAGTCAAGTCAAACTCAAGCTCCATATCAAGTTTTTAAGCTCAAGATCCAATACAAATACATTATCAAGTTCATATTAAGCATATTATCAATTCCATTTGGTTTGGACATGTGGTCCTAACTCCCAAATAATTAAAGGTTTAGTAAGATATGAGTTTATTTTTTAAGATTATATCAAATTTATTACCAAGCTCATAAACCTAGCTAAGCTCATCTTGCTTTTTATCAAACCCTATTGTTCACGAGTTTGTTCATGAATATATTTTTTGCTTGGGCTTGGGGCTTAGCTTGTTTATTAAATAAGCCTAAAATGAAGGTACATATTTGGCTCATTTATAAATAACACAAACATGAATAAGCTTTTTATCGAGTCAAGCCCAAATTGTTTATAAATGATTTGGTTCATTTACAGTTTTATTCACATCATTGCTCAAATTTCAAAATAATATGGATTACAAGTTTTAGAAAAAAATTTGTTACACATATTAAGGATGAGGTATTATAGTCCTTTTAGCAAGGAATAATTATTCCTCAAAATTGAGGAATAACTATTCCTTGTAATAAAAATGCAACTGAATAGTTAATCCACATGAATAACTATTTCATTACAAGATTTATTATTTTGTATCAAACATGCCCTTAGGCTTAGAACGATTTACTGTCCTTTGGTTTTGTGAATAACTTTTATCAAATATCCTTGAAGGGACAATAATTTGTTTGTTTGTTTGTTTTTGTTTTTGTTTTTATTTTTATTTTTTATTTATCTATAATTCGTTATAATCATGGAAAATAGAGAATTTGAACTTTGCATGTTTCTGTTGTAAAGTATCAAAAGGTATCGGTTGAATTATAAGACTTTTGATGAAGGAGATAATACTTGAACCACTAATAAATAATTTTTTGAATAAATTAAATGTACTTATTTGGGATTTAGTCAGCCATAATTTAGTACACAAACTTTCAATTATTATATTTAACCCTCTAATTTTTTTTTTTAAATGAAAATTTTAGGATTTCGTCTAAATTAAATTTTTTTTTTTTTCATTTTTTGGACAAATAATTACCTCTTATGGTTTGACCCAATAGCAATTTAGTCTCACAAGCCTTTTCAATTGTTACATTTTGGCCACAAACTTCGTATTAAAATGAAATTGCTAGGAGTACTTAAAATAGAAGTAGAACCCTGATAATTTTAGACTTCAAACCATAGGTGATCAAATATAGCAATTAAAAGTTTATGGACTAAATTATGATAACTCAAAACCACAAGGCATAAATTGTAAACTCTCTCTCTTTTTGAATTTGAAAATTCTAGTAGCTCTGTGCGGTGTTCACTATTTCCTTGCCCGCGTAGTTTCAGTGCCTATATATACTCTGTTCAGTCCCAACTTTAAGTCCAAGATCGTAGTTTTCTCTCAGAAAACTCATCGGAGAAATTCCAATTAGGTCAAAACCACCAAAGCAAAAACCACTTTTCCTTTTCAAAATCTCTCTCCGTAGCCGAACACTCAAAACTCAGCCACAGCCTTCAACTTCAAGGTACTATTCCACTACCTCACCATTTCTCAGCTTTACTTTTTTTCTTTTCAAATTCAGATTCTCGATGAATTTCGCATCATTGATTGCTGCTTGTTTGAAATCTGTTGCCGACTGCAAATACTGTAATTTATGCTTCTTTTTGTTTAGTTTCAAGATCTAAATTCGAAATCGATCATGTGTATGAATTATGAAAAATTATCTGTGAAAAAAAAACAGTACGAGAATCGAATTCGTTCAAAGCATCGAATTTCTAGTGGAAAACGAAATGCTGTTATATGTTCAAATTTTCTTTTCAATTTTCTCTCCGATTCTCTGTTTTTTTGGCCTGGTGATGTTCTAGTTCAGATTCTCGATGAATTTTGTATTGTTTATTGTTGCTTGTTTGAAATGTAATGTGAGTGCAAATACTGTGATTTATGCTTTTGAAATTTATTAATTTCGAGACCTCAATTGAAAATCGATCATCTGTAAGAAAAATTCTCTGTGAAAATAACAGAAAAGAAACGAATTCGTTCAAAGCATCGAATTTCTACTGGAAACCGAAATGCTTTTGCATATTCAAAATTATTATTTTCTTTAATTTTTTAAAGATTTTTTCATATTTTCTTGTTTAATTCATTGAATTTTCATTCAAAGAACGCTTAGATTTAACAGATCGCCTTTCATAGAAGAAGAAGAAGATTTTGGCGGGAAAATTCAAAATATAAAATCGAAAGCAAGCATTAGAAATTCAGAATCACAATTGATTGATTTTTTTTTTTTATGTGAGATACGAATTCAAAATGATCTTTGAATTTCATTTGCTGGAAATTAAGGTGAATTTTGCAAATTGTGAATGGAATCAGGACTGGTCCACAAATTCCAAAATGTCTCGGCTGAAGAGTACTAGCAACCTAAACGTCAGCGTTTCACAGATGGACAAAGAGAACAGCAACAACCACTACCACTTGCTATTGGGAGGAGAGTTATTGTCACCATCACGGCCTCCGCTGCCGCCGCTCCTCAGGTACCTCCGTAACAGGAGCGGTTCTCCGCCTCTCCCTCTGTCGCCGCTGGATAACATTGCCTGGTCGCCTAATAATAATTCCCCCACTCACTACGCCGTGTCGCCGATCAAGGTTGACGAGGACGGGACCCTTGTCATGGATGGGATTTTTCTCCCCTCTACCGGAGCTGCTGGAAGGTTCTCTAGGTCTTCTACATCTGCTACTGATTCTAGTCCTTCCTCCTCCTCGTCATCGTCATCAGGTGGGAGGAGTCTGATTTGCCGCTCCTGGGAGGATTCTGGAACCTGCCGCTATGGCTTCAAATGCCAGGTTACCTCACTTCACTTCATTTTATCACTCAGTGTATATATTCAAATGGTTAGGACTAAACTGATTTGGGGTACATACTACAAAGAATTATCATTTCGCTGATTCAATTCCAACATTGTGAATTATGCCAGTTGTGATGCAGTGCATCTTTAGCTATAGCTGCCTTATGTATTTATACTAGTACTTGAAGCTTTTGTAACAAACAAGCTTGTACAATTTATAGAAAAGTTAAACGATAAGCTAGGAGCCTAATTAGATACATACAAGTCTAATTATTAGCATAAGAGCCAATCAGATGTAAGAACCTATAACACTAATGAGAAATATTTAGTCACACTCATTGTTGTGCACTTTGTACCCACAACATTCGTGATTTCACGTATGTTGTACACATTTTTTTATTGATGTCCACGTATAAAACGTGAAATGGGCAATGTTCTTAAACAATGGATAATAATGAGAATAATTGTCCTGCCACTAAAACGGGCCAATGACATGCATCATTTTCTAACTATAAATAGGCAAGCAAGTGTAATTTGTAATTGGTTTTTGGTATTCAATATATAGTATATAGCCAAGAGGTATTTTTCCAAGGAATGAGTTTCTTGCATCCTAGCCTGCTGTAAGCAATTAACTTGTACCATCAACCCAAAGTTCCCAACCTCATCCGTCATCATTTTGATGGCTTGATGATAACATACAGACTGTTTTGGTATTGATAAAACAATTTCTTGAATTTGCAGTTTGCACACGGAAAGGAAGAGCTACGTCCACCTCGTTTCTTTGCAAGGAACAAATCTGACTCAAGCATTAACAGGTCAAAGAGTCGCTTTCTTAATCAGATCATGGCAGCAGGAGGAGGGATGACCATCCAAACAGAATTACCCACCAAATTACCTGTAGACGACACCAGCTGCAAAATCCCAACCACCACCATTTCCATCATCACCAGCAGAGATGACTGGTCACCCCAAGATGATGGCATTGAGGTTGTACTGCCACATTCTTCAACTGCAGAGCCTCCATCACAGAAAGATGTTGATGCCTATATTCATGGCGTTCTTTATGGCCCCTCTACGAGAAAGAGACTGCCAGTGTTTGCTGAAATTTGCTCAGAGTAGTGATCTTATTTGCTTAACAGGTCTCATGAGCAAGGTATATGATACATATTCTCTCGGAACAATATACACTATACTTGGGACTCCTAATATTCTGTTTTCCACGTATCCAGCTTTCATTTCCCCATATAGCAGGTAACTGGAATTAGACTGATAGTCATATTAGTTGCCCAGGTACACACTTGTGTCTTATTTTGCTGATGAGACAGTTACTATACTACCTTACAAACAAATCACATTTGGATAATTGGACTTGAATGCAGTTTTCCTAATTCTGGACTTTATCTTCTTTCTGCCTTTGTTTGTAAGCTTACTTGCAGAGGTAGGAGAACAGCATGGTGTGATTTGGTTATATGGAACAAATTGCATGGACTGCAACTACTTTCGTCCCATTTTGTTTGTCCATTTTTAGAAAATCTAACTGTTTAAGTGAGTATCATTTAATACATTGTTTCCAAAGGAAAATTTATGTAAATTTTAAAATTGTCCTTATAAACTTTCAAAATTTTAAACCTTTAACTTAGTGAATTAAGGATCATTGACATTTAAAATGGGAGAAGCATTTTGGGACAACTAAAAAATTGAATTCTGGACACATGTTATTACTTTGATACATTCATGAAGTGCAAGTGGGATGTGCATGGGCCATGGAGCGGAAGCGGTTGGTTCCACTCTGGAAGCAGTTGACTACTTGGAGTGAGATGGTGATGTAAGAAAGAATGAGGAGTCCAGTAGTGCTTGAGTCTTATTTTCAATCAATAAGACTTACTGATTTTCAATTGTTTGTGTCAACGTTAGTGTTGTTACTTGTTAGTATTGTTGCAGAGTTCCTAGCTGAGTCTGGATGCTATTGGATTCTTGTGGTTCACGATTAGAGAGTGGAACCTAAGTTTAGGTTTGATTAGAAATTTTGGTATAAATTTAGCTAATGATCTTTTGAATGAATCATCAAATAATTTATATTGAACTCGCTGGTCTTAAAGGAAATGAGAAATGTTATGTTCACAATATTTTCATAACAAATTCTAAGTGGTGAGTTGTTATTGGTTGTTATAGGTGGGCAAAAAAGTAATTTAAGTTGTAGATTCAAATTAGAATCAATAACAACTTACCATCTATGATTTGTTGTAAAAATGTTGTAGATATAGCACTACTCAAAGGAAATAAATAAATTGGAATGAGTGGAAAAAAAAGCCAATTACTTATGTTATGATTAATGCTGTTAAGTTTTTATTTATATTTCTTTGATAAGTACTAGTTTTTATATATTGAATAATAGTACTTAGTATTCCTTCTATGATCAAAATCAAATGCATATAACATTTTCAACTCTTTACAATTGTAGTTTCTCAAATGCTAACAGTTTTTTCTATAATAATTTTTCTTTTTTGCGAAACTTTTAACCCCCAATTTCTGCTTTCTACCACAATTTAAAACAGACACTTCACATATATATATGCTCAACTACTCTCAACCTGGTGCAACAAAAAAAGAAAAAAGAAAAGGAAATGGTAAAAAGTAAATGAATTAAAAAGAGAATTGTAAAAATAAAACTCACCTTAAAAAACATAGAGAAGAGTCACGGTCTTAATCCGACGTGGACAGATAAGGCACGTGAGCAGGTTCAAAAACAAAACCAGCGCGGAGGGAAGCACGCAATGCACAACAGTGGCCATCAAGCATAACAAAAGCATCCCAAACCTCATCCAATCCAATCCAATCCAAACCAATGACTCTTTTCCTCTCTTTGCTTCAACTCTCACCCCAAAACATCCACATCCACACACGCACTCACCATCACCGTAGCATCCGACTCAAACCCCAAGCATCACTGCCACTCTCTTCCAATCCCCCACAATCCAACCAATCCTCATCTTACTCCAAAACCGGTGTCATAGTCATCGGTGCCGGCCTCGCGGGTCTTGCCGCCGCCACTCACCTCAACTCCCAGAACATTCCTTTCCTCCTCCTCGAAGCCTCCGACGCCGTCGGCGGCCGTGTCCGAACAGACTTCCTCGACGGCTTTCTTTTAGACCGGGGCTTCCAAATCTTCATCACTGCTTACCCTGAAGCCCAAAAGCTCCTCAACTACCAAGCCTTAAACCTCCAAAAGTTCTATTCAGGCGCTCGAGTTTATTACGACGGAAAACTCCACACCGTTGCAAATCCTCTACGCCATTTCTGGGACTCCCTAAACTCCCTCCAAAACCCAATTGGATCACTTCTCGATAAGCTTCTTATTGCATCGAATATAATTCGTGTTCTCGCCAAATCCGACGAGGAAATTATCACCTCAAACGAAATTCCCACCATTGATCTGTTGAGGAAATCCGGTTTCTCGGACTCCATTGTCGGGAGGTTCTTTAGGCCTTTCTTTGGTGGGATTTTCTTCGACAAAGACCTCGAAACCTCGTCGAGATTGTTCGATTTTATCTTCAAATGTCTTGCTCTCGGTGACAATGCTCTTCCCGCCAATGGCATTGCCGCAATTCCACAACAATTAGGGGACAAATTGCCACCCGGTTCCATCTTGTTCAATTCTAAGGTTGTTTCGATCGACTTCGATGGATCCGAATCCGAATCGCCGCCGAGTTTGAGGTTAGAAAACGGTGACGTTTTGAGGAGCGAACTTGGTGTCATAGTTGCCGTTGAAGAACCCGAAGCTCTTAAGCTTTTGCGAGAGACAAAGCCAAACCCAAAACCAGTTCGAACAACGGTTTGTTTGTATTTCAGTGCGGATCGGACCCAAGTCCCGGTTCGGGAACCCGTATTGTTTCTAAATGGGTCGGGTAAGGGGATTGTGAATAACATGTTCTTCGCAACCAACGTGGCTCCTTCATATGGCCCACCAGACAAGGCCTTAATATCGGTGTCGTTGATTGGGATGTTTGAGGATATGTCCGATGATGATCTGACGGCTGAGGTTGTTCGAGAGCTTTCGGGTTGGTTTGGGGAGCCAATAGTGAGGTTGTGGAGGCATTTGAGAACGTATCGGATCGGGTATGCACAACCGAATCAGTGTCCACCAACGGATTTGATGAAAAATCCAAGAGTCGGGTCGGGTGTGTATGTGTGTGGTGATTATTTGACTTCGGCTACATTTGATGGGGCTTTGGTTTCTGGGAGGAGAGCAGTTGAAGCTTTGCTTAGAGATAGGGTATCCACTTCTGTTTCATAACGAATTGATTTATTAGTTAATTCATTTTCCACTCCTTATTTCTCATTGTCCTTCCATTGAGAACTGGATTTGATATTGTTATGGGGTTTGGTTTGGGTCCAGAATTATAGTGCACTGCACACGACTCCATTCGAACCTATTGAATTGATCACATGTTTGGTTGTCTGTATTGTGTCCCATTATTGGACAGAAATTTTGCCCTTTTTATTGATCCGTGTTGCACATATCAAACAAAAATGGCTACAAACACAATATTTGTTGCAATTGTTAAGTTAATAAGTTATTGATTCTCATAATGTTATAGATACTATTTATTATGTGTTATTTGATTCTCATAAGGGCATGGCACAGTATGCCAAGAATATTGATTCATATGTAACTTAGAGGAAAATCTAAGCATGGTTGAGTCTGCTTTGGCTTATGATGTATCTGTTTTATCTTCATTTTAATAAAGTTACGATATTCTTATTAAAAAAAAAAAATTGTTACCTTAATATTTCTAACTCTCCAAAATGATGATTTTCCCTCACTTTGTCAAGGTATGTTAAGAAAGTTGTTTGTGCTTATCTATTTCCTCATGTTATGCATATGCTTAACACGATATGTGAATGGATAAACCCCTAAATTACACTCTGTTGACACTTGCTAGTTTTGCGAAGGAACCACTAGCTTCACTCTGCAGTTCATTAAAAAGGCATAATGGAGATTTAAAATGATTTATATTTAAAAAAAAATATATATAAATATAAATACATCTGATAGTTTGTATTCAACTATCAGATGTACGTCCTCTTATTATCAGTAATATTATATTTTTAGGAAGTAGTACAATTATCATGGAAACAACAAACATTTGTAGATGTCACCATCTCTTTTCCAGAAAACAGGATCAATGTGGTTTAAAATTCCGGTCTTCTTTCTGATTTGTTGTTGAATAGTTAGATGATATGAGTCTTTCAAGTACTTATGATTATGAAATATAATAAATATAAGGAAAAAAAGAAGAAGAAATTTAGGAATCATGAGTACATAACTAAAAATTAGAGCAAATGAATTAATAATGATGGGTAATAAATACATACACATTTCAAACCAACAAATCCTTAAACCCAATTATTCATTTCCGCCATTCAATTCTTAGAACAAAGAAATACATTGACTGATAAGTCATCAATTGATATAACAAGTAACGAATTACCATTTTTTATAAGCACATAACTACAAATTCATGAATAAAATGTGGACCTAGAACAGGTAGACAGTATTACATGATGAACTGCGGAAAATAAGCCATAACAAAGAGGCACTTTTAGTAATTAACTGCAGGACACTGAATTAGAACATGAACCCGGGGGGCATTTACACATCACTATAAAAAAAAGGTAACGTTATTGTTAAAGATCTGTTCAGAAGTCGAAGTAACTCGTAAATCCAGTAGATATTTAAAGACATGCAACATTATATTGAAGGAAAAATGAGGTAAAGAAAGATGTATACTCGATCACAAATGAAAAAACTGTGACATTCCTAATTTCCTATCAAAAAAAAAAAAAAAAAATCCGTGCTGAGAAGTCTAAATAGCTAGTAAAGTGATCACTAGATATGTGAAGATGCAACATTACATTGAAGCAAAAAATAAGGTAAAGAAAAATCATACACACATACAAACACCAGGAATTTTGATTCTTGAAACAAGGGCAATGAACTCTAGTTTAACTGACATCTCTTCCACCGACCCTTGTATGATATCTCTAGCACTCACACCTTTCCTTGGTTGGTCTACATAATTTTTTAAGTGTGGTGGATGTTTTGATCGTTAATAACTTTGCTACTAGACTGTGCTCCATAATTTTTTTCAACTATTATTCTTTTCATTCTCTTCCTCCACATCTCCTCCAATTGAATTTCCATCTTGTATGCTCTTCTAGACCTCAAAATCTAAACCTCAAGTACACCGACGTTTTGGAGTAGAAAACCTGCACTAAATAAGACAGTTTTATTTATTTATTTATTTATTATTTTATTGGGAGCAGGGCGGCTTGATGCATTTGATTTTTTTTAAAATAAAAATAAAAATAAAAAATTAGTTAAAGTCTTAATCTCTATTGTCTATTATCTTGTTTTAGATGCCAAATTACTAATTAACATGAATCATGTAAAATTGTTTTTTGAGAAAGTCTATAAACACAATAAATTTGACAAAACTTTTCACATTTGTTGATGCGGCAGATTGATAGTGGTAAGTAAAAAATGATGTTAGTGAGAACCTAGATGAAAATTAGTAAAAATTTGTCAACTCAATTGTTGTAAAAAATTTAATGACATTTTTTTGTGTATAGCTTTTTTTTTTTTTTTTTTTGAGAAGTGCTACATTCACAACATTTTCACAACAAATCCTAAGTGTTAAGTTGTTACTGGATCTACTTTTTTGTCCACCAATAATAATTAGTAATAACTTGCAACTTAAGATTTGTTGTGAAAGAGTTGTGGACGTAACATTTTTTTTTTTCTCTTTCTTGTTTGTCATTTTATAAAAAATATTATTTTATTTATTGGCTAATATTTGGACTTAAATACTATTACAATGAAAGAAATAATATTATTGGTTAAAATTTGGGTTTTTTTTTTATTTTTTATTTTTTATTTTATTACTTAGGCGCCTTAGGCAACTGCCTCATTTGTCTATTTAGACTTTTTAAATGAAGAACTGTGCACGTTATCTAGACAATGTAATTCAACGTTCTTTCTTTTTTGAATTTTTAGGAAAAATTACATTTTACCCACGTAACACTATACATCCCTAAATTATTACTTGTGTAATACTTTGCACCTCATCTCATAGGTAATAGTTATGGAAGTAGGCTTGCATTGTCATAGTTTAGAAGGGTAAAGTGTAAAAGGGTATAGTTTAAGGGGTAAAGTGTGCATTATCATAATTTGGAAGTAAGTGTTAAATGAGTATAATTTAGAGGGTAAAGTGTAATTTTCCTGAATTTTTAAGCCCCCAGTATATAAATTTTAATATCTTTTGATTTCATATTTGTTTGTGTCGAACTAACCTTAGTGTAAACAAATCTTAGGTATCTATAAGCCTTTAAAATAAGTGTTAAGGGGTTGAGTTGAATATTGTGGAATGCTTATGCCAAAAAAAGAAAAAGAAAAGAATATTGTTGAATGCCCTAGATTCAAACCTTCCAAGAAAACAGAAAGGATCAATAATATAAGAACTAATAATGCTTGTTTGCTTATACATGCAGACACAATAAGTAAAGAAAATAAAAGATAATCTATTTGAAATGTGAGAAAAGGCTTGTTGACTGATACTCTGGCGCGCATACACATAAAAAAGCCACTACCAATACCATATCCAAAACATAAATGGGGTACCATAGAATTCTTCTTTTGTAGAAGGTAATGATTGTCAAATGAATTTTTAATAATTCTTTCTCTTTTTTTTTTTTCTTTTTTTTTTAATCTGTTTATAAACCAGGCAAGAAAATATTATACTCAGCTCATTTTCTTGCATTCTCTATTCCTTTCATCCAAACACATAAATAGAATTTTTTTTTCTTTCCTCTATCTTCCTTTGACTCTCTTCCTTTCCTTTTTCCTTTTCCCTCTTCCCAAAGTGTTGCCAAGTTGAATTTTAGTCATTTGTATATTATAGAGGTCACTAGTTCCTAACCTAAACCATATTTTTTTTTCATTACTTGAATGATTTAGACTGAATTCAAAGAAGAGAAAAGAATTAACTTAACAGTATTCATGTCTTTATATTAATTAATTAGAGTGACGTCAGTAATAATTTCAAGAATTAATTAATGGACCGTAGTTTCTTTTAATTTCCCAAGGATCAAGTTTCATTAAAGAATTCTCTCTCAAAAAAAAAAAAAAAAGTTTCATTAAAGAATTTTTTATATATATATAATTGTGTGTGCTTCGTTCATAGCTGTCTAGACGGCCATAAAATATATATATATATACATATTTTTTTTTAAATTGAAAGCATAAAATATTGTAACTAACTATAAATAATTGCCTATTAAAATGTTCCTCTAGCATAAGCGAGATTAAACATGCCTATAATGTCTCTTAAATCTTTTTATTTTTCTTTTCTTCTTCTTCTTCTTCATCTACATCCTTGGCACAAATACAGGTACTTTGATTGTTTGAACACTTTGACATTACATATTCTTTAATGAACTTTGTTAATTTACCTTTTTCTTTCCCCACAGATATGAACGATTGCAAAATATATGACCGGGAATGCTTCATATTTCCCAAGCAATGCAAAGAAATATATCGAAAACGTAGAAGCCAAACATGGTTAGGAATGTGCATCTATTCACCTCATTGTAACAATCAATGTAAAAAAAGGGAGGGGATGTTGATATCTAATTTTGTCTTCCCTCGATTTGCGTGTCGAACCTTGAAAAATCTAAAAATATCATTTTCTCTCCATGGGGTCACAAGAACATATATAATGGCGTGGCGCAACCCGTTCGGACACCAGAGCGCTCAAAGTGCATTTTTTAGCCAAAATACCCCTGGTCAACCCTGAGTTGACCAAAGGTCAAACAAGGTCAAAATCCTCACAAAACAACATTTTTCATGGTTTTATCTCCAACTCAACCTCCTTGGAAATTTTTAGCAATTTTGACCAAGTTTGACCCAGAGTTGACTGCCGGTGGGCCCCAGAAACCTTAATCTTGATCTGTAGTCAAAACAGGTTGAGACCAATGTCATTGCAAATATAATCAAATTCTCATTCCAACGCCTATTCATGGGTCGAAATCGGAATTAAAATGGTTGAGATGTTGAGAAAACCGTGAAAAACGCATCAGCACACTTCCCAAGGTCATCACTTTTGATCTAACCATTGGAATTTTAATTTCTTTAGTTTTCTGAAAACTAGACATCCAAAAATTTCCATGGACACCAATATCGCCTCAATCCGAGTCCAGAAAGACCTCCAAATATGCATCCAAAGTTGGAACCAAAAAGTGCAACATGACGAATTTGTTGATGTCATGATGACATCAGCCCAGCGCACCTTGTTGGGCCGCGAGGCCCAGCCGGAGCACCTACAAGGTGCGTTGTGCCTCGAAAAGCGTGTCAAGGGCTATAAATAGCCCTTGGCACCCTAGATCGGACTAGAATCGAAGAATTGGGTTTTTGGGAGCTGTTTGGGCATTTTTCCTCTCTTCCCAACACATTTCTCCACCAAAACACAAAAAAAAAAAAAAAAAAAAAACCATCAAAATTTCTTGATTCTTCTCCTTTCACCAAAAACACAAGGTATTGTTCTTACCCCTAATCTTCCTCTCCTTGGTTCCATACCTTGGATTTGAGGTTTAAGGGTGTGGATGTAGCTTTTTAGCTACAATCCACACCCTTTTCTTTCCAAAGTTTTTTTCAAGCTTTTCCTAGCTTATTTTTGCCTTAATAACATGATTTATTGCTTTCTTTAGTATGTTTCTTGCTTTATTTGTGCTTCTAGTTTAAATCCCCTTACTTTTTATGCCTTATGCCATGTTTCATGTTTAAATCTACATCCTTACATGCTTATATGTTTAGATTTACATGTTTTATGCTTTATGCTATGCTTTTGATGCTTAGATCTTCTCTTTCCCATGTGTTGTTGTTTAGATCTACATGCCCACATGCTTGATATTATGTCTCCGGCCATGCCTTGCTTAGATCTACATGTTTACATGCATGTTTCTATACCTTTATGTCTAGATCTATGTTTTCACATGCCTACATGCATTTTCCATGCTTACATGCGTGGATCGGTGTGTTTACATGCTTAGATCAATATTCTTTACATGCTTTATGCTATCTTCCATGTGCTTGTGTGCTCCATGCCATGTTTGTATGCCTAGACCTAGGCTATGTTTGTCATGCTATGTGCTATTGTAGCCCTTTTGTCGCTTTTGTCTCTCTTTCTTGTGATTTGGCCTATTGGTTCGGACCTGATCTAGACCTCATGGTCTTTGTCATCAATCATACACCAAGGTCCACATCAAAGGGTTTGGATCATTCCTATTTGCATGTCTATGCTTGCTTGCTTCTATTCTTTATGCTTGTGTTAGCCTCTCTAGTTCTAAGCTTTGCCATGTTTGATGCCCTCCACAGGCTTGACCTTGTGTGATTACATTTGACGCCCATGAGGCCTTGTTCGGATGTAACCATTTAGGAGGCATCTCCAAATGCCGGGTTGCTCCGTGCGTACCCTTCCCTTTTCCGCTTAGTGCGATGCCATGCTTACCATGCTTATTTGTGCCACCCGTTGACTTTCTATGCATCTTCACATGCTTGCTTACATGTTCATGCATGAGTCTTGCTTGCTAGTGTGTTGTCCATGCTTCAACACAATGAAATTAAGGATATTCAATCCAAACCTACATTTGTCCCTCGCAGACACCACCTTTTATTTGCTTTCTACATTTGTCCTTCTTTGCATATTTTCCTTCCATTGCTTGTTTGCTGGTTTATTGTCTTTGCCTTTGCATGTACACACACGGAGCAAGGACGCATGGAGCTAGGGCACGGTCTCTCAGGCACAAGCAAAAAGGGCGAAGACGCAAGCATATAGACATAAGCCAAGCAGCTATGTTCAGTAGGTTTAGGGGTCTAGCCTCTCCTATTTGGTTATGTACTCTTTTAGACCCCATTCCTTCCTCCCTCATTTCTCTCTTAGATGGGTTGTCTTAGGTATATCATGCCATGTACCATTCGTCCTCATCTCTAGAGTATGGTGACCCATGTTTACTTTCCTGCACCTATATTTTAGGCCATGCTCTAGGGATGTAGGCATTTACTTTCTTGCTCTGTGTGCTTGCATTGTACATGACGTATGTGTATATATATATATATATATATATATATATATATATATATATATATATACTTGCTTGCCCCTTCTGGTGTAATTGTCACAGTCCATGTCACCTAAGGCAAAGCGATGCCTAATTTCCGCAGCAAAAGCAAGGTGACATGTCGCCGGATTTTCACTGTGGAAATTTGGTACTTTGCCCGAATGCCTTAGGAAAGCATAGATCGAAACCATGCACATTCAAAGCCAAACCTCAAAGCCCCCATGCATGCAAAGCCCCGAAAGCCAATGCCAAAATCATGTTTTTTACTGCCAATCTTCGAAAATTAAGGTTTTATCAAAACAAAGGACTGTCTTTAGACAAGCGTTGTGGGGTGCCTAACACCTTTCCCATATGTAACCAAACTTCCGGACTCAAGAATCAAGATTTTTTACCATCCATATTAGATTAGGAAAAATGTCATTTTTCTTAGCCTAGGATTGGTAATAAAATCAACTAGAAATAGGTGACCAATCACACCTTAGAAAAACTCAATGATTGGTGGCGACTTCACTTACCTTTGGTAATTCCCTTAAAATCTGTCCAATATTCCTGCCACAACTCTAAAGGTAGACCTACCTTCCTCTATCGAGAGAGAGAGCACCTAAAGCTTCGCGCGAAACACGCGATTATCGAGAGGGGCCTCCAATGGGCCCCACGCGCACAGGAGCATTGCCACGGCGGGTGGTCGAACAAAGGCCCGATGGAGGTTTTCCGACCGCTCGAGGCCCAGGTGTCAACAGGGGGCACTTTGTGGAAAATGCGATCGTTTCTCTCGCGGATGTTATTGCTATGCCTATCATTAGAATGCTGCCAATTGTACTTTTTTTTTTTTTTAATTGGTGTGAATTATATTTATATGTATAAAGGGAAATTAATAACCAATCAGATGATATCACCTAATCAAGCAATTCTTAGGTACTCTCAGAGCACGGAAAATTATGCTTTTTTTTACATTCGTGGTGGGGTCCACTTATTAAATTTATAGTTGAGTCCACCATGAATATGAAAAGAAGAAACATCATTTATCCATTATCTGAGAGTACCTAAGAATTACCTAAGAATTTTCCTCGCCTCATAATCAAGCCACCAAATTCATTTAATTACTAGTATAACAAATTTTAGAAAAAAAAAAAAGGAATTTTCATGTAAAATTTCTTAATTAATTGGATACATGCTGTAATTTGTGAATGTACAGGACCTGTAGACTTCATCAGTCTTTAGGTTCAGTCCTTTTTTTTGTGTGCGCGCTTTGTTGTGGGAAAACAGTGCTAGGGACACCCACGTGAACGTACAAGACCACGAACTTCATCAGTGTTTAAAGTCTGGTCCTTTGTCCATAAATAAGTATGATATTTTTTTTGATGAAACAAATATGATGATATGTCCTCAGGACCTCAGCTGAGGCAGAGTTCAAATATCATCTTCTATATTCATATTGTTATCTATTTCTTAGTATTACTAGTATCTTCTAATTTGTATATCTTGCTCAGCTCCAATCTGAAAGGCTTCTCAAAGAAAAAGTAATTTCTATTTGTGGATGAGGCTAATCATAAGAGAACCATATGATCTCCCCTCTTTTTCTTGGGAATCCTGTCCCTCTTCTGCAATATAAACATTAGAATTTTTACACATATTAATAATATAGATCAAAGAATATAAGATTGATTAAAATACTTCTCCACACAACCGTAGATAGGCTTAAATAGCAAAAAATGGATTTCCATAATAAATACTGATTAGTTTGAGCCACCACTCAGTGGAGATGGATTATAGTATCAAAATTATTTTTTGGTCATGGGGCAACAGTTTGATTTATTTTTCTCTGTTTTTCTTGTTTCTTTTTGTAAAAAAAACAGGGGCGTGGAGAAAGGGGGGTGGGGGGTTGATGTAGATACTTGGAAGAGTACCACTCTGTTAAGATATATTACCCCAATCCTCCTTACCTTTATGAACAGAAGGAGGAGAATATGAAGTAACAATGAAAGGGGAGAAACAGGAAAAGTAATGCAAAACAGACGGGTGAAAGATTATGTTACCTTCTAGTCTATCCATGCTTCTGGATTGGCAAACTGTGAGTACTTTGACCTGTTTAAACAGCATACAGCTTAGAACTTAACATCTTGCATGAGTAAAAAGCAAACACCACACACATATAATATGGTAAAATGTAACAGAGCGATTGAGGGGCCCGACTGAAGCTCAACGTCACTTAGTACTATAAATGAATACGAGAACAGTTAATCATAAACAGAAACGATATGAGATTATTTATATTTACATGATTACTTATTGAGCTAGCATTCTATCCTCCCAAACTGGAAACCAGCCAACCAGTGTAGTCAATTTGGATGCACATACACACTACTTCATTCAAAGTTGAGAGAAATGGGAACCTGACAATGGCCATGCTAAATTATGGGTCAAGCCAAAATCGAA